>WOFM01000526.1:2134571-2254110 GCA_011428145.1 Ericerus pela | reverse complement strand
AGCGAGTATTTTTCTAAAAGGTGATCTAATTTGTAGGGACATTACTCCTTTGAGGTGAAGGGGCTTGGACCCCCAATGACAGTTGCTGCCAGAAGGCTGGTTAATATTTATCTCTATGAAGTTAAAAAAATGCACAAAATACATTCGAATGTAATTACTTGTAGTGTACTTGTAAGTAATGTGCGAGAACTGAACCGTGACTAATCTTAATTATCTCAAAAACAGATTTTAGGACTTATCAAGTTTGGAAAAACACCTTCAATAACAGTCTTTCAAGAAGGTACCGTAAAGTTTACGGATTTACAGAGGTGGTCAAACATTGAAGAATTTGAATCTTATCTGGTGTTATCAAAACATTTCAAATTCACAAAATTATTCGACCAGTTGCATTATCAGTGAAACAAATATGTCATTATCTTCACAGAAAATCATTTGAACGCTTCTTTCAGTTTTTCTGGAATATGTGCAGAATATAATTAGGGTAAAAGTCTGTAGTATCGCGCACCTGAGGGTCAAGTTACCATAACTTCGTTACAAATTATTAAAATTTTGCTATTTTTATATACGTTATAGTCCAAACCTTTATCTATAACACTCAAAGCAGAACTTGTGGCACAAACTACAACTGGAGATGTAATGATTTTTGCAAGATCATTCAAATAATCCAATGTACCTGTTCACGCTAATAGTGCATGGTGTCATAAACCATATCCACACTTGTCTACTTGAACACGATGTTTTTTATTCCAGAGGTTGTGATCGATTTAAAGTGGAGGATTGAATCCTAGGATTTTTTTTTTTTTTTATCAGAGAGCAAGTGAAAGAAGGAACGAGATTCAATCAACTCTTCTAAGATTGAATTAGGATCCATTGGGAATAAATTACTAAAAGAGTGAGAGATTTAGTGAACGATTCCTTAAAATTTGGAATTCATTCATTCTTTCAAGGGCAAAGCTGACAAGCAGATTGGATTATTAACAGCTAACAATAGGACAACTACATTATCAGCACATACTTATTTATTTTAGTTCTGCCTGATTGCTGTTTTTCTTTCTGCCCTACCCATATTTTGATTTATTGGTACATTTTTCTGTTTTCCTACCATCTTACTGTCTGTCTGTCTTCGATAAACCAATAACCATAAAATTTTGAAAAAAAAAAGAAAAGAGAAAAAAAGATTTAATCGGATTCTATCGGAATGAATCATTTTTCTAACGGGTTGAAATTGATTCAGTCGGTTTGATTTGAAGTTCGAGCGTAACGAAGAGTTTTGTATAAAAAGTGAAAATTTTTTGGGTAGTGAATATGATTGAATGGGAGTTTTTTCCACTTCCAACACCCTGGTTTACTCCAAAAAATGACCTAAATTGATGCTTATCATTGTACAGTTAGGTATGGCATCCATACATTTTATTCTCCCGCCAACTAATTACATTGTCTATATAGTCGATTGTGACGTCACGGGCTTCATAGCGTGAACGGAGTAGAGGTTAATCGTAACTAAGTATATTCGTACCTACAAATCTGCTCGAATTTTAGAAATTAACATCAATTAAAATTCGAAACTACTAACGTACCGCAACTGAGCTGAAATCAAATTGATTGGAAACACGAACACAGAAACCGAAAACTGATGAAGCTTATATTCTGCCCGCATTCTCGATAACTGTTGTTCGCAGAGCTACACACAACAGATAAAGCAGCGCTATTCTCCTGGGGTAAGATGCGAGCTGGAAACCCATAACCAAAAAAGTAATAATGTGCCGTCGCAACACTTGAAAAATGCCAAAAGAATTCGAAACATTCGACAATTCGAGGGAGTACATAAGGTGAGTGAGTGTGGTGTGTTTTTTTTTTTTTTTTTTTTTCTCTACAACTCGTTAGTTCCATCGTTCGTTTGCACACGCACGAGTACTTAAGCCGATGTGCTCGAAATGCAAAAAAATAACTCCAAAACTGGAGGACGAATGGAGTGAAGCAGCTAAAGGAATGGGGAATGGATGCAAAAAAAAAAAAAAAAAAGGCATAAATTTCGGCATATTTTGAGATCAATATACGACATCCGCTCAAATACTCTCCAGACAATTGACTCTATTTGGAATCACCACCGTATCATCGGCGGTGTACGCTGCCACGTGTACATTACGCATAAATCAATACGTATATATTTGTGTACGTTTACATATATCATTCTCCCAAATGAGCGGATGTTATGCTAGGTTGAAATCAATATTCACTCCTCGAAAATCTCTTGTGTAGGTACTACCTACGTATTTCTGCGTGTGTTTAACACTTGCACGCTTCAATGAAAAGTTAACGAAATAGTTTCCTAAGCATCCATTGGCGAAAATGAGTGTGTGATGAATAAGAATAATTTATAATAATTATGTGAAAGTAAAGCAGTCTGTGGAAAAGAGGGGGGAAAAGATTGGCGTGGGAATACAGAAAAATAGCATTGGATTTCTAATTCCGCAGCAGCAGCAGCCAAGGCAATAAACATGGATGATGGGAAGAGGAGAATCAAAAGATATACAAACGTATTATTTCAGGTACAACTGAGGCAGCATCTTCAAGGGGTGAGGAGAAGGAAAACAAAGGGCAATAAATGGGTGAAAGATAAGGAAGATGAAAAAGGTAAAGAAAGAGGTGAGTGACAAAAAGACTGAAACGATGAAGTGATTGAACATGAAATGTATGACAGAATGAAGATGCTAGTCCATGGAGAGGTGTGTGGAAATAGAGAATAATAATTTAGTAGAAATACGGAAAAGAATGGACAGTAATATACATATAGCTTAAATTTTTAGGCTACGAGAGAATTTTACGAAGTGTTAAATCTAAATCCATGGAAAAATAATTTTAATTTTGGTTTTTTCAAAAGTACCTATTATTTATTATTATTTAATTTTGAATTTTCATAGACCAGATGCATCACAGTGATAGGCATATACATACACGGTCTTTGGTCAGAGGTCTGCGAGATTTAAAATTTCGATATAACCAGGTACCACTAAAAAAATTCCCCTTAGAACTACAAGTTTCTCTATTTTTTAGGTTTTGGAAATTTGAAAATTTGTAATGTAGCGATAGTAAATTTAATAAAAAATTCGAGGGTAGAACACTGAAACTTTGGATCCAAGTATATTCTGACCTGATTAAGAAAAAAGTTTATTTTAGCCTGTGCCTTTTTTTAAAACTGACATGTTATTGGGTTTGCAAGTTTGAAAATTTGGAATTTAATATTTGAAATAATTATTTGAGAAAAAAATTTTAAGAGAGATGCAGACTACTTAGATACAAGTACAATTAGGCATTATCATAACAAAACTTTGAAAAAAAAATTGTTCACAACTAAATATCTATGGTTAGTCAACTTTCCATACATGAGTGCATGACAGGTAGTCTATCTTTTTCCAATTTGTAATCTCATAACTCAGTTTTGAAAATGGAAAAACTTGTAAGAATTTTTTCTTAGTGGTACCTGGTTATAACAAAATTTTAAGTCAGGCAAGTCTCTCACTAAAGACCTTGTATAATAAATATACTTCGACGTGTTATTACGATGAGACCGAAAGATGGAAATAAAAATACCAACATAAGTAGATACCTATAATTTGAATTAAATCTTAACTGTCTTATCGGAATCTTTAAAAGTTCAATCGGTGAGAAAGAACGTTATTGATATTAACTCTACTGGGGGGGGGGAGTACATTCCAAACGTATCAATATGTTTCATTTTCATGTTTCACTCGAAAATCAGAAAAAAAATCCAGCCTCGAGTACTTTCGTGGGTACCAACTTCTTTCCCAAAAAAGTACCGACTGCGATCTGTAAAACTAGAATTAAGGCCTAGTATTTCCATTTGAGGTCAGGATTCCTTTGGCCTTCCCCATTTGTACCTATAATGCACCTATGTTCGCAAATCTAACTGAAATTATAAGATTTTCGAATTTCTCAAAAATTCTGATAACAATTATCATCAAGTACAGTCAGGACTATAGAAATTAACCATAACCACTGATCGTAGCCTTCAAAACTGCTGATCACGTCGGCAACTACGGCCTGTGGGTTGCCAGTTCAAATCCCCAAGCTGACAGCACACAGAACTGGTGATATCCAGCGAGAGATCCCTTCTCCTCAGAGTGGCATTAATCCACGATGGATTAAGTCTGTGTTGACATACATGCAGCCTAGCTCTACCCTTTATGGTCGTGCTTGCATTGCAGCATAGGAGGGAAGGCTGTGAGGATGCGAGACTGTATGCGCCATCGCGTTTTGTCTGTAACATAGGCATCGTAGCCGTATTTTGCGTCATTGTTTTTTTAACCTGTGGGTTGCCAGTTCAAATCCCCGAGCTGTGGCGGGTAAGTTAATAATTTTTTTCGAAAAATAAAATCAACTTCGAACAAAAAAAGAAAAAACAATAAGAATGCTCCGGAGGAGAAAAAATAATCCTTTTATAATTTTCCCAGTAAGATGTAGGCACTGGAATTATCAAAGTCCACGTTAATTAAAAAGTTTCGTCATAAAATCGACAAAATTAAAGTATAAAGCCTACATGTATGGTAAAGAGAAAGAGCGCCGACTTCTATAATTCCAGTCCCTAGATCTGGGATTATTTTTCTCTTATTAGCGTATATTTCTTTTTCTTCTTTTGTATTCGATTCTATATTTTGAAGAAAAAAAATTATTAATTAACCACAATTCTTTTTCGTTTCATTTCATTTCCAGTAAATCTTACTGGAGAAATTTTAAAATGGTTATTTTTCTCGTTTCCGTTTTATTTTTGTATAACACGCAAGTACTATAACAAGATATACGTAGCAAGGTAGGAATGAATAATAAGCTGTTATATTGAAAATAGAAATAGGTTAGGTGGGTGGGTATATTACGTTACCGGTACTGAAAATATTTGGATTCGTTCACTAAAAAAAAAAAAAAATTATTTTTTTCTTCTTCGTTTTTTTTTTCCAGTTAATTTATTTTTCCAACGAAATTTTTCGAAGTGAAACAGGATTTTGAGCATATGACGAAAAAAAAAATGTTTTCCTTCCATCTGAAAAGTGAAAGATAAATTGTTAACTCGCTCGTCGAAGATCGGCGTGAAACTTTCGCTTTACAATTTTTTTTTTTGACTTTTTTTTTTTCCCGCCTTCAAATTGCGTTTATTTTCACATTTTCAAGTCATGCGCGCTCTCCAGCGAAAAAGAAAACGTGGGCGTGCGAGCGCTGTAGATGTGGAAAAACAAACGACTTTGCGAATATAATTGTTGTTTCAAAGTGTATCGGTACTTAATTGTTATTGGAGGGTGGAAATCAAGAGTGAACTAACTTCGTACATTTTGTATTCAAAACGCGTGAAATGGCAACCGCCGAATGAAAGTTTTGTGTTTTCCTTCTCATTCGCTAAAAGATGTGTGCCGTAAAAATTAAGAAAATTAAAATTAGTCTCTGGAGTCGTGTAAACGGCAATGTAGTGGGCATACAAGTTTGCGAGAAGGCCTATGCAGGCTACCTAATATTTTATACCTACCCTTAGATTAGGTTTTCTTTCGTGTGCAACGTGTCCATCGACTCGATTGCGTTATACCTATCCGATTTGAACATAGCCACTTATTAATTAGCACATTGGTACCTACGCTGTAGGCAGTCGGAATAATGGATTTCGTAAGAATTTTTGTGTTTCTCGAATGTTCAGCTAATATTTTCAAATATAACGAAAAACTTTATACAAATAATGGAGGATTTTCTTCGTACTTTTCTTCCCTACTTCAGTAATTTTTATATAATTTTCTTAAGAGTTTTGTCCGCAAAAACCGATGGCAGCGTTTATTTATTATTATTATTATACTATTTGATGATATTTGGGCTCATTAATATTTCACAAAGGATTTTACCCTTGGCTTCGTTGGCCTTATTAGTCTGAAGAAGTTCTTTGAACCATTACAAAATAAATTGTGTTGACGTAATGGGTATCATTTTCGAAGTTATATGGTTAGATATCTGATGACGTCTTTTCCTAAGCCCAAAAAAATAAATGTACCATGGGAGTTTTCAAACATCTCTTATGGAACTGAGAAATACATGTACAAAAATCATTTGTTCTCATTCGAACACCTTAAAAAAGGAATTTCTCAAAATCCAAAAAATGAATTTTTGACAATAAATTAGTCTACTGAAACCTGCTCAGTTTAAAATAGGTACATTAAGAAGGAAGTATGTTCATAAAAATACATTTAACACCGTTTGGCCCTTCAAGAAGTGGAATTTCAAAAAATTCAAAGAACAATGGAATGAGCTTTTAAAACAAAAACCATTTCAAATGTTCCATATCTTTAGGGTCTAAAAGATGTAGAAAAATACCTAAAAAATAAATTTGAACCCATTTGACTTAATATTGTGGGTGGAATTTTAGAAAATCCTAAAAAAATTATGAATGAATATTCACGCAAGAAGGTAATCAACAGATTATTTGCGTGTTCTGCCACTTCATATGTACAAACATACGGGAAGCCAAAACCTGGGCAAATACTGGTGATTATAGAGCTAGTTTGGATGGTTTATATCGGGGCTTATTTACACACACACATATCCACACGTATGCAATAAATACGTTCATCCGTACAAGGGTGGTTTTTCATTTTGTGTAGAGATACGAAATGGCGAACTGGTTTGTTTAGGTACTAGATCATGACATCACCATAATTGTTTGATTAGTCACGGTTCAGTTCTCGCACATTACTTACAAGTACATACAAGTAATTACATTCGAATGTATTTTGTGCATTTTTTTTAACTTCATAGAGATAAATATTAACCAGCCTTCTGGCAGCAACTGTCATTGGGGGTCCAAGCCCCTTCACCTCAAAGGAGTAATGTCCCTACAAATTAGATCACCTTTTAGAAAAAATACTCGCTTACAAATATACATTTTTTGTTCTACTCCATACTGGCGCAATTTTCTCGTCATTTGCTCGTTTCATTTAACTTTAGGCCTTCAGTCACATTTTAACCATGTTCTTGGATGTAATTTTTAGTTCCTTTTTCGTTACTTTCTCGCCCATTTTCTTGTGGTTCTTCGTGTGTTTTGTTCCTTTTACTACAATAAAAGTCGAAGTAAAACGATTCTTTGTACTTTTATTATGAAGTTTTAAGGTTCCTTGTGGGTGAAACAACAAGGGTGATCATGAATTCTCACTCGTAGATATCATTTTGAGGGATTGCAAAATTTACCACAGCTATTTTGGCTTTTAAAACTCATATTATATGTTTGGTTTCAGGGGTTAACGAGAACTGAATCTTGGACTGGCTATCCAAGTTTTACAGGTATTTTAGCCCCTAATCTGATGATTTGCAATTCCAACGTGTGTTATCGGACCTTGTGCCCTGTAACCTGAGGTTTTGAAGGGAATTTCAAGGTGGGTGAGGTGTCGGCATGTAATAAACGTGGTGCCAATTGGGTCGTGTTTGTGTAATTGTGTTGTCACCCCTATTGGCATACCACAACCTACATAGCTTTGTAATCGTTGAGAACAAGAAATTTATTTGTCAAACTTTTTTTACTTTTCATGAGGTGTACTAATTGGCATTTAAGTTCTGTGGACACCTTAGGAAACACTTCCTATAGCATACAAATAGATACAATAAAAATTATGGAGGGTCATCGGTTGGAAAATCAAAAGTTGGATAACTACAGCAGCAGGGCCAATATTGTACTTAAAATTCTGAATAAGTACCATTATTTTAGAAAACAAATAAGATGATAACTTTGTCAAAACTCACAATTATTTTTCAAACATTTAATGGTACATCATTAGGATACATTCTTCGACCTCTGCGTAGAAACAATTTCTTACTTTCACCTCCAATTTGAAATATTTTTGATTTTCGAATTGATGTTCTCGTAAAAATTTTTTGTATACTTATTTGAATATACAAACTACCAGCGAAATTAAACCTCCCTCCCGATAATGAATACCATATATAACCTTTGTTTAATCAAGAATTTTTTTTTTCTTACTTTTTTGTTTCGCAAACAAACATGGTACCTATCCTCAAACTGAACCATTGTGTATGGGAAATTTATAGTGAGACGTCATTAAAGTTGATGTTTTTATTACAATATTACGCTGAAGAAGAAAATTCGTACAGGTCCTTATGTTTCCGAAGAGTAGCTGGTAATTTCTTAAGATGCTTCAATTAGTAAAAATTGATGAATTCTAAAATTTGATTTTGTGTTCTTGGCCGGAATTCGTTTTTCACTGATTCTGTGAATAATAACTATCGGCTATAAATTAGTGGCGTAATCATGGAGACAGGTTCAGGAACAGAATGCTTGAAATGATTAATTTTAATTGCAGAAAGCAGGACTTTATAAATTTTTTTTTATCAGACTAAGTAGGATAAAAAAGTTTTTTTTTTTTTTTTTATCAAAAGACCTAGGTCAATTTTATTGAGTTAATACTCGTTAGACCCACAGGCTATAACTAAATGAATATTAAATCGACGTTTTTACTCGTCGGTTAGTCTCGAATGCTGTAACCAATTGCTCAAGTATAGACGACTATATTTCTTCAAAAATTAGGTAGTTCAGAGAAAGAAAAAACCATCGTGTGTTTTCCGGCAGACAATTTCGTATGGTATACCAAACTTTTCTTATCTGGTCGTGTAGGCCTATTTTTCCACCTTAATTTCTTATTTTCGTGGCAAATGAAGCAGACGAAAGTTTACCTTCAAAATGTTGGTACAGATATTTTATCAACTACCTGCCTTAGGCTGCACGTAAGTGGATGATGTGGGATCTCGGTTCTTATCATTCGAGTATAATTCGATGGAAATCTAGGCAAAGACTCATCCAACGACCGCCGACGCACATATATAAGGCGCATTACTTAGGAAGCACGACGTACATACGCTATGTAGCAAATCAAGCTTCAGACTCTCGTGTGTTAGTCATACGACGTGGCAAAACAAAGAAATTTCCAATAGGAAATTTATTGGAGCTTATTCCGTTACGAAGATACGAAAGTTGATACAATTAACTTGGGGAATGAGCCGAAAATGTAGTATTATCGGATATGGTATAGCTGAATGCGTTCTGTTGGTGGTATATTCGTCGGGTGCTATATAGACCTACAAATGTATATAGTAGGGGTATGTGTTTGCGTGTGTACGTTCTGTCTCCCACACGAATGGCACGAGTTTTATGTAATCGTTTCGTAAAACACGTTAATTAATCTCGAATGAAAGAAACTGCGATGATCAAAATGACCGCAAATTTATGGTTTGGATTGAACATTAGCGTTACGATGACAAAGGACGAATACCTACAGGATGAATGAAAATTGCTAATGATTTTGCTGATTGTACGTAATGGAAAATCTCGGTTGTTCGGTCAGCTATAGCCTATATTACATTTGCTGCGTTCTATTGAATGTAAGTAGGTAGATACCTATTACCCATATATGTTGGAGGAGAAAAAAGGCCAAATAAAAATGGGTGGCTTAGAGAGTGGCCACGAATCCATGACCCCCTCCCCCCAAAAAAAAGGGAATAACGTGTAACAAATATTAATGTTATAAAAAAAATACACGACATAGTTAAACTTTTATAATTGTGTATATTATATTAAAATACAAAGTGTTGTTGAGTAGACGAGTGAAGGTAAAAGAATGAATATATTGAGGAGGTTAGGCTTAGAACTATAAGGGGGTTAGTTGCGAGTGATTTTACATAATATTGTGTTGTGGGAGTTATTTCTAATTGGTTGCAAAAAATGTACGTTGTAATGATTTTGCCAGTGAAAACAGGAATAGCTGAAATAAAGTGGATGTATGTATGAAATTAAGGGGAATATAATATTTGCAGATTAAGGAAATATGTTCCAAGGAATAGATGACATCATTGACGAGAGTAAAGAAACGAGTATTTAGAGGAAATGGCGATGTCTATTTCATGAAAGAGAATGTGCGGAAGTAAATATATATTTGAAATGAATTCATGGAATATGAGAATAGGTAAGAACGAAATAATTATAGGATAATTAGAAATGATATGGAATTATCATCAATTAGTAAGATTTGAATCAGTAATTTTAATAAGTGAGGTCAAAAACGAGTTTCTAAAAAATACGCTTTTATAATTTGAAGAAGAAAATAAAATTTCTCATTTTTTTTTCGAGACAGAAACAAACAAAAATTGAAGAAACAACTGATAAAAACGGATATATGTGTGTGTGTGTGTGTGTGTGTATGTGTGTGTGTGTGTGTGTGTGTATGCGCGAGTGTCGCAACACGTGAAAGCAGCGCTGAAGTTCAACAAATTGAGTGAGTAGAATAAAAGAGTATAAAAAAGCATTCATTCCACTCACGGTTGTTTTAAGTAAAATGAAAAAAACTGTCTCATTTGTGACCAAATTGATTCAGAACCTCAAGCTCTTGAATTTGGAGACCCTACAGCATCCATTTTAGGTCTGACTCTAGAAATCGACCATATGACCCTCATAACACTTGGCAGGGCCGGCAACTTTTCATTTTCCCATGTGTAGTGAAAAAAAAAATTTTTTTTTGGTGCGAATTTTGCACAGAATAAAAAGTAATTGTGTGTAAACGTAATTATTTCCCATGTGTAGCAAAAACCACTTGGGAATTTCTCATGTGTAGCGATTGCTACACACGCTACACAAAAATTGCCAGTCATGACACTTGGAATAGGAGAGAAAAATTCTGGAATGAAGTCTTTTTTACGGATTCAATTTTTTTTAGCTCAAAAAAATGACTGTATAACTTGCAGAAAAATCACGAATGTATTATGAAATAATATTACAAGACATTGTCGAGAACAACACCCTAAATTCTCTTCGTACAGACTGTGTACAAACAGCTGCTTCACAAAAAAACAATATCAACTGAAATGATCGTATTAACAGTAATAGTGCTTGTTCTAGTGACGGTTGGCCCTATCTCGATCAATAATTTGTTCATTCTGGCAAGAATGTAAAACTTGCTATTTCACAACATCTCAATCAAGCTACCAAATGACAAAATTGCCAGAAAAATTGATGTATCTATCAAAAAAATGGAAAAATGAAAAGTTTTTAACAATCTGAAAATGAAATCTCGTACACATTGTTTTAAAAAATTGTTAAGACTATATGAGTGTACCATCGATAGTAAGAAAATTCAGCTTCAAAAAAAAAAAAAGAAGTTAATTAATTACCAATAAAATTTCGCATCAGTAACTGCTTTTACAGTTTTTGTGTCACTTTTTTTGAGTTTATTCAACATTTTTCTATTGGTCAACCCAATGTTGCCCCAAATACCCACCCACTTAGATAATTATCAGTAACGTATTTTCTGGCATTTTTGACGGGTGTACCAGAAGTTAAAAAAATCACATTAGCCTATTGTTTTTTTTGTTTTTTTTCTAATTTAAATTTGGCTATTATTATGTAAATAGGTACTTAGTTAAATTACCTTTTGAATGTGGTATTTTGAAAATTTAACCGTGGTGCCAGTAGCACGTTGGTACATTCTTGAACATGCCAATGACAGGTACGGTCCCAAACAAAAAAAAAAAATAACTTGTATAACTGAATTAATTCTTGTACTCTAAGGAGAAAAAAAAGGGAGATGTTAAAAAAAAAAATCTCCATGTAAGTTTATTGCAACTTTTTCAGAAAATTTAACAACTTATGATTGCAAAACAAAAAAGACTTTGGCGGCCTACAAATATTCATTCTTATTTGTTATCTCAGTTTTTTAAAAATATAAAAAGCAACAACAACAACAAAAAGTAAGTGAATGAACTATTAAAAAAAATCAACTTAAATTAATATTAAAAGAATTAGGTATTTCTTTCGTTTTGCTTTCTTAATGAAAAAATCCATTATGGAGGGGTATTCAAGAGACAATTTCAACAATCCGAAACGTTTCGGTTTAATTTCTACCCCATAAAAGGACTTAATCATTCTTTTTTCAGTAGATAATTTCAAAGTTATTTTTTTTAAATTATCGAAACAAAAAAGGAAAAGTATTTCAGATTCGATAAAAAAAAATTATTAATTATTTTTATACTTTTTTCTCGCTTTTATTTTACAGTGAAAAAAATTGAAGTGAAGTTTGATTAGAATCATACCTCTGTTCCTGTGTAAATGAAATCGTCGTCTACAGTTAATCGTTTCATTTTTTATTGCCTGAATTTTTATATTTTACCAAACGGAAGTTTTTTCCTTTCAAAAAAACACGACTTTTTTTGTGGTTGATTTGATCGAAAGTTTTTCCTGGACTGCTTTATTACCTTTTTTATTTAAAAACAATTTTTTTTTGTGTTTACTTTTAAATTTTCACAAAGAATATGACACGATGGGATATAGGGTGTGTGTAATGGTACCTAGGTAGTCATTTGATTCGACTCTGAGGAATAATATCTGTGGAATACCTTGTCGTGAGAGATATTCTCACCAGAAGGAAATTCAACAGAATTTAAGCGTGTTCAGCCACTTCGTACGTAAGTACGGGTAAGCCAGAACCAGACCGAACACTGGCGATTTTAGTGCCGGTTCTGAGAGTTTATATACTGGTTTTGGCACACACACACAAACACACATACGTAAGGTAATACGTATGTTAGTGAGAACGGCCAGGTCATATTATCCCCTACCGATATAAGAGATGTCTGGCCGGTTTGTGTACAAATTGTGACGTCATCGTACCATGTCACGATTCAGTACTCGTACATTACCTGCAAGTACATACAGGTAATTACGATTGAACGAGTTTTGTGTGTTTAACGTCATATAGACGAATAATTGGCCTGCCCTTTGGGGCGGCAACTGTCGTCGAGGGGTCCGAGCCCCTTTTACCTCATACCAGTGAATCCCCACAATATCTAAAATTGCGGAAATACTTTAACGTTTACAGACTGTTTAAATAATAATGAACATAGTATTTAGGAACCAAGTTACCTATCAAAATAAAATGCGTGAAAGATCAACTACCTCAATTATATTTGCTTTGGTATACAATTAATATTTTGTCCATTCGTTTAAATGGCATTTTTTCTTAGTTGAGCCGATTTTAGGGCCTGAAATATGAGGCGATTACCTGAGACTTCACGCATGGAGCAAGTGTGAGGAAAAAAACCTCATAAAGAAAGAAAAAACACCCAATCGCAAAAAATCTAAAATGAAAGATAGAAATTGGTGGGGTAAGTTTCCTGGCCTCGTATTTTATGTTGCTTGGAGCCTCGGAACACCTAACACCAGCACTTTTTTTTAGGTTCTAGTCGCCTAGTGGTTTTTGTTGGGTTATGGTCCAATTCCCCGCACCTCACCACACGCACACACTGACCGCTATTTACTCGTACACTCGATCGCTCGCTCATAAGGCAACACTGATTTACAACATTATATTCATCTACTCAATAATCAAATTTGTCGACCACTATCATAATTGTTACTTTTATTTCTGTTGTTCATACATGTTTTACTCCCAATAAAAGCATTTTTCTCCGCAACACCATCTCGTCCTCAACCTCTCTTTGGTCGATTAAATGTTATATCATACGGTTATATTGTTGATGATTGGTAATGGCATGAATTTAATTTTCTCCAATCCAATGCCACCAACCTAAGAATTGATTTGAATTTGTAAATATTCTTCGGTCTGAGCTGGAATCCGTGTCCGTTGAAAACTGGATAAATACGAGTTCCATCATTTTACTACCCAGTTATCCAGAATAGGATGAAGGAAGAGGAAGAGTGGTTGCGATGAATAAGTTATACCTATTTCAAAGGATACGCTGCTTTTTGGGCTTCACCAAATGACGAAAATTATTTTATGTCGTATAAGATTCAGTGCAATGCACATTATGCTTCTTTCTCATTCTTTAAATTTTTTGTGTACGAACCTACTACTTTTGATGAGAGGAAAAGAATCTGAGGCCATTAGTTCTCAGAAGATCGTACTACTGGGGTCGATTATTAATAGATAAAATTGAAACATAGATTTTTTTCAAAACAATCGTATATTTTTTAATTGATTTTTGACTTCCGTTTGATCAAATCGATTATTGCAATTTTTGAAGAATCAGCGAAGTAAAATCGATTGGAGGTTGCAAACTTGCAAACCCAAAGAAGTTTCACTTCAGAAAAAAAAAAGTTAGTTACTTAGGTACCTATAAAATTTCGCAATAGTAACTGCTTTTATAGTTTTAAAGCAAATGTTTTGTATCACTTTTTTTGAGTTTATTCGTCAATTTTCTATTGGTCAACCTAAAGTTACCCAAAATATCCAGTCACTTAGATAGGTATCAGTAGCGTATTTTTTAACATTTTTTATAGGTGTGCCTGAAGTTGAAAAAACCATATTAGCCTATTGTCGTTTTACGTTTGAATTTGAATTTGGCTACCAGTAAGTATTCATAATAAGTACTTAGTTGAATAGCCTTACGAACTATTGTGATTTTTTGAAAATTCAACAGTGTTGCCAGTGGAACATTGGCGCACCATTGAACATGCCAATGATAAGTATAGTTCTAGACAAAAATTCACAAGTTTTACACTTCGTAATAACGAGAGGAGGGCATTGAAAATAAATAATAATTTAAAAAAAACTCGAGCGCAGTAAACCTTGATAGAAAAAGTAGATTTTCGAGGAAAAGAATTATGAATTCTGATGGTCACATTAATTGTCTGTAAGTTTATATGCGTCGATGGTAAGTTATGATTGTATAAAATGTGTTAGCTGCTGATAAAATATTAGAAAATTTGAAATTTAAAAGCATTATTTCCTGAAAAAATGAAAAATTAATTAAGAATATAAAGTACCTATGGTACATTATCATACAATTTAAAATAAAACCAAAGAAATATAATAAAGTTATGAAATAAAAAAAAAGAAAACAAAAACTTGTGGTTAATTTTTGTAAAAAGAAGAGTTCATGCAATCTAGAGAAGAAAGAAAAAAAAAGGTTTACCAGAAGTACCAAAATTGATAGCATGTTTATGACCAATATAAAGATAAAAATAGCGATACTGGAAGTACCCTCCGGCCATCCATGCCAAAAGTGATGACGTACTACAAGGAATTAAAATAAATATTTTTTCTGAATTTCGTGGATATTGGTGCAAAATTGAGTATTTTATAGCCAATATAAAAACAAAAATTAAGAAATACCATCCAGCTTATCCGCACCAAAATCAATAGGTCTCGTCCTTGGCTTAGTAAAAAATGTTTGTACTAAATTTCGTGATTATCGAACAAACATCGCGACTTGTACTGTGGGAACAAGAAATTGACTTGTATCTATTTATCTATATGAGCACGTATACTATATATGAATTTAAGTTATCAGTGCTAAAATTTTCTCCTGAGGTCATGAAACGAAAAACGTTGTCACCCTCAACCCTGGGGGCCAATACCGCACAAAATTAAAAGTTGTTCATTTTTTTTTCTTTCATTTGCAACAATGAAACAACGTTACCACCTTCACTTTATTTTTCATTAATAATTTCTCCTTTCACTTTTTTTACCATCTTTTTCTACACTTTCTGGTACAATTCGCTGTATAAAACATCGGTAAAAATTGGGTGGCGGACACTTTTTCACAACTTGATTCGGGAAGCATTTTCAGTGTTAAAAAAGACTCAGTACTATGTCAACAGACTGAATACTGACGGAGCCTATAGGACTATAACTTGCTAATTACGAGTTGGCCAAATGAGGGTGAGGAAAAGTATGCACGCATTTTGTGTCGCTCCTTGTATGTCGGTCATCCAACAGCCACTCAATATAGTAATCTATCTGTTAACGATATCTATACACACGTAAAAAAAAAAAATTAATGTACGTATGCGTAGGCTTTATAGAGTTCAAATAAATAAAGAAAAAAACTAGCGCGGAAATTCTCGCTAAACTCCGTTTTTCAGCTTAAACAAATGATCGCAAACATTGTACACATTGCCACAAACTCGTGCCATTCATTCATTCATTCAAAAGCCTAAATTTCGTCGAAAAAAAGAGTAAACTTTATTTGGAGTGAACGGAGCAGACAGCCCCACTTATCCTATCAACAAACACTTCATGTCTAGTCGGCCACAAAGCCGCTGAAAAGAGAAGAAAAAACAAAATTAATCTCAACCCTCGATAATAAGCGTCTAAATCCCAGATTATAGTTGGACGTTTATTTGGCCTAAAAGAATAAATAATTTTCAATTACACGAAGGGTTCAGCCAACATACAAAAAAAAAAAAAAAAAGAAAAAATCCCCGAAAATGTTAGCACATCGCTCGTTGCAAAACTATGTGAGGATGGGGCTTTATGGCGGTAGGGAGGGGTGTGTGGCGTTTGAATGAGCAAGTCATTTAACTTTTCTCATTATTCGATGAAAATTAAAAGAACAAAGGAGCAACAAGGGGCAACAAAGACAAAATGAAAGGAAAAGAAGTAGCAGATGATGAAGGAGGGTAACGAAAAAAAAAAGAAAAAAGAAAAATGAGAGTAATAGTCGACGCCTCATCGAACTTTTATTAGTTACGGGTTAAGAAAATATCTTAACAAAAGGGCTATGGCTATGGGAACAGTGATAAACTTTCGCCACACAACCATTCGGTTTAGTTTCGCTTAGATATAAGCTATATCTATAAGATAGGTATATAGTATAAAAGGAAGCCTATATCCTTTTTCCATACATACACATTGTATTTTGGTAGAACGTCAGAGAGTAAGTAACGAAAGTAATCCATTGTTCGTGGTCGACTATATTACAAGGTATGAAAAGGCATCCAGTAGGAAGAATAAAAGTGAAAAGAAGATAAACCTAACAAAAAAAAAAAAAAAGTGAAATTTCACGGAATAATGGAAAAGTTCAGCTTTTAAATTACACGAAATTCGACCAAAATAATATCCGTCAAGTTTTATATAGTTGCAAGTTCTTTTTAATGAAATATAAGTAGAAAGAGATTGAATATAAGGAGGTTCGACCGAGATAGACATAAATATTATGTATTTCGACTTGTAAAAATTTAAGTTTCGAGATTTATTTACTGTATCTACTTAAATTGTTCGAAGTATTTTTATACGATTATTATTTTGATATTATTTTAGAAAAAGGACCGAGCAAGAGTAACCTGCGCATATTTTGTAACAGTTTATTTATCAGTTGTAAGATTTTACTATTCCAATTTTTTTTTATTCACATTTTTTCAAACACAATTTTTACTAAGTAACTACATTGATAATAATGTTTTCAGCTAAATAGGCAAGGCTATTCGAAATATGATAAGTTTAGTAAAAATGAATTTTTAATGATATACCTTTTACGAAGTGTAGTTAATATGCAAAATGTTGTGTCATGAGTGAAACCCAGTTGCACTCACATCTTTGTTTATTATAGCCCTTAGTGATGGAAAATTCAGGTTTTTTTATTCTCCGGAGGCATTCATTTGAAAGAGAAAAACCGGGAAACAACCGGTAGTTTTGAAAACTACCGGAGAAACTATGAATTTTATTTTAATTAGAGGCAAGGGGAGGCAGACATGTTTTCCTATTTTTTTCAGCTGGATTTGCCCAGTGGGCGTGTAAACTCAAGTTCAAAAGTCGAGAGAGATCAAAAAAATTTCATATGCTGTTAGTTATACTATTACTATTAACATTGAAGCAGTAATTCATTGCAGCAGATAAGGGAAAATTTTATTCTGCATCAGTTCCAAAGTGTACTTTTTTGCATTGTATTGATTGATGCCTCAAAGCCTGGTATTTCAAAATGATAAGAGCTTCGGTTGTTCGGTAGGTTGTAAAAACCACTGGTACCTAGTTTCGTTAATACCGGAATAAGAAATTTCCACAGTTATTTTTTGTTTTTTTAATCAAAACTACCGGTTACTACCAGAGGCACTTTTACTGCTTTCCATCACTAAAGCCCTAGACCAGTAAAGTTCCATAAGACCAATGTACTTTTTGTTGCTCTACACTCTCACTGCATTTGCTCATCACTACTACCGACACTACACTCAAACACTGTTACTACTCGATCAGGTTAAGTGACTCGTACAACTTTTATCTCTCACGTACTGTAAATACTTTTTAATTTTTCCCACTCGAACGCTTTTCTTGTAATGCAGGTAGATCGCAATCTCCTTTTTAGTCGATTTCATACTTGTACAGTTTTTGTTCATTTGATGCATTATAGTATTTCAAATTGACTTGTTCACTTTTTTCGGATCCAAAACCTCACTTCACTTTTAAATGTAAAGACACGGTAGCATAACATAACAGTAAGCAACCAGCTACTTTCGACGTTTTGCTTGAATTCACCAATTTAGAATACATTTGATTATGATCAACTTAAATTCACAAGGATGGGGAATATAAAAAACTTAATGAATGTCAAGTGGTACACTGTGTTGGTTGCCTATTTAGCGCCAGTATGTATAACCAGAAATCATTGCTTTTTACTGGTCCGGTATCGTATAGTCAAAGACTGGCTTAGAGATAAATTTTAGAAATAACAACCAAAACAACCATGCGTTGTTAGGAAGAAGCTGAAAATATTATTCCAAGTTTACCCAGGTCAAAATGAACGATTTTTTCTATTGCCAGGGCACATAATTGAATCACAATAGATTGTGATCAACAATTTCACATTGTTATCAAAAAAAAAACTGTATTAACCAATCAAAACCATTACCTACGGTAATCTTTTTCCAACTATTTACTGGCGAATCTTTTGCTCCCATATTACTTCATGAATAGAATAGACCATGTCAGTTATTAAATCCAAGCAAAAGTGCGAATTTGCTGCATTAAGTATGGTGGAATGGGTAGGTATTCATATTTGTTGTATTTTGACATAAAATTGATTTTTAAACTCAGTTTTATCTCTTCAAAACTAACTTTTGATTGAAATTGAGTAGTGCATTCGATTCCCCATAGTAAATACTATCAGAAACTACTCGTTTCAAAATTGGCAAAAATGTAGTTGTTGCATTTTAAAAACAAGCTCTTCATTTGTTCGGTTATTAAAGAAGAAAAGTACTACTTTGATGTAATGAAGAAGAAAAAAAAGTCATATTGAAAAGTAGAGAAAAGCAGAGGAAAAGGTGGCTTTAAGGGGACGGGACCCATGGCTCTCTAAAATTATTCGAAGATTTTTTAGTCACAGTTAAACACGGGGATGGATACCAATATGAAAATAAAATAAAAAATTACCTAAGCTCTATTTCAGTGTTTACTATAAACCTCAAAAATGGAATCCGTATATATAGTTATATCAGTAAATTTTCATCAATGGTATTTACATCACATAATGTTTGAAATGTGATGAGGTCAAATTGGAAACCGAAATATTTTACAAGGAATTATACTGAAGTATTTCCTACCCCCGAAAAAATAGATCTGTAGAAAGTTGGGTTCCCCCACCCACTCTAGCGAAATTCAGTTTAAGTAAACTGTGAAAAACAGAGAAAACTACTAAGTACTTATTGTTTTTTCAGAGCCCATCCAGTATTCTTCACGATGACGTTTAGTCAGATACTTCCTAAAGATTACGAGTTCAAAATAATAAATTAATGCAAGTAAAGGTTTTAAAATCTCGTTGTGATATCGTTCAGGAGTAAGAAAATAATTTTTGAAGTATCAATATTATTGGGTTTTTGTTAGTTAAAAATATTTTCTTTTTCGATATGATGGATGTATCAGAACCGATACTTGATTTGATTGCACATTTCCTAAATATTTCGAGAATATCGATTTTGTATCAAAAATAAACATGAAAATTCTCTAAAATTTTCTTAAAAATTTTAGGTTTTTCAATTCATTTTCGAAGCTTCGAAGCCTAATTAAAAATGGAAATTATTTTTGCTAAAATCAAAATAGAAGTGATTTTTCGAAAAATTATGTCAGCCTGGGTAGTTACAAACGGTGTTATTATCTTCACCAGGGAAGAGTGTATTTATCACCTCCTTCAGCAGTATATTTTATTGTTCCTTTGTCTGTATACCTACATCAAACTTAAACAGATTTTCAGATAAAAAATAGGCCTGGATACGTTAATATTTTTTCAAAATGTTTGCTACTAACAGTTCAGTTTAAAAAAACAAAAATTAATAGTTCTTAAAAATTAATTTTTAGGGGTTCTTTTTCTATGGATGTTACATTTCTCCCTTCGGCGATTATCGCCGTAAGTTAATAACAGAAAATTGATGTCTTTGTAGTTCTCTCATTGTTCTGAAAACTGAATTTTAATTTTGAACTATATGTTGGACATTTGGAAATTTATGTTCACGAAAATTTCATATGATAGTCAACACAAGCTGTCACCCCCAAAATTCTAGTTCATAAAAACTGTACTTACACTAACACTAAATGGTAATTATTGCAAATTTATTCACACCCCCATAATAGCTTAAGTACCTAAAAGATTACAGTCCCCCTTTTTCAATACTCATTTAATAAAAAGATTAAGAGCTTACCTAATGTATACAAAAGCAAACAATACAAACAAGACAGTCTTAAAAATATGGTATTTAGAATACGACCCAATCCGTAAATAAAGATTGTAACAAGCCACGGTGCAATTTTCTACTGACAATCAACTAAAAAAATATAGACTACGTGGGGGGCCGGAGAAAAAACGAGGAAAAAAACGATGAAAAAAAGTTCGGGCAGAGAAACGAAAAACGAAAAAAAAAAACTTTTGAGCGAGAAAAATCAGACGGAAAAATAAATACCCCCAGAAAAGTGGGTTACATTTTTTTATCAGTTATTTCTTGGCGACAGAAATATCCTGGCAGGCAATGTAATGAAGTCGCTGAACAGATTACAAAGCAGATACTTTTTACACATTTCACGTACACGTTTGCGTTGAGCTTTTCGTGTTTTTCAAATCTTTAATTCTTTGTTAGATAACTTACCTTTTTTTTTACTTCACTTTTCAAAATTTTTTTTACTAGGTATCTCCTTTTGTTGAGGTCTACCTACCATCAAGGCAGCTAGATTCGTAAAATCCGTAAAAGAAACTTTCGAATGAGCTACAAAATAAAAGTTTTATGATTAGCCAATACTACATATTTAGGCTTGAGATAAAGTATAGAGGCCTACGTGTGCTTTGAATTTAGAAAATTTATTTGTGCAAATAGTAATTGGGTAAATAATGTGCCTCAGGTTAGGTATGAACCTCAGTAAACCTGCCTTTAGAAGTCAAATGGTTAGGTATAGGAACTGCCGATAATATTTGATTTTATGAAACGACGCAACCAAATTTAGATTAAGAGAAAAAATTTTGGAAGAGGAAAAAAATGAATGAAAGAATGAAAATGAAAAATTTAAGTAAAAATAAAATATTTTCAATTATTCCATTTGACCCTCGATCAAAAATGAATTACAATATGGTACATCAGTTTCCATAAAGTATTGTCTAACAATATATTTCTACTCGATAACTGACATACTCATTAATATATATTACACCAATAAATTGTCAACCATCAGCCACACTGTATAACACCATTAAACTGTGTGAACATAACTTAAGTGTCACACAATACTCTATCACTCGCACACACATCCCTGACACTCTATACTCACCTACAACCTTCAAAAAAGTGTGCCGGATTTGATGAAACATCATCACCTTCTAGATGTTCTCTAGTGTTCTCTAGAAGAATTATTTACTTTGTAGGAACTGAATGTGCTAATAGCCTTTCTACAACTTCAGCTTCTTTAGTATCTGGATTGGTCTGAGTGTACCATACAACAAATGAGAATTGGTCCTTCTTACTGACATCTGTTGTCGTGTCAATGATGATGTTCAGTATTTTACTTCTTTCATTTCTTTGAGGATATTAAGACGAATCTGTTCAGCCAGAATACTCAACATAATGTTCTGAGTTTTATTCGAAAGAAAATTTGTTTTTCTTTTTTCTTGATTGGAAGCATTAACTAAAACACTTGCCAGCGAGGAGTGGTATTGTGAGACAACATGGACTAAATCCAAAAAATTTCCAAGGTTTGATTTACCTGCCAGTTTCAAATTTTCTACCTTTCCTCGGAAAGCCAGATTATGCCTAGCTAAATAATATACTAAATTCAGCAAAATTCGAACTACTTCTCTATTCTGACTTAAAACAACATTGTTCAATCGAGCAATGTCAATGTCAACTTTGAGCCAAGGAGAGGAAAATACTACGAGAAATTTCTGCTTCCAAGTGGTTTGTATTCATTTCATGAACTTTTATGTTCTGACTAAGAGAAGTCCAGTTACTTGTATCATTTGATGTGAATTTTGATTTTTTTGCTAATGTACTTCCAAACAATATGCAACTCAGACAAAAACCTTGTTTAATGTTGGCAAATATGTAATCCAATGTCGAGGAGCAAATGTCCCATCTTCTCACTAAATAAGTTCAGCTTATTATCAACAGAAAATTTTCCACCAGACATCTCTTCTGCTTTTGGTTGACATGGTCCAAATTGAACAAATTTTTGAAGATAAACAGCTGAAAAAGAACCATGTTACAAAAATTAACAGTCATTGGCCAATACATTTTTAGATGATTGACTTGGACTGCTTCCTCCTATTTGACTTTCATCATTTTCAGACTGTTTTTTTCTTTCAATTTCAGAAGTTTTGAGAAACTGGTCACCTCGATCTGAATCTGAAAAAACAAATTTATTGAGAATTTCAAATCAAAGCTCACTGACTACAAATTAAAATGCAGGTTTTTCATATTATTATTACCATCCAATTTTACTTACCTTCATCCTCAAAAGTTTTTTTTTGTTTAGTTCACTTTCATCATGACTCGGTGGTTTTTTAGTTTCAATTTTGGGAGTTTCAATATCAATAGCAACCACTTTCTTCACAACTGTATCGCTGCTTTTCAGTTGGTTGTCATATTCTAAAAAGAATAAATTAAATGCAAAATTCCATATCAGAATACAATTACTGACAGGTTTTCCATTTTCATATTAATTAGCCTTCAAATTTCATGCTACAGATTGCTTTACCTCCATTAATACCAGCATTTCTTTCACTAAGTTCACTTTTTCTATCACTTGGCCATTTTTCTGTTTCAACTTTAGGAGTTTCAATACCCACAATATTTGAAATTGCTTTATTTCTTTAGGGATTGTTGGTTTTCAGTTGGTTGCTCTCACCTCCTAAAAAAAAATAAAATAGTGAATTTACAGATATTAGACGAATATAGAGCTCTCTCCATTTCCATTAACCACTAAATTTGAATTTTGTACTAAAATTTTCAAGAATGATGTCAAGTGCTGAGAAATGAATAGCAGCAAAAGGGAGAAGTTCAGAATCAGTAAGCCCAGCTTCCAGTCAATACATTGAGATAAATAATGAATTTCATTCAAAATTTAATTTGGTCTCTTTCTTCCCTACAACCCCTCATCTGGTTCACTAAATATGAAATTAATTTCCCAAACTGGTCAATTTTTATTTTACCTAATGGGGTTTACTTTGTGCCTCAGGGGAGGAGTTAAGCCAGAAATTCATAGCAAAGGGGGGGGGTTCAGCACCCAAAAAACCATTGACCACAATAAAAAAACTTATCGCAGCAAAAGCCTCACTAGAAAAAGCAGGTTTTAGAGGCAAAAAAATTATTAATTTTGATGGTCACAATAATTGTCTCTAAGTTTATAGGCATAAATGGCAAGATATGGTTGTATGAAATTTTTTAGCAGTTGATAAATATTAAACAATGTGAAATTTAACAACATTTTTTCTTGAATTGCAAAAATGAAAATTTCAGAGGCTGTATGGGAAGTATGGGGGTAAAAAAATTCATAAAATGTTACAATAAATAAAATTATAATAATTGCTTTTTTAAATTTCAAAGCTATCTGTCAAAAATTAAACATTTTTTAGCCAAAATTAAAAACAAAATTGTGGTACTAGAAGTACCATTACTGATCCTCCAAAATTGATATCTAGTTAAAATATATTAAATCGAATAATTTATTTAAATTTTGTAGCTATTGGTCTAAAAGTATTTTATGGGCATAAAAATAAAATCAAAAAAACGTACCACAAGAACCATCCAGCCGATCCATCCAAAAAACAATAGGGCTTTTCCTTGAATTAGAACCTACTAATATTTGTACCAAATTTTGTAACTATCAAAAAAAATTTCAACCTGAACCTAACTGTCCCCAGAAAAAAATTTAATTCATATCTCTATATATATATATGAAGTATCATTTGACCAATTCTTACCAAACTCAATAGGTCCAGTCAAGAAATTATTATTAATGTTCTTTGCAAATTTTGTAATAATCCGACCAAAATTACAACCTCTACTGAGGTAATAAGAAAATGTCACATGTGCGCATGTACAGGAAGAACTATACAGCCTATCTGCACCAAATTTGAAATAATGTTGAAATAGCTCATAGTAAATAAGTGTTTTAAATTTTGTAGCAATTTATTCAAAATATTAAGAATTTTAGAACCAAAATAAAAATGAAAAATAGCCTATCCTATAATAGTGGTAGGTACCTTAAGCAACATCTGGCTAATCCGCACCAAAATAGGATGTTCTAATCCTTGACTTAGCAAATTTCATGACTATCAGACTAAAGTTGTAACCTGTACCTTAAGTGAAAGAAGTGGAATATGTCTTTATATCAGTTCACTGCTTTATATATGTTTGAATTTGATTTATTGGTGCCAAAATTTCCCTGAGGTTATGAAACAAAAAACATACCCACCCCCAACCCTGAGGGCAATTGGAAAATGTATCAGACCAAATGTAATAAGTTGATTTTGTAAAGAAAACCTACTTTAAAAAATGGTACATTTTCACAGCTCAGATATAAAAAAGTACTATCGGAAGCAAGTTGAATAAAAACTTCTTAATTAATAAATTCACTTACCTTCTTTTTTTAAAAAGAATGAGTCTAATTTTTTTGATGATGAAGATGCAAACGCTAGCTTCTCTTCTCTGATTTTTTTCTGCTTTTGTTTCTCTGCTCCACTTTTATAAGTTTGTTTGCTCATTTTTGATTTTTCAAATTAAAATGTCAAAATAAACCACAAAAAACGGAATAACAACTTAAGTAAGTGGGTAGGTAATGATTTAATTAATTCTACCAATATACTGTGACAATGAGTTGACCATAGAACTATAGAAGTTATCACTTTGATCAGAATGTCAGAAAATTAACTCCAACACCTGGTAACCAGCTATTTGTGAATTCATAAAACACCTTGACTTTGGAGGCTTGATATAAAAAATAAAATTTTATCTTCTACAGATTAGAGCTCTGTATAGCTAGTTAGCAACATTTGCATTTCAATTTTCATCAACAATGAGAGTGTTTTTGAAGTAAATTAGAGCCATCAGCTACATTAGCCAACTACACAATACATACAACACACTGATTGGCAAATTCACAGGTGTAGCAGTAAAGTACTTAAAAATAATTTGCATTCCTTGCTTTAGAGTAGTGTGGCTGCTCCACAATACTACAGTGAAGCATCCCACTGAATGGTTGAAACATTTCCTCATCAAATTGTTTTCTCAGGTGATTTATGTATATTTTGTGACCCTATTTTTCTACTCCGGGGCCCGGGCCCCAAAATTTGGGGCCTACTAAATCTTCTTCGTAAAATAGGCGTGAGCACGCCCCTGTCCCAGACTCGGTACCGTACCGAAAGGGCGAAATATAGAAAACCAGAAGCTGGAAAATATACGCGCCGATAATCCTTCGGTGAACTACACGCGGAAATCGATGTAAATTCCTGAAAATCCGGCGAAGTTCGCTGACCAAAGTACCATATTATTAAAGATGGCGGCGGTGCGGCGTACCGAAAAGCATTACATAATGAAATACGATGGAATCAACAGTCTCCAGCATTTGCATCATAATGGTTCTTTTTTAAAAATTTTTTTTTTTGAATTCAATTAACATTAGATACATAGCTATACCTACTGTTCCGAGAAAGTAACTTAGCTGTTCTCCTCAAACATGGTTCTAATATTTTAAAATATCGTGGACGACGGTGTTCACCATTTCCAAAGTTAGTTTCTAACTTTTGTTAAAATTATGTGTGCCGTGCTTGTAAAATAACGAACTATTTCCACAGTAGGTACTTACTCTGCCAGCAAACGAATGGAACTTAAAAGGAAGCTAGAAACGTTGGTATAATGAAGTACGAGTATATTATATATATATATATATATTTACCAAGTACGAGCAGGGAACAGTGGCATTTAAGGAGTAGAGAATTTTGAATTTTAAAATATCAAGAAAAAAGAAAGGAACACTAGGATAAGTATATTTATTTTTAAAATAAAACAACAATAAAAACACAAAGTTATGAAAAATACAGAAAACAATACTTGTTATATGTAAAATTTAATGGTAGGTGTATCTGTAACTTTGACTATATTTATAACTATAGACAGGTAATTCGTTTGACACGCACCATTGGAAAATCCTCTATGGTGCGTGTTAAAATAACTCACACGGGTTAAATGATACAGATAAGGTGAAAATAAATACACCATTGAGAAAATAACGGAAATGAATGATAGAACTGAAATTTTCACGAGATATATTCATTATATAGGAGAAAAACTGAAAGAAATTTGTGCCTATTGGTACGGTAGTTTTCCAAAAAACTAGAGAAAACAAATTGCTGGAAAAGTGATTTTTTCATGATTATGAGAAAACTACATAAGGGATCAGGTCGAAATTTATATGAAAAATAGTTCTCATATAGTTTCAAATTTGATCAAACAATCGTGTTTATTAGTTTTGTATTTTGCGATAAAACTGGAAAAGAAACAGTTGCTGGAGAAAACGTTTTGATTACGATTTTGAGAAAACTACAAAAAGGATAGGGCTAAAATTTTCAGGAAAAGTAGTCCTCATATTAAACTAGATCTGATAGCAGTTTGGTCAAAAATACTACAACATTTTTTCTGTTGGAGATAATATAACAAATAACAAACTCACCTGAATGAAAATTCAGTGGTCTATAACATTGTTTCTGAGCACTTTTCAATAAAATCATAGATTCAAAAGTCACGGGGCCATGTTTATTGAAAAATATGAGGTAAACTTAGTTTTTGAAGAAAAGTCTGATAATCATAGGTAAATTTTTCAAAAACAATGAGAGATAAGGAGAAATTGTAAGGTAACGTTATTTTCTCTATGGTGCATTTATTTTCACCTCATCTGTATCATTTAACCCTTGTGAGTCATTTTAACACCCACCATAGGGGATTTTCCTATAGTACGTGTTAAACTGAATCACCCAGTACGGACTGAGCTTAATAGCGACGGTGGTACAGTGCAGATGAAGGCAATATAATAAGTATAATTGGCGGAAGGTGAACGAAAAGTTTGGCAACTTTATCACTAATTTAATAGGGTGCTGAAAAATTTTCATTTTGCTTAAAGTTACTTTATTTCTCACTTGTTATAGATCTTTCAAGTACCTATGAATGATGTCAAAAATCATTGATGACCTTATTCCTCCAATTAGGCTTATTTATAAGAGATAACATATCTTCATGTTCTTATCATTACACTCAGTCCATATAGTTACGCATAGTCAAAGATCTATAATAATAATTTCATATCATTGTCAAAACATCTCAAATTATTAAGTGTATTCTCGATCATTCTGATTATTATTCCATGAAACATTCAGGTCATTCATACAAGTACTAACTTGTTAAGATGACATAACTCTTTCCTAAAACCAGTTTCTTTTATATGCTCTAAAATTATGTCATTATAATTTCACGAATCTTTTCTGCAGTTCTACGAAGTCACTGTAATAAACGTACAAGTTGGCCAAAATTAATTCGTTTCTTATAATTATCTCACAATATTATTCCCTTAAATTATTTTTCCAATATTTTCCCTTATACTCGGAGCGTATGCACCACTGTCCATACACACGAAAAAAAAATTGTTCATTGTTTCTGGTGAAACAACAAATTCTACAATATTACCTTTATGCCATCTGGGCTGGCATAAGCTAAAATGCCGCAAAGAATTATCTTTGGGTTTGTTGTCAATATACAATAGTTTACGGTGGAAATGTTATTAGGTTTGGTGTACCCAATGATAATAGTCTGGCTATCTACAACATCTGTGTGATAGTGTGGAGTTCTATAGTGCTAGTGACTGACTAAAGTCCAATGTATACTATTATAATTATATTACAATAGTTGATGACATGCTAGTAAATTATCATGGTGCAGTAAGTCACTAGCACAAGAGTACTCAATCACTTTCACATGGATGTGAAACTGACAAAATTTTAGTCAATTTCTTAGTAGCCTATGAGTAAGCCATTCAATTGCGTGTTTTTTTTTTCAATGTTTCTTTCGAAAAATCATATTTTATTATCTTTGAAATAACCTGCAATCAAAAGAACCATAAAAATATAAGATGATACTGTGCTGAACTGATACATCTATTAGAAAAAAGAAGTGAAGAAATTTTGAATGAAAATGAAGTCAATTTTTCAAATCAAATGATTAGCTAGGTAAGTACTTAATGTTTTTTCCAATTTAAATAAAAAATTGAATGAATTAGGCCTAATATTAAGTACTTGTTTTCAGTATTCATTAGAGAGTTCCCATCGCTCTTTTAAATTTTTTTTATTATGGCCATTGTTATAACTTAGGTAATATTTATTAAATAAAATTTGCACATAGAAATTGGTTTCAGTTCCTAAATGAGTCACCTGAACGATATTTTATTTCCTGTTGAAATGAATTGTAAAAATATAAATAATCTCATCTCACAGATATTTTTAGTGGTATACAGCATGATAATGGGTCAATGCCATAGCAAAACTGAGATTCTGGGGATTGAGAGTTTGAGTCATAGAATTTTCAAATTCTTGTTTGTTAGCCATTATTGAGTAAATGCATTAGCCCTACTAGTTATATTTTTTACTCTGGAGTGGGTTGAACACCCATATCAATAAGAGTCTGGAGAAAGTGCTATTAGCCAATATTTTTATTATGATATAATTATATACCTGTAGGTTCGTTTCCGGGTATTCCACTCGATCTAATTTTCACATAAATAAAGTTTCGTGAACTCGTAATCAAAAGCAGAGTTTATTGACACGATTAAAAACGGTAGTGAAATTAGAAAATTCAAGATTATTATACACAAAGAAACGAACGAAGATACGACTAGGTTTTATCTGTCTTTCTGAAACGGTGATTAACGGACAAATGAATGATCAAATGAATTCGATAAATGAAATCGACGTTTGTTACAAAGGGAAAATAGTCATGTTGAGTATGGTCAAAAATGATGTCATTTAACAAAGGATGGTCGAGTCGATAATACATGAAATGACGTAACTTAAAGATAACAAGATCGGAACGGTAAATATTGGATAGTCGAATTGTGTCGATTTCTTAATGTGGGTCAAACAAAAATAAACATTACGAATTCATGAAAGAACGAGAGTAACAAACAAAATTGTAGTCATTCGAAAAAAGAAGAGTGTTCTTTTTACATACCTACTTAATGTAGAAGCGTGTGAGCACTTGCTAAGTTTTAAAATACGACTACTGTAGTTTTACAACCCATAAACCCGAATCATGTTCTTCCCCACATATGTGGGAAGAACTGGTCATACAATTGATTGATGTGTTGACTAGCACACTCGTCACCACCAACCAGAAGAAAAGGGTCAATGTTCAGTTAAAGAGGATATTTTCATTACGGCGGTGTACTATGTAGTGATGTTTAGAGGAGCTAGTCTGCAAGCTTCTCAATAGCTCCATGCTATGTGACATAGATTATTAATCAGGCAATCAGTGTTCAAATCTTCATTTGAGTAAAAAAATTTTTTGCGATTTTATTTATTCATTGTTATTTTTTTAAGTATATTATATATAAAAAAAAAAAAATACTAAAAAAGGAGGAAGTCTTATTTATTACTCTCGTCTTGTAAACTTTTTCTGAAATCCTCTTTATCCGATCATAGATACTTGTGAGGAAAAGTCGGTACACTTAACATAAGTGGAAATAGATGATGTTTATAGGGAAGCTAAATCTACTCTTAGAAACCTCACAAAATTTTTTTACATTATAATACCCTCATTTGGGGGCTAAGAAACTGTTTGGGTGGCTTGGCCCTTATCAGGTTCCTTTAGTTCTGCTCATTATTAATGAGAAATATATTTCAAAAAAGAAATTAATGAATTTTTTTTCTTGAATATCTTCGAAGTCTTGATAAAAATGCTGATCATTTAAATATTGAAAACGATAAACGAGGAAATTTTGTCATTCCTGCTGTTTAAAATACAAAAAATGCAATCGAAATAGCTGTGGACTAATTTTCAATATTGTTTCATCGTCTGTGCACACAAAAATTTAATTTTCTGGAACGTAGGCTCTGCTTTGGGAGAGCAAAAAACAAGAGTAAAAAAAAAAAATTTGACGTGAGAATTGGCTTTTTCAGACTGGCATGTTTTTCGCTTATTATAATCACGTAAAGGAAAAAAACCTTGACGAAAATGTCGGCGGTGAAAACATTACTAAAAAAAAAAAAAAAAAACATTTTGCGAAAGATTTCATTTCATGTTTATTCGTTGCATACTTTTCATTTGACAAAAATATTGTAACAAAAAAAAAAAACAAAAAAAAACAAAAAAACACAAAATTATTTTCTTAAACTTAAAATAATATTATGTACCTATTACTGAAATATATATATATATATATATATACCTTTCCCATAAGCTTTGCATTCACAAGAAATGAATCAGAAAGTTAAATAGCCGAAGTTGTAGGAAAAAAAATAAATTTAAGAATTCGTGGAATTGTTTTCCTCTGTAACCTACTCTGATATTTATTTCATGTAAGAAACCCATTTATTAGCAGCAGCTTTCCATCATTTTATATTAAATTTTCTGTCTTCTTCGCAGTGTTCAAAGTTTCGTCATGACACAAAATTTACTTATTTATTTTTATTTATTATAAATAGTTGTCTTCTTCAACATCACATTATTATGTACGGGGGACCATGAAAAAAAAAAAAAAAAAAAAAAAAAAATAAGCAGCTTAAATTCGAATTGGAAATGAAGAAGGAAAACAAATGAAGGAAAAATACATAACAAAAAGAGGAGGGAAAAGAAAAGTGGAAAACTAGACCATTAGCAAAAGAAGTGCCCAAAGACAAGAAAATAGGTTTTTCAGTCCCACATAATGAATTTATAGAGCATTGACTTTTTCAAAAAATAAAATAAAGTATTACCATTCATATTATGAGGTTATAAGAAAAGAGTAGGTATCTACCGTCGTTTTAAATGTTTGTTGCAGAAAGAGGCTGCGATATTTAATTTGTTTTCCCAACTTATGCCAGTTTCCGAAATAACCACTTGAGAGGAGTTCCAAGCAATTCTATTTGAGTACAATTTTGGAGTCGATGTTTTGTCTGTTTTTCGGTGATTTGCAATTAAATCTGACATTCGGACAGAAAATCAATGATAATTCATTTTCAAGTTTGTGGTATATTAGGTAGTATTTATTTGACCATTAATAGTTATAATAATTTTTAACTAATTTCGCAGAATCAAAGTGTCTAAACTTTTCTTTCCTCCTAGGTCATTTTTTTATGGAGTTGGTTACGTCTTTGAAATTCGTAACCCCCCAATAAAAGCAATTAAACCAAAAATGAGGATGAAATATTAACGTCATTCAAAAATATAATTCTTTTATAAAACATGAACGTCGTTTAAAAAAGTCACTCAAGAGAAAGTAATTGTGATTAATAAGAATTATTAAGACATGAATTTTCGTTTTTGCTGACATGTTTTTTTTTTTCCTACGTCTTTTATTAATTATACTCTTCCTTTGTACCAGCTATCTGAACGTATTAAAAATCATTAGTCTTCGGGTGTTTCATTTTTTTAATAGATTACTGAGAAGAAGGAAGAAAAAAAAAATCAGATTCTTTAATTTTGATCAAAGACGAATTGGAAGCCAGAATTGTTTTATTTGAAGCCCTTTTTAAAAAAATGACCAAAATACTTTTGATGAATGAATGATTGTTCCTCTTAATCCAGTTTTTGTATGCTTAGGACACACACCCCACTACATGCACACAATAGTATTGGTTACTGGGAATCAGTAAAGAGTATATTTATTGGGTATTGATTACTGACTGGCCAAAATGTACCTACTCATTTATGGTTAGGTATTTGTTATTTTTCTGGCTAACCAAAAGGACTTTTCTGGTTATTGACTGCGGTTACTGATTGTTGGTTGATACAAAACTCAGGGTAACATGGATAGAAAAGCATTTTTCACTACTCATATTATCAATAATTGATAATTTTCCGAGAAATAATTGGTATTTTTGAAAAAAATATCTAATCGATAGGTAATTTTGATATTTTAAAAAATTAATAAAAACCAATTCTTTCTAATTATTGTTCATGTTAATGAGTTCTGAATGATACTGGTTGTTGGTTATGTGAATTATTATTGTTTTGATTGTGAGTTCCTGAAGAAATAAATGTTTTACCGAGGACAAAATGATGACAAAGCTGAAATGTTGTCAAAATAAAAATATTAAAATAAAAAACAATCGGAAATTTTGAATACCAAATTAATAGCATCCCACAGTGAGAAATTCCAAAGTTCACTGTGAGGGAGAAAAACCTTAGAGGAAAGACTAAGGGTTTGTTTTTGCCAAACTTGTGTGATTTTACATTTTAAATAATCTAAAAAGACCAAAAGTTAACCATGTTCTTTTCCCAGTTATTTCCCTGTTTTTCAGAACTTTTACCCCATTTGAAATCTATATTATCAACCACTGAATTTCCACACCATAGATTACCTCTTAGCCTGGCATATCAATTAAAATAATCAAACACAGGATACAAAATATCGGTTCATTCATAAAATAAATTAACGTATCAAGTCTTCAAAAGACGATTAAATCCATATTTCCAAAACTGAACAAAATAATACAAAACAGACAAACTTAAACAAGGTAAAAAACACGGTGAAATTATATGGCAAAATTTCATCAAGACAAATTTTATGAGTTATTACAAAATTATAAGACAAAAAAGAATTTGTAGGACTTGATTTCTTCTAATCTCAGAAAATTAGAGCTAGTCCAAAAATTGTGAGAGAGGGAGAAATCATTTTATCAAGTTCTATTTCTGATAGCAGTCGAACAAAAGAACAAGCCACAAACAAAAATGGAAGAAGATATCAAAAAAAAACGTCAGATAATAAACTCCATTCTTCAAAAAGAAGAATGTAGCAAATTATCTAATTTCAAAAATTCTATGGATACCTCATCACTCATGCTAAAATAACAAGAACTCAACCTGAAATTTAATTTAACACCATAAACAGGTACTTAGGTAATTTTCAAATTGATTTTAATCGCTTAGAAATTGAACATTACATACTTGGAATTTCTAAAACCTGAAACAAAGAAAATAAAATACAGCCATGGACTCCAAAGTCTAAGCGACAAAAAGGCGCCAAAACAAGATAAAGACACCAATAAATACTTGGCAGAAACAGAAGAAAATGAAAAGCCATTCATTTGCACTCATCTCAGAAAATGGAGGTACCAACTACTGACTGCTTACTAACTTGATCACCATTTTTTCTTCTTCTCTTAAGCTCTCAACTTTTAATTTCATCTTTTAGCACTCTCATTTTGGACTCCATTGTCCACAATATGGCTCTTTTTTGTTGATACATACTAAATTCATTTTCTGTCCTTGATTAACTTCAAAATGAAGTTACTAAATTTGTTTTTCCTGTTCTCTTGAAAATTTTATTTTCTTAATTGTGGTCAAGTTCGTAATTATTATCTAAACAAAGTTAGGACCTCTGTCTTCTATGTATTCTTGGGCGTGGTTAGAATATAATTTCTTTCTTATGAACATCAATTAATACTTCTTTTAAATTTAATTATCATGATCGATATGTTCAACAAAAACCCAATTCTTGTTTATATAATGATATTTTTATAATCTAATAATTATGTTCTTCAAAATGTATTAATTTTTTTTTGGATCTCTTCAAGTGTCAAGTATAAGAATGAGCGTGAGGTAAATATGGATGTGCTTGGTTTCATGTAATTTGAATAATTTGGTTGAGAAATTAAGTGTAAGTCTTGACAAACCTACTCTCTTCAGTTTTACTTTTCACTTATTTTTTCTACTGTATTCTGTGATTCTAGTTCACTTTTGCACACTACAAGGTGGCAACACCCACAATCAGGAACTTCTCTACTTTTTAACGCATAAATTTCTTTTCAATAGCTCTATTTGATAGCACTACACCAACTTACATTAACCTACACCAGGAGGGCGATTCCACAAATGTAGGAATGTTATATGACTTTGCGTCAAGTTGTACTTGAATATTTTTATGGAATATCCCTACCGGTGTAGGTTAGTGTAGGTTAATGTAGGTTAGTGTAATCCTATCAAACAGAGCTATTGTCTGTCATGATACATAAAAAACATTATTCAAAAAACTAGTTGGTCTCATTTCTAAATAAAAACATTCTTCTATCAAAAATAGTAGTAGGAATTCTGAAATATTTTTTCGAAATAGAGTAAAATTCTTATTTTATTACGGTTGATATTTAGGAGGTGCTTAGAAAAGACGTAACAAAATTTGAATCATACGTTTTTCAACCACGTGTTATAAGATAAACATTAGCCAGTGAGGTCAATTAGTTTTTCGAATATGCTTTTCCACATTGTATCATGACATACCTCAAAATAAAATTTGTGAATTAAAAAGCGCGAAACTTCCTAAATAGAAAAAAGTTCTTTAATATTAGCATATAATGTTATTGAAATTATATTTTTAATAATTCCAGTCCCAGTGACTGTAGTATTACCATTTTGTGACACATTTTCTGTGTATTAATTTATAATGAAAAATTTGAAAAATAATTTGCATGTTTCATTCTATATATATTGATGGCAGTAAACCCTTACCAGAGACATACAGCTAAAGGAGATCTCCGACACTCCATATGTGCTCTGGTTTAAAAACATGTAGAAGATAAAAAGAAGCAATTAGAATTTTAAATTCCGCGCATTTAAAGCTGCGCATATTTTTTTGTGAAAATAGACATCTCCATACCAATACACACACACACTATCAAGCTACGACACATGGGTACTAATATCTCAAATCAGAATATTCCATTTTTGATATACATATATTCGATCGGGTGTTGGAGACCTCTTTAGCTGTAGGGTCTCTGGCCATTATCCCCTTAAACTAAATTCCTAACGCCTAAATTACTCGTTGAGGAGAAAAAAACGCAATTTTGAAAATAAGAACCACTGAGAAATATAGTAACGATTTCATGGAAACCATGGAGGTTGTCTAGAAGCTGCATTGAAATGCATTTAATTTTCATTCGACGCCGGAAGCGATGCTAATACACGAACCAAATCCCCAAGAAACAATCTCTCAAATCATTAGCAGTTGAATAAACCAATTGGAAAATAACTTACCTATTCCCTTATGATTCACATTCTACAATTTTTTTCTTCCTCTTTTCTATTCGAAGGTTCTCTGCACTTTGTATGGATAAGAAGACGAGTACATACCCGAGTAATCTTGGTATAAACGAAACGAAGTGGAAATAAAGAAAGTGGACATAGTTGGATAACGTATCATTTGTAAAAGTAGTTCGATTCTGGTCTGAAGTTTCTGAGAATGAAGAAGAAGAAAAAAAAAGAAAGAAAAAAACACACCCTCAAGCATTAGAATGTTTTTGGCGTTCTTCTGCAGCATCACTTCGTAAATACGTCAACTAGAACTTTTAATCCTTTTGTTGTAGTTTATTGTACTTGTTAAAAGAAGTGACAAACGTTTTGGTGTGTACGTGTTCTTTTTCTCTCTTTCAGTTCCATCAAGTTGAACTTTATTGTCTATTGACTTTTACCTGACGTTTGTACGGAAGCGTATAATACCATAATTATACAAATTGAAGCTCACAGTCTGTAAAATTCTTTATTAGACCTTATTTTTGATTGTGAGAAAATCTCTACGATCGAGAAAAAGGCAAAATGACGAAAATTATATAGGTTGTCCAAAAACGTCTCCCAATCCAAATGGGTCTTATAGAACTCATCGAGAGAAAGAAAAAAGTTCCTATTAAATCCTTTTTTTTTAGCATTGTCGTTTCAGAGATACAGACTTTCGCATGCGTGTGTCAAATATATTGCATATTCATTCATTTGAAGGCAAAATTTACTAAAGATGGTTGCACACATCGCACAAAGGTTGCGTGTGTGAATCCAGTCAGTGGAACATTTTATTTTCAGAATTAAAAAAAAAAAAGAGTCTTGGACATGGCCAGATTTCGACAAATTTTTTCTGATATCAGATAAATTCAACTTCGTAAGTATTGAAGATAGGGACCTGGTCAAACGAACGTTTTTTAATGTACTCGATGAGTACAATAAGATGCACTTATCGAAAATAAAATTTGAAGCATTTTTTGAAATTCCCCATTTGATTTAACTAAGAAAATTTTGAAAATTTGAGAGCCTTGTATCTCTGAAACAACCAGTTTTGAAGCTCATGTTAATAGGAACTTTTTCTTCTCTCAATAAGTTCTTCAAGACCCATTTGGCTTGAGAGAAGATTTTTAGACACCCTGCATTCAATAGAAATACGAAATATTGATGGTTATTTATTGAATTTTTTTTATCAAAATCCATTTCCCCCAATGGGTACCTACATGTAACAAGTTTAGTATTTTCTCCAAAACTAATTTTTTTTTATGGATTTTATAAGTAGATCACGTCAAAAAGCATGTAAAGACATAATTAAGATGAAAAAAGTTATCTATCGAATTTGTTATTTTAGTATAGTTAAGTACGACATACCTAGCTAATTATGTTGGATAATGAACAAAATTTCTTCACTCCAATGTTTGGAAATATCAAAATAACAAATAACCATTGGACAGTAATTAGGTCATTATTCCAATTTTGGTCAAAATTAAGAAAATTATTATGCCTATTAGTCCAGAAAATACGTATTTAAAACTGAAGTTTGGGTGAAAATTTTGCGGGAGTCGTGAAAATGACGCAATTAATAAGTCTTTGGGAATAGTTTTTGAGGATACTAAATTTTTTGTCAAAACTGTAATGGCCAAAAGAGAAAGTACTGGAAATTAACCTCTTTTGGTGTGGTTGCACTTCCTTCAAGTAAAACAATATTCGAAGGAATATTATTATTACTCGACAACTAAATTGAGTTACTAAGTTTATTATCCACAATTATTGCGGACCTTAACATAAAAATAGATTTCAAATAAAATTCAAACACACAGTAAGATTTAACAATCTATTAAAGAAATAATTTGGACGCACAACATCATATTATTCAAGACAACCTGATAAAATGACAGTGTTAAGACTGAGAGAAAGTATAGTACAGTATAATTATTCCATTGGCTACATGAGTTTGTATATCCTGTCAGGGTGTACAGTTTTCATTATGATTGTTGTGAGTGAAATAGGGATTTATTAGAAGGAAGGATTTTGTTTATTCGAGTATATTCAAAGACCAGAGTATTGAAGTCACAAAATATCCCATTAGGAGGTGTGTAATCAGTGCTGTCAGAAAGTAACGGTACTTATGATAGGTAACTGTACAATTTTACAAGAGACAAATTTATTGAGTAAGATAATTTTTTTTCGTGTGGTTGAATGTGTTCGTCTGTATATTTAAATGACGAACTTATTCGTTGCAGGAACCCCCTCAAAAAATCCCTCAAAACAAGTCCAAAAAATAATTTTTTGCATGCACCTAAGTTCCAGTGCACTGGTATAAAAAATATTTATTTAACGAACTGAAGAAAAATTGATTTTCTACAATTTAGATTTCATGGTTTTTTTTTTTTTTTTTTACTATGATTTCTGTTTCATTGCACTTTTGTAAAAAATTATTTATTTAAAAAATTATTTATATAATAACTCATTCTCGACAATTTCGATTCTATAATTTTTTTCATAGGATGCACGGTTTCTCCGCTAGAGCGCAACTGAGTAAGTTCGGTTTTTAAAATTTATTAAAATTTTAGGCCTATTTTTTTATAACTGCCCCCTCTAATTACTGGACATCTTTTAATTTATTAATATTTAAGAGTTATGTCAAAAATTAATGATAGGCAACAATAAGAAGTTTCATGATATGACGCAAGGGGGCATCAATGATTTTTGTAAGACGGGAGCATTAATTTTGAATGTTGTTTATGGTTAGGGCCTGACAGAGGCCATAGCTTCCCAAAATGTATTTGTTTTTCGTTGCCCTCCTCGGAAAATAACATTAATAAACCAAGATAAATTCATAAATAAACTAATCATAATCACTCGTAGGTAATTAAAGGGAACCAATGTATGAATTTTCTATATTTTTGTTAGTTTTATTTATTAAGGTAATTCGTGGGGGGAGAGGAAGAAATAACATGTTTTTGGGAACAATGGCCTCTCCCAGGGCCCATCCGTAAGTAATTCTCAAAATTATTGCTTCCTCTTCACAACAATTGTGGATGCTCCTTGCCTCATTATTATTAATATAACCATTATTTTAAAACTTGTTCTTGTTGATTGTTCTTCAGTTAGTTAATTTTTTTTTTTTTTTTTTTTTAAGTAAGCTGGAGATATCTGCAGAAGTTTATAAATATTGTTTTGAATTGATTTTCAGGGTTTTTTTTTTTTTTTTTTTTAAATTCCGACTGTAAATTTAGGATTTAAAACCTAACCTCGAAAGCTGCTTTCCGAGTCTCCAAAATCTGTTAATCCAACAAATTTTCGAGACCCCCGCAAAACTGTCTTTAAAAACTATTAGGTAATGTATTAAGTGGACTATAACGTGGCGAGTTGATGATTTCAACGAGCTTGCTTGAAAACATTTTTTTTTTTTTGCTTTGGTTGCTGCCCTAGAGTTTTTTCTATTTTCCAACGAATGGGTGAGAAATTTTGAGAAAAACAGTGCACGACTTATGTCACGGAATGATTTAGAGTTTCAAAATTGGTCAAAAGTCGAAGTGAAACATTCCTGAGAGGAATGGCAAAATTCACAGTCCAAACTAAAATTTATCAGGTAAGTACAATAATGAGAAACAGAACACGTCTAGGTTCGAAAGTTTTTCGCTACTTATAGTCAATTTCCTTTCAAATCTACGTCACTGGCCTGACTACCCACACAGTGCGTCCGATGAAACGCTAGCAATACTTTGCTGGCACATGTATTATTTGATGAGACAAGAAACAATGTTATACTAACAAAGTTCTGTGTCCCATATTAAAGGAGCTATGAATGTTTTAACTTTGAAAAAATTTTTCAAAGAATTTCTAATGTTATATATTTCATGGTTGTCACTGTCACACCTAGATTTTTCTATTCACCAGGCTATTTAGAAAAAATAAAAGCGTATAAAAATTGTTTCTTCAAACGAAAGATTACCTATGCAACATTTTGTACCTATTTGTAAATCAAACTGCATATCAAGTGTGATTACCAAATCGTCGTTGTTGTTGTTGTTGTTGTTGTTGTTGGCGTTGCCGTTTCTGCCAATAAATTCATGTAAAAAAAATTGGATAACCTAATTTTTGGAATTTTTTTTTCACTCCTCTCATCATTTAAAACGTACCAGAATAATATTTCCGGCGTTTGTATAAATCTAAAAAATCAAATCACCATAAAAAAAAAAAAAAGTTACGTATATTATCCTTATAGTCCACACCGAATCGTATGTAATTCCACGAGGAGCCAGTATACAAGTTTTTTTTCTCTCTCAATGTATACGAAGCTGGAAAATGGAACTGACTTTAGAACCGTCCCATAAATTTATAAATTTGACATATTGCATGTCTAACAAAAAAAAATATATATATATAAAATACTGCTTTTAAATTTTGGAACCGTTGGAACCGAATATGAAAGTAGCCTTCTACCTTTTTTCTGTCTGTATAGTACTTGGAAATGTCACCGAAAGTTTGAATAAATATTCTGAACATTTGAACGTAGCAAAGATGTTTTACCCTTACCTTTAAAAACGGCAATAAAAAGTTGAAGACAGAAAACACTGCACAGTCGACAAATGAAGTTCCAACTAGTCTACATAAAAGGTACACCCTCTGTATGACTAAGTACAATAAACTATTATCAACTATATATTTTATAGCCGTATAATATATTTTCAAGATTTTTTTTTTTTTTTTGGAAGAAGATTGCTATTTTTTCTCCTTACGAATATATGAATCCGTCGTAAGGGCAACGCAGAATGCGCGCAGAAATATAAATTATATTACAATTTATGATCTTCGTGCGCCAACTTCCTCAATTTCCAGCGATTTTAACATTGGAAATGAAATTTCCTTTTAAAAATGGTAGCATATTAAATTTTTTTTTAAAGGATACAGTCAAAGATCGATGAAATGAATGAAAGAAAAAAAAATCAGTTACAAATGAAGAAATATAGGCGTAACAAACGAATTTTTCAGTAAACATCCTCTCGTCGATACCGACTTTATCATTTTTTAATATATCAAAACAGCATTCGAAGAAGCGTGTAAATTAATCGAAAGGAAAATAATTATTTTCGAATTTTTTTTTTTTTTTTCTCTTGGTGCGAAAAATATCCACGTACCCACTTATTCGCATTTAACAATAAAAAAAATTTTTCAACGTCGATTTGGCAAATAAGAATCCAAAGCAAAGAATCTCTTTACGGAAGGCATATATAATGAAAGGAAAAGCAGCGAGCGAAAAAGAAAAAAAGAAAGAAAAAAAGTTTTGTTATATTTAAATAATTTTTAAACCAGAAGAGACAATTTTTTGCTTTATGCTTTCATTTCTTTTTCTTTCACTTCAATATTTTAGCTTCAGGAGTTTTTTCTCGTTTCCTATACTTCTTTTGCTGCTTTTTTTCCGATTTTTTTTTCTTCTCTCTTTGCCCACGATTTCTTACTTCCTAGGAATACGAATGTTACCCAAAGTTTGAAACGAGAAAAAGATGAAGAGAAAAAAAAGTTCAATAAAAAACTTGAAATTACTTTCGCGATTTTTACGAGTTTTGCGTTAATGAGCGATAATTTTGAGAGCATTTTATTTTTTTTTATTATTTCTTCTTCCACAACGGAGGAGAAAAATTTTTATTCCATATTTTGTAGTTTCTGCATTTTTTTTTTTTTTTTTTTTGTCGCTTATCTTGGAGAGATGGTATTACGAGATTTTTGTTGGTGAAGAGGAGTAATAGAGAAAAGTAGCAAATCTTGCATCCAAGATGAAAAAAAAAAAAAAAAGGTAAATTAAATAAAGGATTCCTTCGAACAATTCGTCGGCTGCTCTTTACGTTATCTTCGTCGTGTTCTTTTTTTCTTTTTGGTTTTACTTATTTTAAACGAATGGTTGATACGAATGAACGAATATAATGTTGTTTTATGGGTAAACTTTGTTACAGCCCTCCGCACGTGTATTTGTATTTGTACGGCAGGACGAAGTACATTATCGCATAAATGGCCGAAATTTTCTTGAAAACTGTCAAAACAAGTCTCTCTGAAAAATGGCAGCCATTTTAATTTCAACAAAAATCACTATAATTAGTATTCTAGGATTTACTCAACGAAATGCTTTTGAGCCAATTTTTTCTCAACAACCAGCAACTACCTCATCGTTTATAGTGGAGAGGAAAGGATAAAATAATTAAAAAAAAAAAAATTGACAGTCGTTGACAATTGAGATACGAAAGAAACGAATAAAATTCATTTACAGTTGAAGAAATTTATAAAATACTTCCCAAGGTTAATTTATTACTAGGCAAAAATCGTCGTAGGTGAGTTGTGCATCGTGTGAGAAGTCTGATGAGAGTAGAGTACTGTAACAAATATAAACGAACATTTTCTAAATGTGCGACTATATTTTACACAAACGAAATAATTCTTTTTATTCTCTAATTTACTACACACTTTTGCCTCTTCTTCTCCTTGAAATAAAACTAACGGTAAATTGTACCGTTAGAATTCGACGGAAAATTGTCTTCTAAATGAAAGACAATTGTATTTGACCTCATTAGTTCACACACGTGTAACATAATAGAAATATTTGCTTAATACAGGTAAAAACGTCAATTCTCCTTCTTTCAGGTAACAACCAATCATAATGAATTAATCCCACTATTTCTTACTATTTCTTCTTTATACTGTGTAAAAATTAAATTATAAAAACTATTACTTTGAAGAACACAATGTTCAGTTCTATTATTAATTTATTCAGTTCTGTAAAAAATCCTAATTCTTAATAATCAATACTAATTGTTGTTCTTGTGTAAATGAAAATATTATATTTTATGAAAAGTAACTTGTTGAATTTTAATTGAAGTCTCATAAATACAAACAAAGTTAAGGTCCACCATAGGGTGTGGTTATCTAGGAATTCTATTTTAATTATAAAGTTTATTTTTATTGATCGTAAGTATTTGTTTGTGGTTTTCCACAAATAAATACTTGGTAAAAGTGTCAAGGTTGAAAAGAGGAAGCAAATACCAAACTACACCTTTTTTTTTGGCGTTACAAGTACCCCAGTCTGTATAAAGAATGAAAAAAACTTTAATTAATTAAAATTTAAATCAATTCTCAAAATACTATTATCATCAGAATGTGGACTACGACTACCTTTAGGGTTATAGGCGTATGTGACTGAGTGAGTCAGAAATTTGGTGATTCATTATTGAGTGTAATTCGTAGGCCTCGACACAAACTATAAATGAAGGAATCTAACAACAATAATGGTAAAACGCACTATTTTCAGAATATCTTTTTATCACGGTTCATAACAGTGGCGGATTCAGAGCGTTATTTTGGGAGGGAAATGATAAAAATTTTTGTAGAGTTGACCTTTTATTTTAGATCTTTGGAAAATTTTTTATGGTTTTTATATGGATGAATTCTATCGTCCTACTTTCATTTATTCTCTTCAATTTTAGTCTTTTTTTTTTTTTTGCTTTTTTAGAGGGTGAAATTTCCCTATTTTCCCTTTGGACCCGTTACTGGTTCAGAATAATTTTACAGATGTATTTAAATCACCCAGAGGGACACGGACGGAGATATAAATTTTCTCACATGCTACTAATGATGTCCATAAATTTATGCTCACATATAAGACTTTTTTTTTTTTTTTTCTGAATATTCCAATGTTTCTAGCATGAGGTATTTTTATCAAAAATTAAAAGACATATAATCCGAAGGTCTAGATACCTGAAAAAGGCCATTACCTACAATGTAAATACAAAATAATTTCCTCGAAGAAAAAGCCTTCGTCGTGAAAACCAAATATTTTTCACCTTATCGGTGTCGAACCGTCAAGTGAGAACGCTATAAATTAAGAAAAACACACGTTGAAAAAACTAACCTTGTACAAACATCTCTTTATTAAGAATCTTCCTTTCGTAAAGAAATAAATAAAAAAACACATAATAACGACACTAATAGAATAAATCGTTTCCAAATACTTAATTACGAAAGATCGCCAAAAATTAATAACGAAATTCTCTAGGCCCTGTTCACTTTACTCCTGATTTTTCAGTCAATTTCCTTAATTTTTCAAGATTTTAATAATTTTTTTTTGGTTTTTTTTGTGAAATTAAATTAAGCTCATGACGAGGACGGTAAAGTTAAGGGTGAAAAGAAATACCACTAGAAAAGGCGTACGTCCGTATATAACTTACAACATGAGGGTGAAAAGCACCCTTCAAGTTTGAGCGCGTATAATTTCGTAGTACCTACCTTTACAAAAATACGAATTGCCAATTTAAAGCAGAAAAAAAAGGAAAGAAAAAAAGAAGAAAAAAGAGAGTGAAAAACACATACAAAAAAAAAAAGACTGAAAAAGAAAGAAACGTTTTTATTCGAGTTGACAGGTTGAAATACGATTTGCTAAAGCGAAAATATTGTTTGTTGTCTTCAAAACGACAAAATAAGTCCGATTGTCGTGTGCTGTTACACGTAGTCTGTTTTCGTGCTGCTTTTGTTTTATGAAATAGTTCGAAGTTACGAGAAGTTCGACGTACCCACCTACCCTGAGAAAATGATCGTTTTTCTTCTCATCTTGAGAATGTCATCATTAGTCATCTGGCGAATTTTGACATGCGACCATTTAACCGGATTTTTCAATGAACCCTCTCCTTGTCCAGTGACGTGTCTAGATAAAATAATTAGAGGGTTGCCAGATCGCAAGGTAGGACTACTTTTAATTCTGCGACAATCACGTAAAATATGAAAAAAAAAATATATATATATTTGCTCAGAAGTAATGGTGGAAGGGGTAATGAGAAGTAATTAATTGAAAAAACTTGAATAATCAATTTTTCGCAGTAAATAATCAATCGGGTAATTACGATAGGCGAGTCGACTAATATTACTTTGAAATTCCTCGTGAGGCATTGTGGACAAGCGTCTGGCGCCAGCTTACTCAAAGTTTCATTGGGTCATTTGTCATGTTATTATATCATCTATAATCGGACAGGCATTTTGTTTTAAATGTAATATCGAATGTCCACATCTACCATCAAGGATACACAAATTTAACGATTATCCTCCTAAAAAATTACATAAAAATATTGCAGCAGGTGTTGAGACTAGAATACAGCACATCCAGTCACTAAGCCATTTACACAACGAGTAACTTCCCAAATGTTCAGTTTTCTATACCCTGTAACACACAACTATAAGAAACAAATAATAATCAAATAGGTAGTAATGATACTCTGAGTAAGCTGGCGTGAGACGCTTGTCATTTTGGTGGTTTTTCACTGATAAGAATAACAACATGAACATAGTATAACTCCCGAGTGATGGGCGATTATTTGAAAAAAATATCGAATAATCGATTTTTCACTGCAATCGATTATGTAATAATTGTGGAGACCACCAATCCTTCTCCTCTCTCACTCCTGCAAACCCACAACTACATTAAAATATATTTTACATCTCTGTTTGCGGCTACACTGTATTACCATCTCCGCCGCTCACTCGTTTATCTCCGTACATCATCGTTTATCTTACTCAGCCTGTACTCAAACTTATATGATTGATGTAAAATACACACGCTTCTGGGACGCTACTTCGATCAATACTTTATTTCACGTTATTAATTTGTGTTTCCACCGATCCTCATCCTCTATAATAATGAGGTGAGTCGACTGTCTAATCGATTACTCTAAAATTTCACAAGAGAAATTTTGGAGGTTTTTCACTGGTGAGAGTGATAACAACGACATGAATCCCAAATATCAAGTGATTGTCGATTATTTAGAAAAAAACTGATAAATCAATTTTTCATGGTAATCGATTTTTCATGGTAATCGATTATGTAATAATCCGATTATTTTGAGGTGAGTTGACTAATAAATTAAATAAATTTCTACATTTTTCGCTACCTAATCGCTTAATAGATTACTTAGAATAACAATTTTTGTCCATTCCTAGATTAGAACTCCCTGAGAACATAACAGCTGTCCTTGTCAGCTTTCTTATTTCCAAAAAACTAGCCCTGACATTAAAATCATTGAATAGGTACTTCAATAATCTGTATTTATTTTGAAGTTGATCGATATGATAATCTACAGACCACTGTGGTATGCCAAAGTCAAAAAAAAGTACAAACTACAGAAAGAAGAAAGAAGTTCGAATGAAAATTTTAATTTCAAACTTTCATGAACATAATTTGTTATAGCATAAATTTCAGAAAAAGAAAAATCAAACTAGTAGTACAAACTGTCATAGTAAAAATTTTAAGTACTTTTCAGAATTATTTTGCGCTTTCTGATGTATTTTATTTCAAAATTAAAATTAAATTAAAGTAAAATTTTTGGAGATAATAATAATAAATTTGCCATGAAGGTCTTGCTTAGGCCAACCACTTAGTTTAGGTTCACTCATGACAAACATTTTTTCTCCTTCTAAATTAATTTATTTTTGGATTAATTTTTCATTCTTATTACACCACTGTAACATTATCTCCTTGTGATGGGGGTGGTTGTATCACATTTTCTGCATGTGCCTGTTGTGGTTTCGCCCATATGGTCCCACGCATACACTATGCACTGATTTCCCCACTGTGCATCTAATAGCGCAATATGGGGATACTGGTGTTATAGCAAGGCAGTTATGAGTTACAAGGCGTGCGAGAACAGGTATGTGACTCCAACCAACTTTATATGGTCCCTTGGACCTTAAACCATTGATTATAAGCTTCTACTCACTACAGCACCTCGGTGCCATCTTTAATAGAAACCTGTTTTGAGTTTTCCCTCTCTCTTAATTTTTCAAATCTAGCCACAATTTCAATACCATCATGTAGGTAGGTATACTTTTTTCTGCTGCTCCAACTTGATAAAACAACAACACAATATTCTTATGTCAGTCTTTTTCCTGTTCATTCATTCACTTTTTATACACGATTTGTTTTTGCAGCATGGATTGATTAATTTCTTAACTGGCAATAGGCTAACTCGGATTATAACTCGATAATGTGGACTGATTTCCCACTTGTTGGCACCTCCTAGGTTGCATGTTCATTTTGGGAATTCGTATACATGGTATAAAACTGGTAAAAATCGATAACCTGGCTGTCTGTTTTGGGCAAGGTAAGATTCTCGGAGCCCATCAGACATAGCTGATGGTCTGACACCTTAATATTTTTAATTGAGTGTGGTTTTTACAAAATATGTTGGTCATATGTTGGTAGAATTTGGCCTACTGGGGTCGGAAACCAAATACCACGAAACCTAATATTGTTTCACACTGAATCAATGATATGTTGAAGCGTCGGAGGTGGATGATTGAAATCCAGTGTCCAGTGGTTTATCAGCATGAATTTTTCAATCACATAAGGAGGCGTCGATACTAACCAAACCAAAGACACCTTCGTTTTTGGTTTGGAATGGTTTCGGCGGCTGGTCTTAAACTGGCAGACCTTTCTATCATAAAGTTAAGCATCTAACCAAGACGCCACGCATACCCCCTACAATAAATACCCATACTTCCCAAGTACCTGCCTGACTATAGCAGAATTACATCTAATGAAAAACAAACCGAGCAATGCGCTCTCGATCTGTAATTTAACAATATTTTATTATTATTTTTTGTTATAATTTTGAAGAATTTTTTCTTCAGTTGCACCGATTGTGCATATTTCCTATACTAAATATTTATTTTTCGTAATTTTTGTCAAGATATACTATTATATACTGTATCTTATCGTATTTTGAAATTTATTTCATTTTCAGTATACAATAAACCCGTTATAATTTCTGTCAACAGCGTCATAAAAATAGGTAGGACCGACAAGCATCAACGAGAATTAAAAATTGTTCACATTTCATCGTAAACATGTTCGAATAATTGAACACGAGACTATATTAATTTAATTGTTCGCAAGTTCGTCGTATTTTCTCGCATGAAAGTTGGGGTAGGAGGAAAAGAGGAGGAAAGAAAGCAGAAAAGACAACTACAAGATTAAATAATTTTTCCGATAGCTTCGAGTCTCTTTTGCTTCAGTACGTACTTTTTTTTTTCTTTCTTTCACTTTGTTGTTCTCACAGCTTTTTCCTCTCTTTTCATTATATTTTCGTCTCCAACAAGCGTTAATGTTGAAAACGTGTTTTTGGTTCTGTCCTCGTGTTTATTGGATATCTGTCAATACATTCGCATTGAAAAGAAGTATTCGAGGGTTTTCGACCGTCGTCTTCGAGTTACACCCTTTCCGGGTTTAAAAATTGTATTCAATGAAAGATCTTTTGCGAAGTTTTGAAAAATATCCGCGAGAAGGATAACTTCTTCGCAAAAGTTCAGGTACATACTGGCTTCCTGCATCAATAAACTTGAAAGTGAACCGAATTATCCTGTTTGTTGCTCTTTTCGTTAAGTGATACAATACGTAGGTGGGTACGTCGAAGGAGGTGAGACTAGACTACTTCAAGAAAACGAAGCTATTCGGAATATAGCCAGTAATTAGTTGAGCCAAAAGTTGAATGGATACCTTCGGTATTGGCAAAATTGAAATGCAACAACAACAACGTTACTTTTTTGATTCAACTTTTCGTAGTTTCCTGATAAGAAAATTCCTTATAAGAATAAATGTGATCAAAATTCTCGCTGATGGTAATGTTTTGATAATAATATGTCAGTACATCATAGGAATGTTAAGTAACATTGTGGTGTGTGATAAAATGAATAAGTAATAGGTAGGTAAATGTAGCAGGATTCATCAATAATGCTGCACCAAAATTCATAAGTAAATAAGTGCCTATACGTTAAAAACGCGTTTTTAAAAGATAAAATTTTATTTTTATTATTTTGGCTTTAGCTTCATGCGAAGTAAATATTATTTCGTTGCCGAAGGTTGGCTGCAGTATTGGTATATTTTAAAATCGCGGTAGCGAGTAGAATAAAAGCTAATAAAAATGAACATTTCAAGATAAACTGTTCGAAATGACCACCAGTAGCCATAATAAAATGGGCGCAAATTGTAGGAGAGAGCGGCATCCAAATAAATTTTATCTCGCAAAATATTTATTGGAATTTTCTCTTTTTTGCTGGACACTTACGAAATTTAGGAAATTTTTGCAATAAATATATACGACAGGGAGTTCCAAAGATGCCAAATTTCCTAAATTTCAAAAGTGACAATCAAAAAAAAATTGTATAAAATTTTTTTGGCCTTCCCCAAGTGTGAAAACTCATCAGCACCTAGGCATGACACAATACGCTGGGTGACCTGGCCATGGCCTCAGCTGTTCCTTGATTTCAGTCGTTTGGATTATTTCTTGTGGGGTTACTCATGTCATCTTTAATTTACAAATATGGATCATATTCCCTGTCAGAGGAATTCGACAGTACGATAAATGATTACTGGGCCAAATTTACCTATATATGCTCTTTGCTCAATTAAACCATGTTCAAGCTGAGTTTACTAATCACTTAGAGTAAGTATGTGACATGGCTACTGGTATTCATTTTGAATAATTTACTTTACAATGTTCATTTAATTTATTAACTACATTACGTTGATTCTTCAATTGTGTATGTGGGAACTGCCATACCTTGTCCTACATAAAATACATTAACCAGTTATAGCCGGCAATAAGATGGCCATGTTATTAAGTTCATTGTTTTTAGCTGGCAAATATGTAGGTCCCAGGTTTGATTTCCCAAACTAACAAAAACTACGTCGGTGACCCTTGATGTGTGCTGGACATTTACATATTATAGTGGTGGATGGTGAAACCCACAACTCTCCTTCCTAAGTCAAGTTGCCAATAGATGGCGCCCTATACAGTGGAAATATAAAAATATAGGTTGTGTAAGTCTGTTAGTATAGGTGTAAGAGGGGTTTTGGGATCTGCCCAATCTCCTACAGCATCTAACATCGTTCAACTCATGTTGAGTCTCTCTAGGAGGGAGGTGGGTGGAAATTGTCATACCTTGTCCTATATAAAATACATTCGCCAATTACACCTGGCAGTGAAATGGCCATTCCGCCTAATTTCATCACTTTTAATTGGTAAATATGTATGTTCCAGGTTCGATTCCCTGAACCAACAAAACCTACAGTGCGTGTTATTTCCTTCACATATTTTGCTTTTGAATTTTGGTGCAACATAACTGATGAATCGTATTACATTTACTTTACTTATTTATTTTATCACTCAGGCGGCAATGTTAATTTCCTATGATGGGTGAGAACTTGAATAACCCTGTAGGTACATATATTTTATTTATTAGGAATTTCTATGAGAATAAATTCCCAATTCTTCAAGGGCTCTATAGTACATTCAAAATGAAGAAGAATTTTCAACAGTAACTATACTCGTTGTTTATTATCGACATAATTACGCACAACTTACCTATGTATTTATGGTTTTAGACGTTTTAGATCAATAAAATTTTACACTGAACATTTTATATCGATAATTTTTGGCTCCTTAATTTTAAATTACTGGCCCAAAGTGGGGGCTAGTTTCAAAAACTACCCAGGAGACTCGCAATAAACTTGATGGCTAAGTTATAAATTATTGTATAACTGACTCATATTCAGCGAGATCATATGAATACAAACCAGTGACGTAGCCAGAGCACAATTTTGTGGGGGTTTTTGACAAAATTTTTTCAAGCAAAAGTCCAATTGACGATTATTTTTTGATGGCATGTGAGGTAATAAAGAAGTTTCGGAGGGGTGGGTGAACTGCAAACCTCCATTCCTACGTCACTAAATACCTACAAGTTAGTAGGTTGGTGCTTATCCAATAATAACAATATAATAACCAACTTCAAAACGCGAAAAAAAAGAATAAAAATTCTCTGAAAAGAAAAAAATAATTTTTCTTAAATTTCTCCAGTAAAATCTACTGGAATTGAAATAAAGCAAAAAAAAGCATTAGGTACGGTAAATTAATAATTTTTTTCAAAAAACAGAATTGCCTTCAAACAAAAACTACAAAAAATGCGTAGAAATGAGAAAAATAATAATTTTAAAATTTCTCCAGCAAGCTGTAGGTCTAGAGACTGGAATTTATGAAGTCGGCACTCTTTTTTACCATGTAGACTTTATAGTCAATTTCGTTGAATTTCATATGACGAAACTTTTTAATTAGCGCCGACGTCAACGATCATCACTGAATTGAAAATGACTAAGCCAACTATCCAAGTTCTTTGAATAAGTTTTTTTTATATTCGTTTATTCATAAGACAAGTGAATAAGTAGGTACCTAATATTTCAAACACGTGGCACCTTCGCTGGACACACAGCATTTGTAGTTGGACCTCCTTAGCAAAAAAAACAAAAGGTTTGACCCCTATAAATTGCGTATTTTTATCAGTTTTGATGATTTTTTTGTAGTGGAGGGGTCAGAAGAGACCACTGAATACGTGTAGACCCGCCCTTACTACGGAGCTACGTACGCTTTTGATCTACTCGAATAAATAAACTTTTCAATCGATGGGCGATTTAAAAAAAAAAAAAAAATTTTTTCAGCACCTCATAAAATATGTATCGGTACAACTGACCGTACGCACGAGTACCTAAAATCTAAGGCCACAAATTAAACGTACAAATTCTCTTCGCGGTACAGTATATAAAAGTCCGTGGAGAACTTTTATCCATTTTTCTTTTTTTTCAAAAAGGAAGAACCTACTTAGCCAACTAAAGTAAAACATCGTTTCGTTTGTATGCCCTTTTTTACTCATTCGAAATCCAAACGTATAAACAGATTAATTGAGTGCAAAACATTTGCTGTGTACCACAAAAGAGAGTTCAGAAAACTTTCGATAAGAGATGGATTGCGCAACGCGAATGGTTTTTGTGAGAAAGCATTTTTAGTCGTTGTTCTTCCAATTAGAAATATACACGCGTATAACAGGCATAGAATATTGCGTTTTAAAAAAATAGACCAAAAAGCATTATTAAATTTATAGAGCTGTACGCATTATACCTTTTTATTTTATTTTGTTTTTTTATTTTCCTTTTTCGCGGTTGGATAAAACGCGAGGGAAAACCTATATTTAATTAAATAGAAAGAAAAAGAGCGAGAGAGCGTGTATAATATATATATATATAGGTATACAGATATAGCGAAATAAAATGAGCGGAAAAAGGGAGGAGGAGAAAAAAAAGTTAAAGTTTGCGACAAAAGAGACTTCGTTAAAAATCTATATATGGTATGTATTGAACGAACCGAGTGGAAATAAAAACCTCGTGAGAACAACAAATATGCCACGTAATACCCCCCCCCCCCGAAGAAGAGAAAGTAGTGTGTGTATTGTGTACACCTACACCTCCCCATATATGTACGTAATAATACTACGTGGTGGTACCTATACCGCGTATACACTGTATTTAAGTAGATAGCACTTGGAACATATGCTGGAGTCTTTACGAACCAAAAGGGAGGTTTGAATATCACTTGAATAGACAACGAATCCGGAAGAATTTCGTATATACAAAAGCTCGAAAAATGTTCCGCCTAAAATTGGAATTTTGAAAATGCCATTCGCAATTCATTTATTGAATGTTCTCTTCGACGGGTGAGCCTGCAGTACGATTTCCACATTCTCTCTTAATTTGATGATAGAATCGTTCGAATTCTTTGCTAAAGTTTTTTTTTTTTTTTCTTCTCAAATTTTTGGTTCCATTTACGCGAGCATTTATTCTTCTTATCGCTCTTTTTTGCCGGTAGCTTATTTGAACGATAAATGACCCCCGGTTTGGTGAAATTGGCACCTTTTTTTTTCCTGTTGCGAACAACATTTTTAAGATGAATGTACAATATATATATACATATATATATATATGTTTTTTAATCGTGTTGCATTTTTAACCGAATTCTACAGAAAATTAGGTTTTCAGTTTCTCAGTTCAACGTATATTTGTACGTACATTTGTCCCCGAATTTCTGGAGAACTATTATAGGGATTTTGATTAACTTTTTTTCAAATGGTAGAAGATAACTCTATTGAGGTTTATGTATATTTTCGGTTTTAAAATCAGTCAGATAGGTTTTGAGTTATCTTTAAGAAACACTTTGTTTTAATGTTTAATCGCCGCTAACGTACCATAATGTTGAGAGAAAACAAAAAATAATTGAGATAATTTTGCATTAAAAAATTGAATGATCTTCAAAAAATGAAATAAAATAAAAATAGGTTGAAAATAAAAAAATAACCATTTGAAAATTTCTCCAGAAAGATATTATACTGGAAATGCGAAACAAAAAAGTATCACTTGAGCTGAATAATTTTTTTTTTTTTTTTTGGTGAATAATAGAACCGATGTTAGAAAATAAAGTACAAAAATAGGTTCAAATGAACTCAATGTGTTGGAAAACAGTTTCAACGTCTTTAAACTATATAATTAGACCTTTTTTTTCTTTTACTTTCATTTTTAAAAATCTGCTAGCAATTCGATACCCATCAAATAAGATCAAAAACCTTGATAAAATTATTGTAGGTGTTCTTAACAGCCATGAATTAATAAGAGATTAACAGATATTTTGCAGATTACGATCTGTTCATCCTTAGATAAACGTATACTTGGTTAGGTACCAACCTATCATTAACATCAATGCATTGCCTATGTCATGAATGGCCTAGGCGCAATATTGATATATAAGTAATGTAAATCGTATCATATATTTAAGCAGGTAATATTATTTAAAATCATAAAAAATAGAAAATAATAATCGAATTCGATCAAGAAGATGAAAAACAATTTACTACGACTAAGCCAGTGAAAATATACACTCCCTCTCCAGCTCTATAAAATAAAATAAATTGAAAAATTCTCTTCGTATAATAATTTTAATAACTATTTTCCCTGAAATTTTCTGAATGTATAAGTCTAACAAGCCAGATAAGAGATGACAAAAAGAATAACCAGAACGACGAATATTAGAAGTACCCACAGCTATCATCCTTGATTGACGCCGTTCCTCATTATACTAAGTGTATGCTGGCTCAGCAATTATTTGGAACGAGTAATGCACGAACCGCGAATATTTCATAAAGCGTTCGTCCGCCACCGAAAAATATCTTCTGATGAAACCGCACAGCGTAGGCGCATGTTTGTTGCTCGTATATTATGTGAATTTCAACTTTCATTTAAAAATTAACCAACTCAAATTTTACCGTCGCTTCGGTTGAGGTATAGCATCCATTTTTTGGCTGCAAAGCTAGCAAAATAATCGCACATTCTACACATTTGTAACGCTAAATGGTTTATATTTTGATGTAAAAGCTAAAAGTTATCTCAGTCTCTTTCCTTCTTTTTACGTCACTCTCTCCTCTCTCTCTCTCTCTCTCTGTGTGTCTCTCTGTCTCTCTGTCGCTCTGTCTCTCACTCTCTCATTCCAAACACATGCTCATTAAATTCTTTTATTTTCATTTTCACTCACCGTGACATTTTTATTCAGTTTTTAGGCTGAAGAAGTGCTACCGTATTATTAAGGAAGAAAAATTGCTGATAGGTGTACAAAATAAGGCCCAAGAAAATAACGTGACGTAATTATGGAAATTGATTTCGCCCGAAACAAGCAATGTTTTCGGATATACACTGGTATTTTCCTATTTTTTACATTCCTTCGCCAAGATTTGGAAAGCTAATAATATGTCGTTCGTTATATTTTATAGCATGAGATCCATTCATTTTTGTTTGAATTTTTCGAAATTCTCCTCGTGTTCGAGAGGCCGTTTCCCTTTCTTCGCACATTCACTCTCTCTCCCTTCTCCTTTTTCCTGCAGGATTTTAAGGTAAATTGATGGAAACCTTAGTGCTGTAGGTAATTATTTTTCTTAACTTAACATACCTATCTTTTCAAAATTATTTTTTTTGGAACGAAAATTCTTTTCAATAATTAAATACCCGATTGTTTTTCTATGCACCTGCGGTCTATAATAGCACGAATAACACGTTTTCTGCCCTAATTTTAGGAGTGAAAGTTCATATTTTTGGATCAGAGGACTACTTTTTTGTAGTCGAACCGAGAAATTCTAAAAGTTGATCATAATTAATTATTTTCTGGTCCAAGGACCTAAAAATGAAATTTACAGGCCCGAAAAATTAGTCTTGCTAATGAAACTTAATGATCGTTAATGACTTCTTCATAACTAAGGAATGAAAAATTGCTAATTAATGGGAAATTTTCCGTTTTTCAAATTGTTGTTTATTTCAAAAACTAATAGTTGTAAAAAAAATTTTTTTAATAAAATCCCTTTATTTTTTAACGCTAAATTAATTTTTATCATCAGATTTCATTAAAAATAAAGTTATTTTGAGTTAATGGTGAGTGAAAATATTAGAAGAAAACTCAAAACCAGTTTTTTTAACCATAATTTTCTCTCTCTCAATGTTAGTGTACAAATAGGTCTCTAGAAAAATAAAGCCTATAAATTTCGCTACGAAAAAGATTCCTTACAATTTTTTTTCATAGGGTCAACAGAAACGTCATCGTTACATAAAGTATGGTGTGTTCGAAGGAGGAAATGTTTTTTTTGCCTCGCCTGTTTTCAACCCTTATCTTCGACTCGTTATGCTCGTCTACGACGCGTCTTGTAAACTCATGCTGGGCCAAATAAAAATAACTTTTCCTCCTTGGTATACAATGAACTCATTTCCAACACTCACCCGAAAAGTTTTATTTTTTCCGATCATTTACTCAATGAAAAGTCGAAAATTTCAATAGAACGTACCTCGTGAAATCATACATTTCGCCCAAGCACCCTTTCAAGTACACTTTTTTGCACCCCTCAATCATTATCTTGCACCACTCAATTTAAAAAAAAAATTAGTAAATTTTTTTGTAAGGGAAAAACAAAAACGAGAATACTTATTATTATATTATGATTTCATTCCAGGAAAATTGATATGTTTCCGGTATGTAACCATTTTTTATGGGGTCGTGGGCGACAATGCAAAAACAAGTTGAAGTATCATTTAATTCTAGAAAAATTTATTGTTTTATTCATCGTCACCTTTTTGCGGTGAGTAGAGGAGCTGGAGACCAGGTTTTTGTAATTTTTCGATTCAAAAAACTAAAATTATCAATTATTGTTTGGCTCAGAAAAATAAACTTTTTCCAACACATGTTTATAAACTTCATTTTTATACTAATCTTGACGATGTATAATGCAGGAAATTTTAATACCATTTAGGACCGATGTATATAGTGTATTACACACCAAGGTTCAAAAGTGAGAGATTCCATGTGACGGAGTTTGCAAAACAAGCGCAGCGAGCGAGCGAGCAATTCCCGAGTCATGTAAACTCTTTGTTGAGGAAGATATTTTCTATAATTAATGATCAGAAAGCAACGAAATGTTGAAATTCTATCTTAATGAATAATGATTAGTCTTTCTTAAAAATTATAAAAAACATAATAACATATCAACCTCCTTATTGTGGCAGATTTAACATTTCATTTAGAAAATGTAACCTCTACTTCGATGCAAACTGAACATGCTTCCATGTAAAAAGATGCTTCATATTTTTACATGGAGTTGTGTTCACTTTATATCGAGATTATATTTATCAATGATATGAGCTACTCTTCACTCAAACAATACCAGCATAAAACATTGCCTTTCTGATCATGCATTATATAAAAGTATTTACTTTATACATTGGTCTTTACCTACTTTATACATCGCCTTGGGAGCATACGTCATTTTATACACTGGTACTACTTACTACTACTATTGAACATAGCGTACTACATCATCATTTCCTTTTTTTTTTTGTAAAAGTTTCTTTGCTATGGGGATTTGAACCTTGGACTTCCACTTTTGCAAAACAGCACCATAGCCACTAAGCCACAAGGTTTAGTTGAAAGTTAGGGGAAAGTTTGGACTTTTATATTTCCCATTTGCAAAAATATTTATTTATCTCAATTTTTTTTTTTTACTTTTTAGGGGTAGTGGGAGTTGCAAAAAATAATATGTGACACACTTGTGTACAGTAAGTGATTGATACTTAAGTGATTTGTATCACACTCGAATCAAAATCACCTACTTTATACACTTGTACCACAAATAAGTATTATTCACGAATTTCTTTTCTTCTTCTTTTTTTTTGTGCGAGTATTGCAAAAATTAGCGTGTGACATGTATGCAAAGTAGATGATCGTCATCCGTGTGATTTGCAACAATCACCTTCGGCTTGTATGTCTCTAATTTCACACTTGTTGCAAAATCACCTACTTTTCGCACTTATATCAAAACGACTATTGCAACACCTACCCAAAAACTACATTTTTCTGCGCGCCTCTACTAAACAAAAAGCAGGAAATTTTCAATATGATTAAAAAAATATGGTTTGGCGCATGCGCACTTGTAAGTTGACTTTATTTTACAAATCGAATGTCTCGATTATTTGTTAAATAATTAGGTTGTTGAAAAAATAAATAAAACAAAAATAATATTATTATTAATTTAATTTGATCTCATTCTAGTCTAACTGATTTATTTTCTGTAAGTAGAATAGTATATTTCGCTACGAGAGTGCGATGTGAGCAATCTTTGATGAGTGTTGTAATCACACAAGTCAGAATCGTTCACGTTGCTCTCGACTTTTGAGTTATGAATGTTGTTTTTTGTCACACATGCGTATTTCTGATTAGAGAAGGCGTCTGGTTGGTTGGATGGGAGGAGCCAAACGTTTTCATTGCGTCTTGCTCTCTGGTTGGAAATATTGTATATTTTGGGCCTTGAAAAGGAAGATTGCGCATTTTGTGACATGTGATGCGTAAAAATTATACCTTTTCACATCTTACATTTTTTAGGACGAGGGGTGTGGTGACGGGAGTTATGAAAGGGTGTCACAATTTTTCGATTAAAAAAAGTAAAATTGATAATTATTATTCAGTTTAAAATTTTTTTTTCTTATCCTTGTTTTTTATGGGAGGGTTGAGGTATTGTAAAAAATTATATGAGATACGCGCGCCAAGTTGATAGGTGGTTGATACTCGTATGATTTGTGCTCGAACCAAAATCACCTACTTTCCGCACTTATGTTACAAATAAATGTAGCAATTCTGTGGTTTATTTTACTTTTTTTTACTCTATCATTCAAACAATAATCCACTAATAAAATTAGACACAGTCGAGCGAAGCATAATTGAAATTCAAATCAACCTTTAATTTGTGCAGTAGCTGCTAAATTGTTCAATTTAGTCCACCGGGAATAAGAAGTTTAACTTTGATTTAAACTAACAGATTTAGTGAAACAAGCGAAGGAAAGGGGAAAAAAAAAAAGAAGCCAAACAAAGGTTACGTTAGGCCTAAATTAAGCTTGTTTTTTTTTCTCTCTCTCTTTTCTTTTCATTCATTTCCTTTTGGAAGAAAAAAAAATTGAATTTAAACCTTAATTTTGAAGAGAAGTACCTGAAGTATAAAAGCTATAAATTAAAGGCGGCATCGTGACTTTTCTCCGTTGTGGCAGATATTTATTACTCATTTTATGCTTGAAAAATATCTAGTAGGTAGCTTTTGTTTTCTTATCATAAGTTATGATAGAAGTACGTACCAAGTTGTCTAAAAAAATCTGTAATTTATGAGCATGTATGTTTAAAACTCGCAAGTAGGCAATTTCTAATCTTAAAAAATACTACCTAATTACTTACTTCCTAATTTTTAATTTTTGCACACCATATTATGTTCCAACTTAGCCAGTATAGCTCAGAATATCCAATGTCTAAAATTTTGATCAGGTACCTATAAGACTTACCATAATTATTACGGCCATAAAATAGATCAAAACAGTAAGAATTTCTCCTATGTTGAATTCGCTGGTAGGTACCTACTTATATTAGCAGTAAACGTACACCATTGGAAGTGGTATCACAGACGAAGTTAATGTGACCATAAGGGGGTGCGGAACTCCCGAAACCCTAAAACATGATGAGCCTTCACAAAAAAAAAAATGGAAGAATGGAAATATTCAAAATAAATAAGGAGCTAGTTAAATTGCAGGAGTAAACAATATGAGGTAAGCAAAGAAGAATGAAATAAGTCCCAATTCCACTGCCCTAATTGAAGTACCTACCTACCCATATTTTTCATAATGTATAGTTACCTACCAACTTTAATATCAAGAGCATAAAAAAAAATTAAATTATAGTTCAAAAAGTAGAAATAAAATTATAAAATTATATTTAGCCATTAATTACTACCTACATATAGGTATCGCGTAATGTACGAAATTTAATGTTAATTTCAATTTTTGCTAATTTAATGCAATTTTTTCGAGGAAGAAAATGAAAAATATACAGAAACTTAACAAAAATTCCGAATTAAAAGTTCAGTGTCGAAATAAGTAGACTATAGGATAATAAAGTCCATAAAATCAGGTAAAAAAATTTTTTTTTTTCATTTTCACTTCTTTTTTTTTTTTTTTTTTTTTGTGGGAATTGGTATACTTTTTACTCAAGAAAGAAAAAATTAGTAAAATCGAATTTAGACCGTATAACTTTGCCACAAGACGAAGTGTAAAAGCCATAAATTAAACGCCACCGTCGCAACCTTAACTTTGGTTCGGAGATTCATGGCATTGCAAGTAACTACAAACGTTTGACAGGCAAAACGAGAAAGACATAAGTCACCACAGGTGGCACCTTCATGCGCCGATACAAACTTTCGAACTCGATAAATAAAAAATTACATCCGATACCACGATTTCTTTCTCGTTATTACGTTTAGCCTACACATATAAATGTATAATACCGAATCCTCGAGTCAGTCTACGTGAACGTGGACATTTATCTAACTTGGATGCTGGCGAAATTGCGAAGCTGTTAATTTCTTCAAAACAAACACCACGAATTAACGCTTCTGTTTATTTAGCCTACTTCTTCGCTCCCGTAAGGCAGGTATGCCTATCTTCGGACTGAATCTGATATCAAATTCTAAACCGTATCAATCCGAACCCTTTGATATCGAAATTTTATCGTAGTCGCGTGGGAATGACGATTAATGCTTTTGCAAATCCAATTAAAAAACACTTTACTAACGGATTTGGATAACGAGCCAGCGAAGTCCGAAACCAGTAGGCGTATTTGTAAAAGCGACGGAACGACTCGTCATTATTTAACGATAGCTACCTATGTAGGAAGTAGGCTATGATTCAAATGTTAATTGTATTTTGTAAACAAACGACACAGAGTACGCCTAATGATTACAGTATCGAACATATAAATGAATGGGTGAGTTAATAATGGGGTAACTACAGTAAAATGTAAATTGTCTGAAAACTTACATCAACGCTTTTTTAAATAAATAAATTATTAAATATATACCTATAATTATATTTGTGTATGAATTGGAAGGATGGCAGAGGTGACCAGACTATTTTTATTTAATTTTTCATGTTAAAACGAGGAATAATACCATACCTACTCGATGAGTGTCACCTGAAAGGACCACGTTGAGCGTGATGTCGAGGTTAATATAAATCATCAATAACATAAATATGTTGTAGAAGTGTCCCATATGTGGCACACTTGGCTCAAAAGTTTCAAATGCAACGACGCAGCGTAGGGAGGGGTTGCGATTAAAACCCTACAACAGCTAAAAAAATTCTCAGATTTCACACATACCTACTTATAGGTAATAATCTTGGTAATTTAAAATATATACATTAAACAACAGGAACATATAATATTGGTCCAGGGATTTTTGGTTCTTATCATCTGGGAACCTTGCAGTTTCCGTATCGCTGCTCTCATAATCGCGGCTGTAACAACATTTTTGATTTTAAAAAAGTGAAAAAACGTAAAAAAAATTCTTGCGTAGCAAGGTTTGCAAGAAAAAGTATATTTCTTTGTTTGAAGATCACCTGTATCACTAATATTCTTCTAATAAAGTAATATATCAAACATTTATATATTTGGAAAAAAGTACGATGCATGCGATAAAATATATTAAGTAGGTATCATGTTTTCAAAATATTTTATGAATGTGTCAAAAATCATTATTTTTTTGTGAAATGAAAAATTATTCCAAGTTCTAATAACCGAGGTCAAAATAGACAGATTCTTACACCCCTTTACGATGAAGCTAAATATACTCTTGGACAGGATTTTCGCATGAAATAAAATTATGATTCAAAATCTGCATCGCATGTTCGTCATATATTAAGTAAGTATATCCCATCTATTCCACAATTACTTATGGCTCAAAATATCACATGATGGCTGTCGCAATTTGGTCATGTAAAGTCACATAGTTGTGAAACCTGTCATTAAAATTCAAAGATACCCACAATGAAAGCCCATTGGTAGGATGACTAGGAAATATTATGAAAAAATGATGTTCAAAGATCATCTAAGTGGCCAATGATATAAGTGTGGTATCACTGTGTCACATATGGATCATAGACTTGACACAAACATCTTATTAATGTCAATTTTGTGTTCACAAAGGTGATACAAATGTGTCACAGTAGTACTATGTAGATGGTACTATGAAATACATTTTATGTTGCGACGTCCAAAAACTGACGTACATCCTAATTATATGGTTTTGATATCACAATTTGAAGTATATCAACGAGTCTCAAGAAATCATAGAGTTGAGACCATAAGTCAGCTCAAACAGTTAGGCCACCAGCCTACCAGTGAAAGCTCCCAAGACCTATGTAATATGTCGGGCAATTTCGAGTAAGCGAAAGAAATAAGTTGGCCAACCCATTAGTACAATACACATTTTTTTATTACGGTAAAGGTTACTTACAGTCAAACATAAAAACGAGACTGACTGTTCACAGTTGAACCAAAATTGTCAACAGTCGAGAGAGATAAGGTGTTGGTTCACTGATGATCGAATTCTAAGATACACGTCCCCACAAAAGTACATAAAAGTAATCGATTAACGTGTCATTATATCTCGTAGAATGGGAAGTTATCTTCATATTGAGCTTGATGTATTTGTTTGTGTACTTACCGTTAATATAATCTTATAATTTGTGAGCTGTTCCCAACTGTAAAGTATATACAATTATTTGATATTGGTGTTGATGTGAGGGGAAGGCTGTGGGTTTTTGGATGTCACAATGTATCACATTAAAAGAACAGGATTGACTCAAAAATATCACACAGTTGAAAAATAATGACCAAAAAGAGAACTGTAGGTACAACAGATGTGTCAATAATTTGTAATTACACACGTGTGCTACCTTTATGTCAATAATGGGACATTGGGACACCGGTATCACTTCCACAGAAATAGCATAATTTAGTTGAATAGAATGCGTCATAAGTGTGTTTCAATAACCGATCAAGACGAACATAATTTAATGATACGGTGAACCCTGCTTATTGTAATCATTTTAGGATTTCTTAAATTGATCATAATAAGTGGGTGGTCACAACATGTGGCATCTAAAACAAAATTCACAGGTTTCACACTTTGAAAAACCGAGAGGAGGGCATTGAAAATGAATAAAAATTTAAAAAAAAACTTTAGCACAGCAAGCCTCGCTAAAAAAAGTGGGTTTTGAGAAAAAGAATTATAAATTTTGATAGTCACATTAATTATCTGTAAGTTTAAATCCGTTAATGGTATGTTATGATTGTATGAAATATGTTAACTACTGACAAAGTTTTAGGCAACGTGAAATTTAAAAGCATTATTTCTTGAAAAAATGAAAAATTAATTAAGATGATAAAATATGACAAATAATCATAACCATATAATTCCAAAAAAAATCAAAGAAATATAATAAATTTATGAAATAAAAAAAAAAAAACATGAACATGAACATGTGGTTAATTTTTGTAAAAAGAAAAGTTCATACATATTAAAAAAAAATAAGAAAAAAAAGTTTACCGGATGAAGGAGGTATCATCGGGTTGATTCGTACCAAAATTGGCAGCATGTTACATTAAATTATAATAAATATTCGTTTCAAATATCATTCATATGGTTCCGAAATTCCGCATTTTATTACCAGTATAAAAACAAAAAAAGTGATTCCGGAAGTACCATCCCCCGATCCACACCAAAATTGATAGCATACTACAGTTAATTAAAATAAATATCTATTTTGAATTTTGTGGCTATAATTGGTGCAAAATTGATTATCTTATAGCAAAATAAAAACAAAAATGGTGGTACCAGAAGTACTGTCTAGCAGATCCACACCAAAATCAATAGGTTTGATCGTTGGCTTAGTGCAAATGTTCGTAACAAATTTTCTGATTATCAGACAAAAATTGCGACCTGTACTGTGGGAACAAGAAATTGACTTATATTTATCTATCTATGGGACGTGCATATATGAATTTGAATTAAGGGTACCAAAATTTTCCTGAGGTCATGAAATGAAAAAAGTAGGTACCCACCCCAACCCTGAGGGCTAATACCGAACTAACCATAATAAGTAGATTTTTTATTAAAGAAAACGTACTTAAAAATAAAGTTGTTCAATTTTTGTTTTATTTCATTTTCGTATTCATTCCATAAACAACGAAACTAGTTACCACCTCCACTGTATTTTTCAGTATTAATTTCTCCTTACACTTTTTTTACCAACTTTATCTACCCTTTCTTGTACAATTCACGCATAAAACATCGGTAAAAATTGGGTGGCGGACACTTTCTCACAACTTGACTCGAGAAGTTCTCCTTCCACTTTTTTTTAACATTATTACATACTCCTTCTTATACAATCCACGCATACAACTTTGGTGAAAATTGGGTGGCTAACACTTTTTCACTACTTGACTCCAGAAGCATTTTCAATACGAAAAAATAAAATTTAATGAATTTTTTGTAACACAAATGTAATTATTTAAAAAGTTTTAAAAAGTTCTTCCAATATTTACTACCTATTATGTAAATAAAAACATCATAATTTATTTTGATGTTTTCAGAAATCATCAAACTTCCTTTCATTATTTGCTGTTTACTATTCTGTAGCATAGTCAATACAAAATCTTCATATACTTGTATGATGTAAATAATGCCTTATGCCATAAATCGGAATTAAAACAACTGCATTCATTCACATTTGCATCAATTTCAGAGAAAAAAGTTCACAAATAATGATTGCAAAATGAGTCACTGAATCCTATATTAGGATTATTTTATAATTTAAAATGGGCGTGTGAATTAGTTTTAGGCATTTTGATGATACTATGCTGATGATCACTCTATACGAGTACACTGTAAGCGGAGTTTATTGTAATTGTGACACATGTAATCAAAAATGACCATGACATAATTGCGACAAATGAATTTTCTTGCTTCTTATTATCTAGAGCAGTGTCATACAGCGACAAAAAATATGTAATTTTGCCAAATTCACATTCGTAATCGTAAATATGGAGAAGGGGGGTCATGGTCCCACAAAAACTTTTTGTAAATTTATTTCCCCTTAGTTCTTCATAATGATGAATAGATTATTACGCTACAATAATAGCAAAAATTCGTCAAATTTTTTGACACGAGCCACGACCCCCTAAATTTAAAGCCATATTTGCCCTTAAGGCCATAATACAGACACATTTTGTTGAAATAGATGAAATTGTTTTCTTAGAAATTTTATAAATAAATTTCAATCGCCATAAATGAATGTAAAACGTATAATACCTAATATTCGACTGGAAACTAAGAACGAAATCGAGCTTATGAACCCCCACTATTTGCTCGCCCACGAAATAATACGTTTTCAATGTTATATACATTTTAGTCTGTAAATTTTTATATTTAGACTACAATATCGACACAAATCCGCATTATTCGTTTTTTTTCAGCATAATCAATGCTTTTCCATCGCTCTCGGTTTTCAATTTATTCTTTTAGCATACCATTTTTTCTTAAGCTCTGTAATCATTTTTCGTTTTGTTACTCAGACGAATATAATATACACGGTCGTTGACACGTTTTGGTATTATTTTCACGTTTATTTAACCCCATAACCCCATTACCACGCAGTAGGTATGAGTGGTATTATACAGATACTGTTTGTAGAAAAATTTGTTTTGCATCTTCTTTGAGCTCGTAAATCGACACTCGTAAACTAACGTTTTTTCCGATCAATTTCATCGAGATTTTGAAAATAATTTTCCGTGCAAGTAAATTCAAAGAAAAAAAAAAATTACGTATCTTCGTTTTGTATACTGTAGTGTACCAAATTTTTCATGACAAAAAATAAATAAATTATCGTCGTCATTACATCACAGTAAACCATTGTTAAGGGTAAACGAAGTAATAGATCCGATTTACGAATATGGAAAACTCGGAAAATGGCAAAAAAAAAAAAAAAAAAAAAAAAATAATCTCGGAAAGGAAAAATAAAAATGCTGCGAAAAAGAAATTTGCTTAAGTACTAGTCTTTAAGGACGAGATGGTGGTATGGTGGGGGAGACGGTTGAATAAAAGTCGAATGTGAAAAAGAGAAAAAAAAAATTACAACAGTTAGGACACTTAACTTTATACGATAAGCTCGAAATGATCTTTATTCGTACATCTCTTGTGAGTGGGTACAAAAAAATGGTCACATAGTGGAACAATCCATATATACATATGTATATATACATAGTATAAGGTAGGTATTTTCTCGACCAAGGTACTTTATCCTCCATAAAAGTCGAAAGATAAATGGTAGATTATTCGACGAGTTTATGCTGCTGCTTATGAGAAACGTACGCATAAACGTGTGAATAGAATGGCTGAAAATTAAGTTCCAACTTTTTATACAGTAAAATTCTCCCCACTCCACAACCATACATACAGTAGATACCTATAGGCCGCACGTAATATAGGACGGAATTTCTCGAGCAATTTACTCGGTATGCATAAATCTTGGAAAGCGTAGAATTAAAACGCCGATTTACGTGAAAAATTGCACCAGCGAATACAAAGGTTGTGGCTGTTCTATTATGTAGATCTGTTTTAGGAAATACGAATATTGCTGGATAGCACGTGGTTTTGAAAACGTTCCACAGTTATTACCGTTTGCACGAGAAAAAAAAAAGAAGAAGAAGAAGAAGGTAAGTAATCATAATATATTTTGTGACGGTGTTTTGGCGATTTGAGCTGATGGTTACTTTTTTTTTTATAAATGTAACTTAAATATTATCATAGTGCGAATAGTGGGTGGAGGGAGAAGTAAGATGACTCATAGAATCGATTTTGATTCGTCGCAGGCTCGCTAATTTAATTTTGGTTATCTTAGTGGGGTGGTGTCCACCAAAATAACGTATTAATTATTGCTTCGGAGAGATTACATTGAATAGTAGATTCAAATCAGTTTTTTAATTTAGGCGTACCTATCATTATTGTGAGCCAAAGTCAAATGAAAAAGAACGTGGAATCCCTACAGCTTATATTAGAAGTCAGCAAAATAGTAGACTAATGGGAGAGCTACGCACATATTTACCTATAATTTCTTTTGGCTTTGTGGGATGGCGGTCACAACCGCTTGATTTTCTGTAGAGATGTTAAATATCAAAAAATTTTGATATCTATATTTTCGATAGTCATTTTCAAAAACATCGATACTACCGATAGTTTCGATAGTGTCCCATCTTCATTACTCTCATTTAAACACACATAAGAACGTTAGGGCAAGAAACAAAACAAAGAGAAGGTCAACAATTGGTCCATTTGGTTAGATTATTGTGTAAAAGATCGGAAAAAATTACCAAAAAAATTCGTTATCGATAGATTTTGATAATTTTTTACTTCTGATTTTCTTAAAAAAAGAAAATCAGGTAATATAGTTTTATCGTTCGAAAGAGTCACAATAATAATTTTGATAGGTATTTTTATGTATTTTTGATAAAAAAAATCCCTCCCTCCTTGTAAAGATTCTATATTCGCCATTGCTAGAGGGTGATCCATACCTATTAATAATATGAAGTACTAAATAATTAAGATTCATGAGGTAACAATATGTAGAAACGACTATTACCTAATATAAGATTCTTCCGTAAACATAGTTACCTACTGTGTATAAACTCAGTACGAAGTTACTAGATCAAACTTTGGAAAACTTTGATATTTTGAATGTGAAGACATGGTGTAAAAACATCACAAAAATTTTGAAAAAGCTTGAAATTACAGAATTCCTGCGAATATCTTATTTGTGTCCAATCCTACAATAAAACTAAAAAGCATTAAAATCTCATTCACAATTAAAATTTCGTTTAAAGTTAGTAATTAAGGGGATAAAATTCGAAAATTTTTAGCAAATAGCTAAATACTATGCACAAGTTACAGTTATTTGAAGATTTAGGTAGGCACTATTATTTTTTCTGTAAAATATTCTTCATATGGGTCCAATTAATATACCGACATAGGTACATTAATTTCAACATTACTCAACTGGCCCAACATATGGATAAAGAATTTTGATTGACACTCAAGTAGAAATTATAAAAAATTTTCTGACAGCAAGCTTCGTCAAAAGAGCAAATCTTGAAAATCAAGGTTGACGCATGTGGCCTATTTAAAAATTCAAAATTAATTAATAATAAATAAAATTTTTGGAAAACCCCTTTTCAAAATTGTTTTTCCATGGATTTAGTAGACTTAAAACTTTAGAAAATTCTCTCCTAGCCTAGAATCTTAGGCTTCGTGTATATTTCTGTCTGTTTTTTCCCAAATTTCTGCCAAATTATTATTCTCTTTATTTTCATATACATCTCTGCTGACTGGCATCTTCATTCTGTTCATGCATTTCATGTTCAATCACTTCACCTTTTTCACTCTTTTTCTTGTTACTCACTTCTTTCTGTACTTTTTCATCTTTCCTATCTTTCACCCATTCATTGCACTCTCATTACTTTGGTTTTATTCTCTTCACCCCTTGAAGATGCTGCTGTGGTTCTACCTACAATAAATACGTATGAGTATCTTTTGACTCCCCTTTTCTCATCCACCTTGGTTGCTGCCTCAGCTGCTGCCACAGAGTTGGAAATCCAACCAGTAGTAATTCTTCTATATTCCCACACCAATTCTTTTTCCCTCTCTTTTTCAACAAACTATTCCTACTTTTAAATAATTATTATAAATTTATTTTATTCATCTCTCACTCTCATTTCTGTGCTCTATGCTCTGTGCTCTGTGCTCTGTGCTTTATTCAAATGCACATCATATATTGCTGTACAAGTCCGTCTTATACCAATTAAATTTTTATATGACTATCTTTTTTATATGTTGTTGAATATGTTTGCTAGTTTGTATTTTAATATTATGTGTGCTTTTATATTAATGATGTGTTGATTTATTTTTAATTGGTAATGGGGTAGTTTTTGAGTTTGCATAGACTGTGGTTTCTGATTTAATCGAGTTTTGGGTGAGTTTTACTGCAGATTTGGAAATAGCCAAAGTATAAGGAAATTAAAATTTATTCCCAGACCATGTCGAAATTCGAGTCAACGGATACCTACCTGGCTATTTAGGGTTGGGTGGTGGTAATTCTGTGGCCACCATCCAGTGTAGGTGATTTATCCCGAGGTTCCTGGCTGCGTCAATGGTTGTAAGAAATATTATAGGGACTGACAGGTAGTGGTGTTCATTTTAAGGTCCCCTGGCATACTACAAGGTCTAAAAATTTATCACAGTAATTCTTTTGATGATAGATGAGAAAAACATCTGTCTGTCAGTCAACTAGAGGTAGTTAACTATCGAGAACTATCAATATCAATTTTTTTATACAGTTTTTTTTTTTCAAATAGTTCACAGAACAACTCAATTTCTTTAATGGGGTATTTAATTGAAAGTAATGAAGATGGGGACATAATCAAAACTATTGAAACTATTAATAGTATCAATAGTTTTTGAATGTCTGAATCAAAAATATAGATACTAGAATTTTTCAATATTTGCCATTTCTTTAGTCATCCTTCTAGCATAAGGTTCAACTTACGGCCTAGTAATAGGTTTTTACAATACCCAACCAAAAATAGAATGTTGTGCTACAAGTGCCTAAAGTGGGCTGTTCTTTAATTAGTATACAGAGTTTGCAAACAAACAAGAGGTCAGTGCTGCAAACTTCACACAAGTTAAAATAGCCCAGTAGCACTTGTAATACACTATATTTTTTGTAACAAGTGTTAGGAATGATGGTTTTGAGACATCTAAGAAAAATTCTGTTCATCTATAGAGAGAAATATTTGAGAAAAAGTTCATTGATAACGTTGAAGGGTAAACTTACATCATCCTATCAACCAGCATAAGTGGTGTAGTTGGTAGGGCGACAGTCTACCACACAAGCGTGGCACAGCTTTGAATCTCAGTCAAGGTGGAAAATTTTATAAAATAAATTCAATTTTAAAAAAATAATAAAAGTAACTAAATAAGAAAAAATAAAAATTGGAGTATTCCTTGATGAAAAAAGGAAGTCTAAGAAAACTTGAGGAACAAATGAGTTGTGATAAAAAGTAGAGGGACAAAATTTTATGACCCTTGGCCGAACAAAAATTAGCAAATTTCAATACGAGGTGAAAAAATATTTTCTGGCACATAAGCACTTTTAAGGCTAGACTACTTTTTCAGTTTTTTTTTTTTTTTTTTTTTTTTTTTAAGTAAAATTATTAAATTAATTATTTGGTTCTGAAAACTTTTTTCAAATAATTTTTTCTGAAGTTGAGAGGGTGAGTGGTTACAAAGAGTTTTTATTAAAAATAAATTAAAATTATTCATTATTATTTGACTCTAAAATAAACAAATATTTGCTTTATTTTATTTTAATTAAATATTTTTATTTTTTGTTTGTGGAGGGGGAGTGCTGTAAAAAATAGTGTGACTCACGTGCAAAGTAGTTGATTGTTATTTATGTGATTTGTAGCATTCGCCTTTGGGACATTTTGAAAAATTCACACTCATATCAAAATCACCTATATTTAACATTATATCACAAATAACTATTTTTTGAAATACCTGTTTATAAACTTCATTTTTACACCTACCTTGATGATGTATAAAACAGGCAATTTTAGAACCATTTAGGACCGATGTATAAAGTGTTTACTTTAAACATTGGTCTTTACTTTATACATCAGCTTGGGCACATGTGTCATTTTATACACTGGCACTAACTACCGATACTTACTACTGAACATAGCCCCTAAAACTGTCTTTCTTTTATTTTTTGTAAAAGTTTCTCTGGCTATGGTGATTTGAACCTCAGACATCTTCACAGGCCAGCACTGTGGCCACCACATCACAGGGTATAGTTTATGCTTATATATTTCCCATTTGCAAAAGTATTCATTTATCTCAATTTTTTTTTGTGTTTTAGGGAGAGGAAATGTTTCAAAAAATAGTGTGCAAAACACATGTATATGGTAGGTGATTGATACTCGTGTGATTTAAATCACTCGCCTTTGGTTTGTACTGAAAAAATCACACTCGAATCAAAATCACCTATTCTGTACACTTGTATCACAAATAAACATTGTTTCATAATTACTTGTGAAAACTTCAAATTTACATTTTTGTCTGATGGGGACAAGAGGGGAGTGTTCAACAGACAGAAAAATGTGACATATCAAAGGAAATGAGTCACTTTACAATGTAAGTAACTGATTAGGTATATCATCGGGTGATTTTGCACAGAAGTACTATTTTTTTTTTTGTCTTGCAGGAGCCGTTTCAACTCCCAAATTTCCTCTAAAAATTATATTATGGCAATCAATATGTAATACATACAGTCAGCCATAAAAATTATAGATGACTATATTCGTACACCAGCAATATTATTTCATTTTTATAACGATATCCCTGAATTCCATTGACTCTTCTTCTTCTTCATAAATTTATCTAATTCTTTTTTCCTTTGTTTAAAAATTATGGTATACAAAAGCCTATACCTTACTATATTTGATGACCTCATTTATACGGGTCCCTCAAATATACAAATATATCCATTTTATGTATTATCACTACACACTAACTACAGCGTAAAAACATATCCCTGAAAATGTATAGGTATAAACTCTTGTTTTAAAGAGAATAAGACACACTTTTTCATATTCTCTCTTAGAGTACGACACGCACTTTGTTTTAGTCTCTGGTAGAGTAACACACATTTAGTACTAGACTCTGTTCGAGTAGTATGCTTAACATAGTTATTGAAATTGTATTGTAAAAATTATTAAAGTGTCAAAATACTATTTGTGATTGAATTATTTAACTTAAAGCCTTGTTGCAGAAATGTTAAGGTCCACCATACAAGTGTGGATGGTAAATTATTTTATTCAGAGATATTAATACTCCTTTCGAATATTAATATACTCGTCTAAGATGTAATTCGTAAACGAGTAAAAAATCATACCTTATATACCATTTTTATGCCATTACACAATCTTTTTTGCAGAAAATTTGTAAAAATTTAATAATGTCAAAGGTAAAAATTTAACTTTAAAAATTTTGTCAATCGCGATTAATTTAATTAGCCAACTTATGAGGCATATAACAAGTCATTTGACGAACCGAATGAAAAAACGTAGTTTGGCTACATTGTCAAATAAATTACTTTCAAGTCAATTTCAAATAGGCGCAAATAAAAGTCGCTTTTTTACGATGTCATAATGCGTGAAACGACTACGAAAAATGTTGAAACAGCATAGAAGTTTTCAAGTTGGTAGGTAGTATATACCTATCGGCCTTTGCGAATACAATTGTTCCATCGACGAAGTTACAAAAGAGAATTTTCTTCAAATGGAAAAGCAAAGAAAAAATTGGTGAGGAAAAAAGTGAACGGAAAAGAAACGGGAAAAATAAATTCTAAAAAATAAAAATAGGGAAAAAAGTGAAAGGAAGAAAAATCCGTAAAAGTCTTTGACTAATCAACGGTAGGCATCCAATTCGTGAAAAACGAATTTAAAAACTTTTACGTTAAACGTGATTCAGATTTGGGTTCAGGGTGACGAGTATTAATTGGCGTGAAATGGTAACTTTAATTTGAATATGAAAAAGAAATTTATCGAATAACTTGTTTCCTTTTTGTGTCGCAATCATTTAGCAGTAATTAAGCGGAATTAGGTTTTAATTTAAATCGAGCTCGAAGGCAATTTTAAGTTTTTTTTTTTTTTGTGTGTAAAAGCGCTGGAAAAAATTTTGTTCGTTTTTGAACCATGTTTTTGAATCATATTATCGAAACTTCGGTAAACTTTCCTACAGTAGTTTAATTTTTTTAAAGATTCTGCAACGAAGTTCTTAAAACATTAGTCAATTTTTAAAAACAACTGAATTTTAAATCATTTTGCCATGAATCATGAACAATAATAGTTATTTGTAATACAAGTCCGAAAAGTAGGTGATTTTGATACGAGGGTAAATTTTGCAGCACGAGCGAAGGCGAATCCTGCAAAATCACCTACTTTGCGCGTGTGTCACACACTATTTTCTGCCACATCCCCTCCCTGATCCCCAAAAAAATAGCGATGAATGTTTGTTTTTTTTCCATATCCGAATAATAATTAATAATTTATTTTGTTTTTTTCTACCAAAACATTTTTCTTTGAATTTTTCGCAGTTTCTTTGTTCTCAGAATGTTTTTGAAAAATACGGTATTTAGTTCCCAGCGAGAAATAATAAAAACTGAGAAAGTATCCAACCTATGTGAGAAATGAATCAACTCGTGCGAGAAATTCATCAAGATGTGCGAAAAATTCAAGTTACCTGTACGCATGTGCCAAAGATAATTTTTTGACTTCACATTGAAATTGGCTACTTTTTATTCCATTAAGGCGTGTAAAAAAAACGTATTTTTGGGAAGGGCGTTGCAAAAATTGTTTTTTTTATAATATGTGTGTATAAATTCTGGTTTTTCGAGGCTGTATGGCGTAGGTACCTAAAACGGCCAATTTTTGAACTTTTCATTTTCTCATTCCTTCTTACTACCCTTTTTTGGTTCCTCTATTTTTTTTTTCATTCCATAATGATTCTACTTTTTTTAACTTCTTATTGATACTTTTCCCTCATACGAACGCACCCTTTTTTGTTCCTCTACTTTTTATCACGCATCATTACTTCCTCGAGTTAAATACCTCCTTTTTTCATCAAGAAATACTCTAATTCACATTTAATAATTTACTTTTATTATTTTATATAATACATGATCAGAAAGGTAATGTTTACGCTGGTATTTTGCGAGTGAAAAGTAACTCCTATAATTGATGAATGTAATCTCAATGTAAATGAACATATCTCCATGTAAAAATGTGGAGCATATTTTTACATGGAAGCATGTTCACGTTTCATCAAGGTAGATGTTAGATGTTCTGAATGAAACATTAAATCTGCCATGATAAGGAGGCTGATATTTTGTTCAGTTTTTTATAATTTTTGTGAAAGACTGATCATTTTATGATAGAATTTTAATGTTTTGTTGTTTTCTGATCATTAATTATGTAAAATATCTTCCTCAACAAAGTTCAAAAGTAAGTTAAATGACTTGGGAATTGCTCACTCGCTATGCTAGTTTTGCAAACTTCCCTCAAACATAAACTCTTACTTTTGAACCTTGGTGTGTAATATACTATTTTCTAAGTTGAATTTATTTTATAAAATATTCCCCTTTAATTGGAATTTAAACCTGTGTTTCCTGCATGATAAACCATCAACCTACCAACTGCGCCACAAATGCTGGATCATAATAAGTTTACCCTTATATTAAGTTGTTAATGAACTTATTGTTACATACTTCTCTGCGTAAAAGAACAGTTTTCTCTTTTTTTTTTAATTTCTTAAAACCAGTATTCCTTAAACTTGTTTCAAAAAATAATTATAGTGTGTTACAAGTGCTAATGGCTATTTTAACTCATTTGCAAAATTTCCACATTCGATAAAAAAATAGCCCACTTTAGGTACTTACAATATACTACTGTACTATATACTGCTTGTTTAACTGTGTGTGTTGAAATTTCAACTTGCATTAATTCATTTCTATACTAAATAATCAAATTATTAGCTGTCAATCATTATATTTCCTACTATATCAAATTATAGGCGCTAATAGCAAAGGTGCTAGAAGAGCATAGCCACCTGAAAAATTTTTTCGATTTTTTTTTGTTATGCTCGTCACTTACATATTAAGTTTTAAAAATTTTTTCAACAAATATACGACGGGGGGGTTCCAAAGACAATATGTTTCCCAAATTTCAAAAGTGATCATCAAAAAAAGGTTATTTATTTTTCTGTCACCCTCCCTCAACGTGAAACCCTATTTGCGCCTATGTATATAAAAACCTGAAAATTCTGTGACTATTCTCAAATCTGAAAAGCATTCGTAAGCCATTATTCAGTTTTTAAATTACTCTCATATGGACTCCATTAGGATTGTTTCCAGAAGAACATGCAAAGCAAAAAAAAAAAAGAAAACTAATTTCATTTGGGAAAAAACTGCTGTCAAACACCATTATGGGATGTGTGTTGAGGAAAACAAAACAAAAAACAAAAGAGAAGGAAACGCCTGAAGGGTCCGAGGGCTCTCTTTTTTCTCCTCCCTCTAATGAATTCACTACAAGAACATGGAGTATGGAGTATAGTAGATAGACCAAGAATCGATGAGAATGGATTAAAACCAAACATCATCGATTCCCGATGGTAATTTAAAATTAAACCAGAACCACAAGGAGGAGTACGTTATAAAGCCAGGTTAGTCGGGAGAGGATTTAAGGATAAAATGGAGTATAGTTTAATGGAAATTTATGCATTCATTATAGTAATTGTCTGAAAAGATTTGTTATGTGTCATACTCATTTGGGGAAAAATTCATACACAAATTAAAGTACCATAAGTACAAGTTTTTCATAAAAATTTATTGAATGGTCTTATGGTGGCTTAAGGCTTTTCAATAAATATAAATATAAACCTTTTGAATATTTTTATACAAAGATAATGAAGTTTTGCCCTAGGAGTTGGGATTTCTTCAAAAAGGAGATTAAAGGCTTTTCTTCTATATAAGAAAAGTCAATGGAGTGGAATTAATAATCGAGAGATATTAAAGAGGTTTTTTTACCACTCGTGGTTTTTCCTCTTATAAGTCAAGGAGAATGGAATTAATTATTCCATGTTGACTAATTGGAGTTTTTACTAGTTTAATAGGTTTTCTCCAGAATTATCGCACCTGAGATATACAACATAGACGAACATTGAACAAAATTCATCCGAAGTATCCAAATCCAACGTCGTCACTCAACCAAGGAGGGAGTGTTGGAACTATTCATATGTTGGTCGAGTACTAGTTGGCTACACTGATTATTACTTTTTGATCAGTCACTATGTTCGTCTATAATCTGTTCTGCGTCACTCTGTGTTTTAACTCTGTTGAGTAATGATTGATGAATTGTTTCTTTTAAATAAACCTTTTTCTCTTGGTGCGGTACATAGTGTTTTACTTATTCAATAGTGTAATATATAATATATCATTTCCATTCACCTATTTGCTACATCGGACAACTACCCCCCTTATCCAATAAATATATAATCAATAAACAATGTAAAGTACATGAAAAAACGAATAACACAAGATGGCAGCTCATCTTCCTTCACCATCATGCCCATACCTGCTTGTAAAGAGAATTGCCTATAATAATTATAAGAACAAACTGTAACCAGTAAGGTAACCATGCCAAAAGTTAGCACTATGCCAGTAGTGAGCACTCTGTGATTTAAATTACTATTATTAAGGTTGAATAACATATTGGCAACACTGATTGTAAGAAATAGATATTGGTTGGTACATCTAATGTTTCTAAAATTAAAAACGCAGTACGTTACTAATGATGTTTTTTTCAATAGAAATTGAAATTACTTTCAGCTACGTAATTCCAGATTTCCCAGTTTCCCTATGAATATCAATAAGGTAGGTAATTACAGTTTTCAAATTTTTGTAGAATACGTATTTTTCAATATTCTGCAATGGGATTTGAATGTATATGTTACGTATTCTGTATATTTTAAAACAATATTAATTACAATTTTCTTTATCATAATCTCTCATTAGTAGATAATAAATGTGCTTACTATTGGTTTCAATTATTACAGCATTTCCAGTAGTGGTCACCCTGTGCTCACCACTGGATAATACTGATTTTTTTCCCAAAACCAGTAGTGGGCCTTCTATTTTCTATTATCTATATCATTCTTATTCACCATCTAATGTCCAAGGGTTAATTTACTTTAATCGTTTATTTGTTTCCTAATTCATAGATGGCAAAAACTGGTACCAGTAATCAATAAGTTGAAAAGTATTGCAGTGATGAGAACATACAAAAGGCGATGCAGATAATTGAGAAGGACATGAACATAAAGACAGCTGCAAGATTGTTTGATATTCCTTGATCAACCTTATCTTACAAAATTAAAATGAAATATCTATCATCTAGAAAAGGGCCAGAAGCGGTTTTGATTAATGTGGTCAAAGAATTTCTTGTCAAATGGTTGTTGGAAATGAAAGCCAGTAAAAGAAGAAACTATAGGAAGACTACTCCCTTTGCCAATACTTGGCTCCACAAAACGTCACATATAAATCGTTTTAACTTTGATTTTTCATCTGTATGTAAACTTAATTTATCTAGCTTACAATGTAAATTATCACACCATCGTAACTTTTATAATAAACTGACCATTTGATATGACTAGGAACTTCCTATTTGTCAAAAAAATTCAACTTTCTTTTTCTGTGACTTGAAATAAATAAAAAAGGAGTGACCACTACTGGGATGACCACAACTGGAATTTTCACATTTGTGGAGTGCTCATTACTAGCAGTAAAAAAATTAAAAATATTCCAAAAATATATTTGTAGGGACTCATATTATATGAGGTTAAGGGGCTTGGACCCCCAACAAAAGTTGCCACTGCAAGGCCTGCAAATATTTGTCTTAATGATGTTAAAGCATAAACACGAGTTACGTTCGATTGTAATTACTTGCACGTACATGCAAGTAATGTACAAGTACCAAATTGTGACCAGTCTCAACAATATGATGATGTCACAATTCCATATAGGAACTGGCCCATCATTTCTTATCACTGCAAGAAATGATGCACCAGGCTGTTCACACAAACATACTCAATCACTACTCATGTGCATCGGTGTGCGTGTAAATAAGCCCATATATAAACCATCTGAACAGGCTCTAAAATCGCCAGTGTTCGCCCAGGTTTGGCTTACCTGTATGTTTACATATGAAGTAGTTGAATATGCAAAATTTGTAGATTACCTTCTGGTGAGAATATCTTCTCACAACAAGGTATTTCACAATATATTAAAAATTTTAAATATTTCAGGTACACTAAATGTGCAGACTAAGTACACCTCTATAGTAAATTTCAAATCACAAAGCTCCAACTCAATTCTGTAATATTAAATTGAAAGTTCTTACCTACTACTGGCATATCTACCTTACGGCCACATTAATTATTCGTAAAAAAAATTCTACGAGTTAATATTTAAAATTAAGCACATAAAACATTATTTTATAATAAAACCATTAAAATTTTGAGTTAAACATTTTGTCAACCGTGTTTTTTACAAATTTATGTAAAAATCAAATTGGGTAGTTGGCAGTCTACATTAAATAAATCCCAGAAAAGATACTTGTCTCTCTCTAGACATAGTAACAAACAGAATAATTAAAAATAGAAGCAACAAAAATATTCCTAAAAATCTGGAAGCCGTTGACATTCTAAATTGAAATAATTTTTATGATTGTTCAAGATCTGTCCACTATGAGAATAGGTATTTCCTCTTATTTAGGGAAAGGCAACGCTCTAATACGATGAGAAAAAAAAAATAAATATAATTACTCAACAAAATAACTTTTCACTTATACCTACGATATTTTTCAGTCACATTGTAATCTTGGTGAGAGATCTGTTTCTCCTTGTTTCCTGTGAAATGTTAATTTATTTTGTAGACACAAGCCAAACGAAATGTCGACGTTATCTTTTCATCAAGTAGATTAGATTAGGATCTCAATTGTGAAAGTAATTTCTAGCATGTAGTAGACATCACGTGTACAACCATAAAATGGTGTACAAATTTAATTGCAGGAAGTTAAATACGCCGTCCTATGCTCAGTCGTGCAAAAAGCGTCTTAAAATACTAAAAAAATAAATTTTCTCCAACCATTAAAGCGCATGCTGTGTACTTTTGTACCAATTGTGACCACAATTTCTCCTTTATGAGAAAATATACTGCGTGAAAAATTCAAAACTCCGACTTTCCACTATAGAGACATTACGCACTTTAGCTGACTTTACCATCGATTATTTACAGTTATAGTAACGTGTTGAAAAAGCTTTTTCCAATACTATACGGATTATGATTTTATTCGTACCTCTCGTTGAATTTCAAATGCAAAATTAGAATTAATTTCGATGAATGTTTATTGCAAATTTTACTCTAAACGTTATTAAATTCAGGAGAGGGGAAAAGAAAAATGATTTTCGCTTCGAAATGAATTCTTCTTTGTGGAACGTTGTTTCCTTCTTTTATGTGCTTTCTTAAAAACGAGGCTATGTATTATGGTGATGAAAGTATTCGTCCCAGGGATAGGCTTATTGGTAAAAGAAAATTTAGACTGAAAAGCGAGTAAAATCTCAAGCAACAAAGATCATAACGAAGGGCTGTGTGGCAGATTTAACGCTCTAACAACAACTAAAAAAAAAAAAAGGAGAACTAGCCTATAGGTATCTGTTGTTAAATTTACACATTGTGTTTGAAATTTGGCGACGCAATTTATTTAAAAGTAAACCTTATTTTGTTTATTTAACTTTGAAGTTGAAAGTGTTTTTCCGCATTGAATTTTTATAGACGTTTCTGCATACTAGATATAAACTGAACACAACGAAACAAAAGAAAATAAAAAGTGACGATCGTTGAATTTATATTTGTTCATTTACAATTGTCAACGTGCAGCCTAACGTAGCGTTCACAAATAATTATTGATTCGAAATTAGTAAAATTTTAGGGTGTTAAAAAAAATTATTGTTTCTTCTAAAAAAAACTGTAAAAATTGAGCAATGGGCTCATCTTCGTTGAAAGAAATATAGATATATTTAAATTTTTTTCACGAACATTTATGTAATTTTCTGGCATTTGACTATTGTTTGTAAGTTCTGTATTACCTGGAGCCTACATGTGAATAGAAAAATTTTAAAAATAATTCATCTTCTGAAGTTATTTTGTATAATTCTTCAATGGACATGAGGGAAACTGCCCCAGGTCTTGAACTTTTTGCAAAATCAAAACCGAAACCGAGATCAATATAAAAACTCGATTAAGTACTCAGTATTAACGCCAAACCCAAAATACAACTGTAAACTGTTTTTAAGTATGCTAGATGCTTAAATAATCTGAAATATTTCATTTTTATTATTTTTCTTTTATATAGCCTACTTATATTTTAGAATGACATGAACGATCAGTCGAATTTAGCCATCAATAACAATAAAAATTTTCTAATTAAGACCGTAAGTAGTATTAATGCAATACCAAGATCAAAACCTATACCCAAAATACCATGATCTTGGTCTTGGTCCCGATTTTGTTCGCTACTTTTTCATCACTAAATAACGGTTTTTGATATTAATTTTTAACTAAAATTTCGTAAGCCAAAAAAAATAGCTGAATGTCCGAGTATCCCACGATCTTATTAACCATTCATTTTTAAAAAAATAGGTACAAACCTAAAAAGTAGACATTTTGAGATGTCTTTTAAAAGTGTCTAAATAGACGAAACTCAAAGTAGTGCGAAAAGTGAAAATTCGAGTATGTGTAATTAAAAATTCATTCACTTTACCCATCGCAACCCTGTTTTGGCTGCTCATGCGCTCTTCTAATTTTGCTTAAAATGCGCACTACTTTTTCCATACCACTGACACATTACATTAGTAGTTATAGTGAGATAAGTTTCTGTTGATTTTTAAGTAGATTTAAAAAAAAAAACTTTAGCACAACAATGCTTCGCTAGAAAACCCACTTTGCTCGATATGTATATCGATAGTTATCGATATAATATCTATATTTTATTGCTAGTTTCAGGTTAAGAAATTATAAAAACTATTGCCAATTAACCACATTTTTAACAAAAATATCGATCTATCAATGTTTTATCGCTAAAAACCGCTTTTCCAGAAATTTTTGTCTTCATTTTTTTCGAGAACTGCTAAACCGATGAAAACCAATCTTTTTTCAAACTTTCTCTCATACAATAGCTACCTTTTGTAGAAATTTCAGCCCTATCTGTTCGGTAGTTTTCTCAAAATCATGAACACAAAATTTTTTCCAGAAATTCTTCTTCTCCAGTTTTCTCGGAAACTACTGAATTAATAGGCATCAAATTTCTGAGAAACTTGCACCAGAATAAGGAAAGTTTATCATGAAAATTTCAGGCCGATCTGTTTTTTAATTTTTTAAGAATCCTAGAAAAACTACTTTTCCAGGAATTTTCTATTTTCCAGTTTTCTAGGAAACTAATTAATCGATAGGAAAAAAACTTCTTTCAGACATGTTCCAATGAGAAAACTATCTCTCGTAAAAATTTCAGCCCTATCCACCTTGTAGTTTTTTCAAAACCGTGAACCCAAAATTTTGATTTATATATATATATATACACATAAAAAAAAATTAGTTCAAAATGTGAAAATGGTACCAGTCGTTTTATTTTCTCATAAAACGGATAATTTTCATGACTCCCACCCCTAACCCCACAAAGATGTCAATTTTAATACCCCGTTTGCAAACAAATTGGGTAAAAAAATCTGTAACTTATTAAAATTGCCTGAGTATTCGAACTCAAGGGTGGGAGTGGGTACGTTTTCATTTCATGATCTTCTGAGCATTTTGGAACTATTTTTGAAAATTCTTTTTTTTTTTATATGTACTATCTTCTGCGTTGAGTCAAATTCATTCATAAAGTACTTGAAAATATGATACTGAATCGGTATATTTTATCGCATGCATCGTATTTTTGATTTTTTGGTATTTTTTTGCAAAAAATATAAATATTATGTTGTTGCGAGAATAATTCATTAATTTGAAATCACCTCGACAAATAAGATAATTTCTTTTCTATTATCTTTTATTAATATATCACGTTAATTATTACAACACTTCGAAATTATACTTAATACTATTTCTTAATACTAATGAAACCTAATGTTCACAACAGCTAGTATGAACCCTAACGTTTCTACTTGACTGTAGGTTTAGGAATGAATGTATCTTCGAAACCAAGATACGACATTACTTTCGTTTTCATTGTTTCAATCAAATATGGCCGACCAAAAAGGTGGCGTGATACAGAACATCCGCCAAATATGATGACACATTATTGTCAGCATATCTGGTGGTGTCTAATTGTGAGAAGCTAGGAAAGATATAGACAGCTATTATTCCGAGAATTAGGAATAATAGTTGTCTATAATTTGTTCGACACGTTTCTGTAGACGAACTGAATCGTCTGCAGAAACGGGACGGAACATATGTATATTACTTTATTAGAAGAATGTTGGTGACAGAGCTGAGTTTTAAACAAAGAAAATCTGAAAAAAAGGTAGAGAATTTCTATAGGTAGGACGTGAAAAAATATGAATAAGCGCATTGGCACTTGCAAGCTGAATTTCTTGTACGGCTCCATTACTTTATGAACTGTTCAATTTTTTTCTTAAATAGTCAATTATTTTTTTTGGAAGACCAACAAATATGAAAATATTATAAATTTATATTTTCACTCCAGCAAAACTGATTTGTTTCTCGTATGCACTTAACCATTTATGATTAGTGGAGGGGTGACAATGTAAAAAATAGAAGTAAAGCTATCATTAAATTCTAGAAAGATAAATTATAATATTCCTCTTAAATTTTTTGGGGGATGTGGAACAGTATTTGGGACTAGGGTAGTAATTTAAAACAACTGAAATTTATTATTATTATTATTATTATTATTATTATTATTATTATTATTATTATTATTATTATTATTATTATTTTTATTCAAAGTTTAAAAAAATTTTTTTTTTCATAATTTTTAATTTTTTTGGTTGGGGGAAGGTTATTGTACAAATTATGGTCTGATATGCATGTAAAGTTAGTGATGGCTATACTCTTCGCACTTATATCACAAATAAATATAACAAAGATGCACCTGTCGTAAATAAATTCGTTTGAACAGAATGCGCAGTTCCTAAACATTTCTTTTTTCCACTACTCAGTATTCAAATACCCTGCAAGATTCATCTCTACTTCAAAATATTTTCCAAAAATCGATTAAACTTAAACAAAGGGTCAGACTGAAAAAATAAGTAGTTTTACTATGGATCGTAAGCTTTTGTTTGATATGTATAAACATACACTTTTGTTGCCCCATTAATACACAAAAGGGGGGAATGAATTACTACTTTTTCAGTGATCTGCAAAAATCCACCTCCTTTAGGTTGAAGTGCTTGTAATATCTACTTAATAAAGGTGAATTAATTGTTTTTATAAATTCTGACAACTATTTTATTCTCCATATTCAACGAACCTGAATTCCTTCTCAAGTATCAGTCAACCTTGTGGAAAACCTTGAGTAGTGAAAAAGGATTCCACAACAGAAGGCAGTCAACATCTTTGCGTGTTTACCAGTTTCGTACATAAATACAGAAGAGTCATCCTTAGTTAACACTAGCTGAAGGTGCAGTGCACTAAATTAGCCAGCCTTTTAGTAGCAACTGTCTTCAAGGGTTCCGATCCCTACGAATCTATTTATCACCTGTTTAAGGAGGAGACTTGTACCGTAACTAATCTTTGTTCATGTCGTTGGTTACATTGGCTGCACTCATTACCACATTTGCGAGTGCCTAAATACGTAGGTATCACTTCAGTATTCTCTATACTGCAATGTGTAGGATCGCTTCATCGTCTGTATGGATTCATATGAATGATAAAATGTTTGCTTAATGTCCAGTGGACAATTAGGTGGGTTTTGCAATAGGCCAAACCCTTCCGTCGACCAGGGCTGAGCCCTGTATTCTTATAGGTAAATCCCCTCAGTTTTTTAAATTTTCATTTGTAATTGAAAAAGTTTTCAAGAGACATACTATATATTGTGAAGTTGGATTTTTAATGCTGTAATTTTCGAATTTTATATTTTCCTTTAACATTTTTTGTATGATATTTCTATTTAATTTAGTATTATTATAGCTAAATTCTTTTCATCTCCAGCTGTTGGTACCCATACCTTTGGCCTTCTTACGTTCTGAATCAGTAAGATGCAGATATTAAAAATTTGAAATTTTAATTCATTTTTGAATGGACCTTTGAAACTGTTTTATATGCCGGTTGAGTGTCGGTTTTGTTTTCTATTTTACTTTCGAAAGAAAATATTTTTCATAAGCATGCCGTCTTTGTTTCTTTCCAAACGGCCTATTATCAATGGTGATCTGTAACTCTTTTAATATCGAGTAAAATAAATTGACGTAAGAATCAGGAAATTAAAAAAAAATTATTTTCCGAGTACCTACCTGGAAATAAAACCCACTAAACATTGAATTATGTAAAAAAAAAACGTCGGAAAAAATGTATTTTTTCCAAAAATACTTAAGCTTATACTGTTTCTCTCTATCTGAGTCAGTCTTTTTAGTTATTCAAGATAAATATCAGTACAATTAATTATCCTTCCCTCGCGGCCATACCTTTTGGAAGACATATTAACGACATTTCTTCAAATTTTCTACAGGCTATCGGTACGTTATTCTTGTTGGTGGGGAACTTTCATCTTGGAAAGCATCTATAAATGAAAAAAATAATATTTTATTAGCCCAAGTTATTTGAACAACGAACTTCTTCACAAAATAACTTTTGGCTAACATTTCACAACATTTTCGAGAAAAACTTGTCCTCCTTTCATAGCTGCTTCTGCAAAATAGATCTGAACGCACTAAAATGAATCGCTTTTAGCAATGCTCAATAGCCATAGGGCCTTACCATATTAGGATATTTTTTATTAACAGGAATCGATAGTTCACCATTAACAAAATTATGAAATCTTCATTACTTATAGCTATATAGGTGTTCTACAAGTTGAAAGGCCTTTTTGTTCATATAAGTACCTGCTATAATACGACTTATTGCTTTTTCCTCTCCTAAAAACGTGTAATCATACTCGGTAATTCGTCCGGCGACTATTTTAAAAAGTACGCCTTTTTTTTTTTTTTTTTTTGCAAAACAACAATGGAGTCGCTTAATTAACGCGAGTACGCAGCTTTCAGACCTGAATGTTTTAATCCGCAGCAAATCCGATAACTTTTTCACTGCATTTATATGATTATAATAGTATGCACCAAAAAACCCCAGGCGTTTACATTCTGATGTACTCGACGCATAAAAACCTATTTACAGTTATCTAATTCGGTAGGCCTGACAAATATTCCATCATATAGGCTACCATACTATAATATTTTTTTTCATTTTCTCCCATTTAAAAAAAATATATATATATATATATATACTACTTTTTACGATTACAATTACCCGAAAAACTTTATTTTCTCATTCTCGTTTACTTTTTAGTGTAACAATGTGAGCCATCAGTTTCAAAAATTTTATTGTTTAAATTTTTTTTCCTCTCCTTTTCCCCAAAAAATATTGTTATTCTTATGTATAGGTGATTGTTAGGTGAACCTAAAAAATGAAATCGCTGCCCCCAAAACGCGGGAAGTATAGCTGTACACATTTAATCCATTTCGGTCGACAAACACGAGTTAGCATTTTCTTCGCATACAACAAAATTGGAAGAAGAAAAAAAATGGAAAAGAATGGAGATAGAAAAACGTAAAATGAAATTTGACCTGAACGTGCTGCAGATCCACCATTGATAACGTTTTGTCAGAAAAAACATCGTTCGGTAGCCAGTTGTTATTTTTTTTTATCTTCCTGAACTGTTTTTTGCAACAAGACTGATTCTAAATTATTTGAATTTTATAAGTGAAAAAAAAAAAAAAAAAAGTTTACACGGACTGAGAGAAAATTGGGCAATTAGAGAAGTATGCTTCACATTTGAAGTGGGTGTTTCAAACGAGTCGCAAAGCTTCTAAATTTTTATTTAGTGGGTTACTTCTTCGAGTTGTATTTTCGTCGCAGTATTGAAGTATAAATATTGAGAATGAGGTTGAGAACACAACAAGAGCAGACATTTATCTAAATATCTACGTCCAAAAAATTAAAACTTACATAATATGAGGAGCTTTTCAACTATATTAAGTTCAATGAAAAAACTTCGCGCCGATTATCATTTTAATAAAATAAGTAAGTTATCTATAGATGTTTTTAATTTAGGTAATATGACACTTTGTTTTTTGGAAGCTGATTTAATTAGGTATCTAACAAATAAAAATAATGGTTAACGGGTGAAAGTGTGAAAAAATGTACCCACTGTAGAATTTTTTGAATTATTCAAGGACAATTTGTCATTATAAAAATGAAATTTTAGCAATTTTTTTTTTTTGAATTTAAACTCATCTAGGTCAGCTAGTTTTTTGTGTAAAAATTGTTTTCAATGTTTAAAAAAAAATTTTACATTTGCCACACTGACTGGTTTTATTTTTGAATAAGTTATAACCGCAATACATATTTTAGATAGATACCTGCTTGAACATAAAAAATTTTAAATGATCAAAGATTTTTTTAAAATTTTTTTTGAAAATCTGCTGAGGGGAAGCGGCTGATGTGCTACCATGTCCCATCTACATTGTCAGGTCATAGCTGCCTGGTATGTTGTCTGTTCTCTAACCTGTAGGTTTATCAGTTCAAATCCCCGAGCCAACAGCCCACAGAACTGGTGACTCCCAATGTGAGATGTACACAACTGCCTTCACATCCCCGATCTTTAGAGTGGCATTGAGCCATGATGGGCTAAGTCTGTGTTCGTGCACAGCAGCCTAACTCCACCCTCTATTGTTATGCTTTTGTTGCAGCATGAGGGAGTAGTTGTAGGGATGCGGCTATATGTGCTACCACTCTTCATCTACATCATCCACATTGTAGCCGCACAGTGCGTCATCTGTTTTCTAACATGTGGCTTGCCAGTTCAAATCCCCGAGCCAACAATCCACATCTGACTATTTTGTATTAAGTCACAATAGTCATTACAAAAGGAGACCGGAGTATCATGGAACACTTTTTTCCTTTTTGTCTCTGGTGCAAGTTAGAATTGAGTTAGAAATTTGGGACCAATAAATTTGAAAAGAACGAACTTTCATCTATAAAATAAAACAAAAGAAATAATTGACATGTGATTTTTTTTTTTTCTAATTCCATCTTAAAAGGGGTAACCTGTTTTGTTCCATGGTACACTACCCCAGTGTACCATAAAACTGAGGGTGGTGTACCATGGTACGTGTTAAATCCCATAAGAAAAAAATATTTCTAAACTAAAAAATTAAATTTATTTTATCTATTTCAACAATATAAAGCACACTACATCTAAAAGTGATTTAATTATATAACAGATGATACCTGCTATTTTAATTGCAATAATATAACAATTATTATTATTATGAAAGCTGATTGTTTTTCAATTGTGACATTTTTCTCATGAATTTGTTAATTTAAGACATATTTCGCAGTATCCAAAACTTTCTCAAGATCAAATGTTTCATGTTTTTAGACAGTTTTATTTAGGAAAATTATTTGAAGAAAATCAGAAGGTATTTTAACATATTCCATGGTACACCAGAAAATTTACACCATGGTACACTAGGTTAACCTTCTTACTAGAAATTAACATTATATTTAATTTAAGAGTTTTTGAGTATTGGTAACACCGAATAATTAATTACTGATTATTAAACATCTTTGAAACATATCCAAAAATTTTAATGCTCAACTTATCTCCCATTGGTCACACTTCTTGTGAGTTATCAAAATTTTATTTTTGGTATAATTTTGATAAGTATTGCAATTACTTTTGAAGCACAAATCAGATAATGATAGTAAACAAATGAAGTATTTACCAGGTGTATGATGCATAATGCTATGGGACCAGTTTGTTGAAAAATTGGAGGGATTCAATCTTATCTGTGGTACAATTGTTTTATGGTACCTTAGTCTACCCTACTGAAAAATAATACAGACGTATAGTTTTTTTTAAATTTAGTACATCTAACTGTATAAGACTATACCTTTTTTTTTCTTTTACGTAAGTAGTTTTTTAATCACACAGACCTATTTTTCGCTTATTTCGAATTTACGCTTCGAATTTTCCATCTTGCCACTATTTATTAATAATTTTATGCAGATTTTCAGGAAACTCTTAATATTTTTTGTATTTTAGGATTGCGTTTTGCAAAATTTGCCAAAATATTAAACATGCTTACTTGTTAATAGTGGGATTGGCTGAAGAACTCTTTCATCATTGAATAAAATTATTTTATTGGAAGACTGTTTTGAAATTTTCAACCTTCAGTCCGTCACCTTTTATTGAAAGAAATAATATTGATGTAATAATTACATTGATGTACCTACATCGATATAGGTAGCCTGCATATGGGTTCCTATGTACATAAATATAAAAATCTTACGAGTCTCGAGTTTCTATTTCCTGTAAAATAGGGTAAATTGCATTTGCTGGAATTCACATCAGTAGAAAAGCTAGCCTCGGCGCCGTAAATACACAGGATAATACTTCCCGCAGTACAGGGTAATGGAAGGTACCGGCCCGTGAGTCTTAAACATGCGGTAAGATAATTTCCAGATTACACGAACAGGAAAAATTTGTGGAGCTGCGGCGTTTTTTGATATCCTCTGCGTGCTATGGCGGTGCTGCGGTGCCTCTTGCAAAGGTCACCCATTCACAGTTTCACAGATTAATGAACTTTTAGGCCTGTCAAATTAGATGTTTTACCACAATAAAATCATGGAAACAGTTTTTCTTCACAACTCGAGAGATTGAAATTCCCTTTTGAACATATTAAAAATCCTCCAAAACTTTACCATGACATCACCCCTAAATATCCTCTTTTTGTGATCTCTAACAGGTTTTTGGTGACTTATTCTTTTTCTAGTAATGCTAAAAGAAATTTTTTCGAGCAAACTATATAGTGAATTATATTTTCAACAACAAGAAACTTTTGACATTGTTTTGTAAATGCTATAGAAAGTCCACAAAATGACTCCAAAGTTTGCACATAACACCACTGAAGGTATATTTAATGTAATTGGATGAGGTCTAGTCTCCCTTATACATTCTACACCAATAGGTATACTTATCAAGATGATTAGTAGTCCTACCATTTATCTAATACAAATGAAAAGAAAAACTTTTAATTATGTATGTTAGGATGATATGTGTATGTGTGTTAATGTCTGTAAGTTGATTTGCAGCACAATAACTTCAGAACCACTCAACAGAACAAGCTAAAATTATTTGTACCTATTTGTGTTATCCTAATGAAAATTTTAAGCTAACTGGAAAGTCTTTAGTGTCATATCCCTGAGGCTAAAGTTATGAATTTTTCAAGCAGCTTAGATCAAAGTAATTTTAGTCAAAATATCACTGAAACATATATAATCTTCAATAAAGAAAATTTTTCTATTTTTCTATACTTACATGAAAATTTTGAGTGTTACAGACTTTTGAGTAAGCTTAAAACCTTTCTTGAGGAAATGCACGTACCTACGGAGAATTTCAGTTTGTTCTGTTGAGTTGTTATAAAGTTATGGAGCTGCAAATAAACTTAAACACCATACACACTCACTAAGAAATTAGTTTTTATATATAGGTATTAGATTTAATAAATGGTAGGACTATCATCCTGATAGGGAGTACTGGTGTAATATGTATAAAGGAGAATTGGTCTCAACTAGTACAGTGAACTTTCAGTAGTGGTATGAGCAAAAATCGGAATCATTTTGTGGCATTTTCAAAAGAATTTTAATTCGTCTTTTTTGTAGAAAATTTTATTCAGTATATTGTTGGTATGAACAAATTTTTCACGGTGTTATTAAAAAAATAAAACAAAACTAAATCACAAAAAACCTAATGAGGGGCACAAAAATAGGAATTTTAGGGATGAAGACACAGTCCAATTTTGGGGTACTTTTAATATGTTCAAAAGGGCACATCAAACTACCAGATTTTGAAGAGAAGTCTTTGCAATAATTTTATTTAGAAAGTTATGCTTTTCTTATCCAATTCGACTGGACTACCTATTGCGAAGAAAAATTTAAAATTCATTTTCTACTAAGCTCAGCCTAATCGTTTGACAATTTTTGATGTGTCAACATCTTAGCGCTCGGTCTACAGTAGGGACTAGAGGAGATTTACGATAGTCAGGTTCGCATAACTGTAATTCTTACAATCGTAACCTGATTTGTGGGTACTGCATGTGTAAGTGTGTGGTTGTGTGCATACTCAAATATAATTATTCCGAAATAGGAAGGTATACATACCTGCCTATTTTATGTTGGTAATACATTTTTTAAACAAAATATTTAAAAAAGTATACAGAAGGCATTATACCTTACCACAGAAGGAGCACATTGTTTTAATCATTAAATCAGGAACGTAGCTAGGTGGGATGGGGAGGCTCCCCCAAAAAGTTTTGGTCATTTTGCAGAATTGTAAAAATTGTTTATTTGTTGGAAAAATTGCGCCTAAGAGAAAAAAGAGGACATAATATAGGAGTACCTATATAAGGTGTTTTTTTTTTTTGTTTTTTCGTTTTTTAGCAATTGGTAATTTCAAAAATTTCAGTTGGCCATTTTCATTTTCTTCTCCTCCCCAAAAAAAAGCATTTAGCTACGTCCCTGCATTAAATACAAAAGCACAGTATTAATATTCCTATAGCTTGTCTACGGAAAATTACACGGAATAATTGTTTTACAGTTTCTGAGACATTAAAAAAAATTTTACTAGGTATGAAAGTATGACTAAACATATCTTATTAATCTTAATTGTTCTCGTTTACGTAATTATTAGACCAACATTTATATCAAACGAATAAAAACTTTAACTATACAAAAAAAGATTATCTTCCATGAAATTAATCGTCCTAAACTGATTTGGAATGAAATGAAATTTAACTCAAATTCGAGATCCCAACGCAAATTTTCAGAAGATTCAACAGTTTTAAAATTTCATTCCCCTTCTACCTTCACATAATATATGTCTACGTAAATAATCATCTACGTGTGTGAACTGATTTTCACGTGCCCTCAATGCCACATTTGTTTTCTGGATTCGCTGAAGACATGGCCGTCAACATGTCGTAGTCCGGAATGCCACCCTTATGCCTGTAAATTTAAGAAGTAAAGTTAATATTTTTTTGACTATCATTTACCATTCGCATCTACGAAGAAGGCTTCTATTTTCAAAAAGCACGCATAAATTCGATCGAATACGAATACAATTTTCGTTTGTAGTCTACCTTTTCCTGCAGCATGTATGCACATAAACACTGTACCCATACGCATGTTAGGCATGTTTTGTTGGCTGTTTTCTCCACATTTGCTCTCGTTTATATATTAAGTAGCATTAATATCTATTTTGCCTCACGTCGTGTCTATTTGTACACGATCAAATTATCAATTTCGAATTTCTAATTATACGGAGATTTTGCGGCGTTCAAATGTTTTCGGTACGTGCTTAAAAATGCTGCGCGCTGAGTTTATCTGGGGTAAAGCAATAGCGTGTGCACAAAGACAATAACTATTTTACAGCCTCCCTCCGCCGGAGCCAGCCTCCTTATACGCCCCGTTTCGTTTGTCAAAATGATACGAAATTTTCTTCACCCATGGTGACACCTATTCACGTTTTCTTTCACAATTCTCTGTTCAGCCACCTTTTCCAGCCATCTGTACTGGAGCATCAGTTACCTCATGTAAATATGGTCATTCGCTGTTGTAAAGCTTCATTTGCAGCTGCCATTAGTATCCACTTAATTGGAACATTTTTAAGATGTGAAAACATTTTCTAAAAAACCTTTTTCTTTTCTTTTTTTGTTTCCAGAGGAAGAGTTGGATAAGGTAATGTGGTATGATATGCAATGAACACGCACTAAGAAACTAAGATACTACCCATCTACAATGGATGATGCCCACAGAATCAACATCACCCAATCTGCATAGCAGCTGCCAGGAATTCATTAGACTCAAATTTAGACCAAGCTGATCAAATTTGAAAATTATCGAGAACCTTGGGTATGTACGTATTTTGAGGTCATTAATTTTTAGCCGTGCCTAGAAACAACATCACCAGTGGCCATTGCCACTAAAGAAATTTAACAAATCACGATTATAAAATTACACAATGTATTTAATGTAAAAACACATAGGTATTATATGTATAATCTAAGACAGAATGATACATAAGTGTTCCTGCTTGAACGAACAGAAAATGCTGTGTGATGAACAGTTGAAAAAGGTGAACATACGAAAGAGAGATTAATAATTTGTTATTCAGAAAAAATAGAGAAAGGGGAAGAAAAAGAAAAAACTAGTTATGAGAAAGTGGGGATATGAATTTAGATATCAATTACAAACCTAAGATAAAACCAAGGAAGTGTGATGAGGGGTTGATCAAAAGGAAAAAACAAAAAAGTAAATAACCTTGGTTATGTAAATTGCATACCTAGACGTATGTAAGGTAGAGACGTTAAATTTTAGATTTTAAATAATTTTGATAATTTTAATTTAGGCCAGATGCGTCAGTAAAAAGACAAAGTAAAAGAAATGAAAAAAGACTGCCGAACATTAGCTGAATGATGCAACTGCTGATACATAAAGAAAAGGCTCCAGTTCCGCCGGGGCTGTACTCATGAAGGATGGATGTGTGAACATCATAGTGTGGTTGTGAGCATGTGCACTGCGCAGGCACACAACTACAATGTAACTCATATGAGAGTTACAATCGTAATTCTCCTCTACTGTAATTCTCTACTATAGACCAAGCGCTAAGATGTTTACACATCAAAAATGATTGCTATGGACTTAGGCTCACATAAAATTCTACATTTTCAAATTTCCTTCGTATTTTGATGTAGCCTATGAATAAACTTGAATAAACTTGATCGTATGTATATTAACAGGGTAAATTTAGAAATTCATACTTATTAAGTGGGGGAGATTTTATCTCGTTGAATTGTACAATCAGTGGATGTTACAAATATGAATTAACGGATTTCATACTTTAACAGTTATATATATATATGTATATAAGGGTTTTTGTTTTTTGGGAGGGAGTACTGGATGTTTCTTCCTTTTCAATTGGAAAAATTTCCTACCCCTAAATAGCTACGCCTGTAGACGTTCGTCTACATTGCTGTAGCTTAGATCCGGCATGAAAGTACTTAAATACCCATAGGCTTAACAAATGTTTTTCTTTCTAAACAATATTAAGCGAAATAATAAAAATAGGTTGAATTAATAAATATGAAAAAGTCGGAGACATGAATTCGCGTAGGTACATTGAAATCTTTGAGCTAATGAATGAGAAAAATTACCAATATTACTATTAAAAAAAAGAACCGCGTAGACTTCCCTGGAATTCACACAGGTACCATAGATACAAATTTTCCTGACATTCACTACTTTTCCGGCGAATTTTACGTGAGTTATCATAGAAATAATTACCAATAAATTACATCGGTACTCGAAAACCAGCTGAACGCGTTAAAAGATTGCCTGAATTTATAAAAAATCTATGGTTCTTTTCACTCATCGTAGAGGAAATGATCCATCTTCACATAGACCATCCAAATTTTCCTGAATATCGCCGGAATATCCTTGGAAAATGGTACTGAAGGCACCAAATTTAGGCAATTTTCTATTGACATTTCTTTTGGAGAAACATGAAGACTCATTTTATTATGAAGAAAAATCATACTTCGGACATAGGTACTTTTTTTAACTTGCTTTCCAAACGAAGAAGCCATGTGATGTTATATTGTGTGGATTTTTCATTTTGACAATTTTTCTTTTAAAATTTCTGAAACCGATACCTATAAGTATGAATGTATAAACATTGTATTTCAAATATTCTTGTTTTCCAAAGTCAGGAAAGCTTCTCAAAACTCGTAACCACCATCAAATGGAAAAAATAAATAAAAATAGATCTTGTGAAAACTTTGCAATAGAGTAACAGAGCTGATCAAAGTAATTGAACAATTATGACTAATTATTCATTTCAGATCTTACCTTTTCCAAATTTTATTAAAAGTCAAAGTTATTGTGTATTAAATTTTCATCGTATCCATAAGCTATACGAATGCCCTTCAATTGATTTGTGATAAGTTATATTGTCGAAAAAATTATTCAACATTACCAAAATAGTAGGTACCGATACTGTAGAGCTAATTACCAAAAAGAGGATATTATTAAATCGATTATGGTGAGCAAAGTGAGAGATTTTCAAGTAGATTCTGAATGATCGTTAATGATTTTCATTACTTTACTCGTGCAATAATGGAATTTTCACTCAACTGATGAATATAAAATTAATTCAGTGGTTGACTAATAAAATCACAATTACCATTATTTTAAAGTCCAAAATTTTTTGAGTAAGTACTTACTTGAAAAATTTTGCAAAATGATTTTTTCTCCAACCCTATTTACCGTACTGAAAGCTTGACATACTAAATTTCTAGAGAAATAATTTCTAAACGAGTATCTTTCTTCATAACAACAAAATAGAAGTTTCAGCTCCTGACGAATGGAACTACCGAATACGGTAGGTACAGAAATCACTTTTATTCCTGAGTATAATATAAAGTTTCACGAAGTGTAAAATTAGAATCGACTATAAAAGATCCCTCGTATTTAATTATATGGTAAGACAGGCACGCAGCAAGAGTAAAAAAAGAAAAACTCCAGCTTTAATTCAGCCGCAAGGTTAACTTCGAACGTCATTGACCGAAAAATTAAAACGTATTCCAAAATTAAATTTCAATTTCGCCAGAATTATTAACGAAGTATTTTGTACTCATATAGCAATGTATAACATATATTATGGCTGTAGGATTAACTAATTCAACAGCCGCATCGTTTTCTCAGTCGAGTTTTAAATTTTCCCGAGGCTTATCAAACAGTTGCAGACATAATAAAATAACAGCGTTTAAAATGTAACCACAAATTTCTGCCCCCTACTTCCTTCTTTCCGCACAGTTCGAAATAGTATATTATACGCCAACGTTCAAAAGTGACCATTTACATGTGAGGGAAAGTTTGCAAACTGAGGGAAACGAGTGAGCAATTTGCGAATCATGTAAACTCACTTTTGAATCTTATTGAGGAAGATATTTCTTATAATTATTAATGATCAGAAAGCAACGTAATCGTTAATTAGCAAACACTAATTTCCACTTGCAAAATACGGTTTTAAACGTTGCCTTTCTGATCATATATTATAGAAAAATAGTATATTACACACTAAGGTTCAAAAGTAAGCGATTACATGTGAAAGAGTTTGCAAAATGAGCGCACCGAGTAAGCAATTCCCGAGTTATGTAAACACAATTTAAATCTTGTTGAGAAGGACATTTTATATAATTAATGATCAGAAAGCAATGAAACGTTAAAATTCTATCATAATGATGTGTCTATTTTAAAAATTATAAAAAGTGGAATGAAATATCAACCTTCTCATTGTGGCAAATTTAATGTTTCATTCAGGAAGAGTATCATCTAACTCGATGTAAACTGAACATACCTACTTCCATGTAAAAAGATGCTTCATGTTTTTACATGGAGGTGCGTTCACTTTGTATGGAGATTATATATTCATCAGCGATATGAGCTACTTTTCACTCGAAAAATACCAGCGTAAACATTGCCTTCATGTATTATATAAAATAAAAAAAAAATAAGCTAGTTTTAATTTTGCCAAGAATATTATACCAGTATAATAATGTAGTTTTTTCAAGTAACCATTCACAACCTGATATATATGCTTGACAAGCTGGGCATTTATCTACTAAAAAATTCACTGATTCAGCGCAGTCAGATGCAACAATCTTGGTTATTGAAAATGTAATGAAAAATTATAGTGATTTGTACTAAAGATCGATCATGAAATAATAATCTCTATTAAGGTGAAAAGATAGATCAAAAGATTGATACTCAGCAATATACTTGATTGATCAGCTTTCAATCATATGATCAAGTGGCTACTATTTTGTTTCTTTGTGGAAAAGCTGTAGTATTGTAGGGATGTTACACGTACAACGGATGCAAGATTTGTCAAATGGTTCATTTTCATCAGAGTGCGGTGCAAAGTATAGGGTAGACTTGTTAAAAATATTGGTATTTGACTGAATTAATATATCTGATATTTATGACGAAAAGTAGTTTGGATTAAATATCGATATTTTGCATATCAATATGTTCCCTGAAATATCAGTACATATATTGATGCAAAAAATATCTATATTTCGCACCACTAGTATAGGAAATATTCTCAAGTTAACTCTAAATTTGAAAATGTGCATGAGTTAACCCATCAAAATTGGTGATTTATTTTCAGGTTAAAGTTGATTCACCACTTAATATTTTGAAATAAAATTGAACTATTTTAATGAAGCATTTAGGGTTAACAAAAGTCTTCAAGAATTCACATTCAATATTTGGTAAATAATAACAGGTTTTTTGCAACACCTGTTGATAAGCAGATTATTATATGACCTTGATGTTATATTATGAAGTGGATGATTTTAGAACAGAGCATAATATAAATTCTTCATGCATCTGTTTTTACATTATACATTGTTTTGTTCACATGTGTTTCTCTACACACCGATGGTAAATTCTTTACCCACAACCTTGTGTGCATGCGTTATCTTGTACACAATAAGAAATTTAAAAAAAACAAAAAACAGTATCACTGATAAGATTCAAACACAGGCCTTACCAGTCATGGATTATTTTGCGAATTACAGGAGAGGGCAGCTACAACATTTAAATAATAAGGCAATAAAAACAATATTATAATTTTTTCTTGGTTCAACTTTCTTTTTGTTTTATTTTCTTAGGGGAGTGTTGCAAAAAATGGTGTGTTACACACATGTATGTAGTAGGTGATTGATACTCATGTTATTTACATCAATCGCTTTCAACTCATGCTGCAAACATCATACTCAGATCAAAATCTCCTACTTAATAATATATACTTGTATCATAAATAACTATTTAAGCATTGAAAATGTTTCTAAGTAGGTTTGTCAAAAAGTGTCTGCCCTTGATTTTTACATATTTTTTATATTTAACGAGTAAGAGAAGGGGTAGATGATGGTAAAAAAAAAGTAAAAGGAGAAAATGCTATTGAAAAATAAAGTGGTGGTGGTAACGTTGTTTCGTTGTTTACAGAGGGAATAAGAAATTAAAAAAAAAAAATAAACAACACCTTATAATTTTACATTTTTCATTCCTTCTAAATAATCTCCTCTTATTCTTACAAATTGTGAAACCTGTGAATTTTTATTCAATTTTCTATTGATATTTTGGAAAGTGCAAAATACCTAATAAAATATCGCAAGTAATAATTAGCGTTGCAAAACATTTTTTATACGGGGAAAAAAAAGAAAATTGCCAAGTAAAATTTTTGGAACTTCCAACAGTTAAAAAATAAAATAAAGTCATCAATTGGCATGGTTTTCCAACTAGTACAGTATACAATTACCAATTTTTCGTATTTCAAAATTTCCAACTGCTACAATTTTTTGAAGTTTCGTGAAAACAAAAAGACCACTAAACACCACGATTTTTCAACAATACATACAAACAGTCAATTTTTCTAACTCTAAAAATATTTAGGAGGAGCCTCCCCCATCACCCTCCTTAGATACGTCGCTGGTAATAATCCCATAATTCAACTCATCGAACTTTGGGAAGAAGACAGTTATGCGTTTGTTCGATTTGGCGAAAATGCGGAAATTTTTCGATTTATTATATCTATTTTTCTTTTTATGGTTTTTGTGAACTGGCTGTTATGTTCGGAAAAGTGCTGCACTTGACTCATGCTAAAGCTGTTCGATTTGTCATGATAAAATTAAAAATAGATTTTTTTCTTCGCAAAAAGTGGCCTAAGTAGATATAGTCTATTCAAAATAAAAAAGACATGATGCCACAGAGACAATCACATTTCACAGCTACGTCAAGCTGAAAATATTGGTGTAAACAAAACCATTTTTGGTGCAGCCTTAGTTGAATAGGGTGAATTTCAACATATTGCTTTCTCCCTGATCCATCTATTCGCATGACGTGCCTTTCTGATTTAGAATTGACTATAGGTACATTGACATTTCAAGTTCTATGAAAGACTTATCAATGAATTTATTCATGAAGGACAGACTCGTTATTCAAAATGTAAAACATCGTCTAGTTGGGACATTTTTTAACACAAACCATAAAAACGATAAGACATGTCAGCTTATATTTATGCACATTTGTCACTACTTTACACTGATTAACAACTCTCTTGGCAACGTAGTATACGATTTAACGTAAAAATTCTGCAACAAAAACCACTATTTATACGACTTGATATATTAATTTTATCCGTATACTAGAACATTACTGCTTTGTAGATGTTTTCACTAGTTAGGTTTTTTCGGTTCAAACTGAGTACCACCATTTTCATTTTTGATGGCAATTACAAAAATACTTATCCGTTTTTCGACGAGTGTTGTCTCGTAATCAGTAATGAGATGTGCGAATTAATTCAAATAAACGTCTTTCAATACACAAATACCTAAAATCTCCAATTCAAAACAAAACTTTTTGTCGAGTATTTTCGGACGAAAATGAATTAATATACTCTTAGATTGAACGTAAAATCGGTACAACAGATACCGCGTCCTTAAAATAAAATATTACCAGTTACAGCATAAAGTCCGTATTTCAAAATGTCAAAATGTAAAACTGGTAATGGTCAACCATTTGTTAAATATCTGGGAACGTCGAAACGCTGTTGAAAATATAATTTATTCTTTTTAATTACCATTGCCTTCATTTCGTGGAAGATGCCTCGTTTTGCAGCGAGAAAAAGATTAATATTATCCAAGTCTCAACGACGAATTAAGTGTGAAAGATGAAAAAATGAAAAGAATGCGATGAATTAAAAATACAGATAAACCTCATTCGAAATCTATCGTTTCTGCAGATTTTTTTTTAAATTTTTTCGTAATTCAAAGAGCTTATGGAGGGTTATGGTATGGTTAAACAATATAAACATAATTATGAAGTAAAGAAGTTGCTCAATGTATTTTTTTTTAAACTAAATTTAATCATTTATGAATTGTTTCTGCGTTGGCTTATGCTAAGATGGAATTGAAATATTATGCGATTCCTTCTCAAAACCCCAGCCGTATAAATTATGAAATATTGGCCTACTCCAGTTGAATTGTTAATTAGCTTAAGCCTATTACTGGAATTTTCAGCACAGATATGTAAAGACTATACACCAATGATGTACACCAGTGGTCTTCAACCCGTAGCCCGCGGGCGAGATGATTTATCACGTTTTTATTTTTTATGTAAGTAGGTATATAATTATATAGTGATCAATATTGCTTTTACATAATATTGTTTGGAAATTTAAATTTAAAATTAAAAACTAGGCTAGTGGTTAAATTTAAATTTTTTATAATGCTGATTAAGGCCGTATCCACAATGAGGATCTTTTAGGTGCCGAACCTCTCTTACAAGGCTTCAAAAAATAAAAAATAAAACATACTTCTTATACACATATTATAGGACACTTAATATGTACCAAAAGGGGAAAATTGTTATTTTTTGGCCGTGCCTAAGTTTGCAAGACGTGCCGTAAGCGATAACAAACAGAAGTCGAAAGTTACAAACAGAAGAGGAAAAGAAAACAATTCCTCCTTGGTGCACATTGTACTTTAGGTATGCACTGACAACCTTACTGTTGACCCTGTGAAAAAATTGTAAGAATCTTTTTTGTAGGGAAATGTATTGGCTTTCTTCTTGTATGAATCCATTTGTTCTATAAAATTGAAAGGGAAAATATTATCGTGAAAAAACGGGTCAGAGTTTTCTTCTAATATTTTCACTCGCCATTCTCTCAAAATGACTTCGTTTTTAGTGAAATCTGAAGATAAAAATTAATTTTTCATTAAAAAATAGGGGAGTTATCACCGAAAAATTTTGTTCGCAACTATTGGTTTTTAAAATAAACAACAATTCAAAAAATTGCCATATTTCCATTTATTATACTTGACTGTTTTTTACTCTTTAATTATGAAGAAGTTATTACTGACGAAAAAAGAAATTATAGGTGGTAAATTTGAGTAAATTTTCTCTCCTTTCCTTTCTCGCTTCAATAGCAGCTGAGAAATCATGAGTGAAAGACAATAGGTTTTTCTCAAAATAAAAATGAATTGTTTCAAAATAAAAATGTTAATTCAAAGAAGATTTTAATAATGTTTCATTGACAACATTGTGTGGTATGCTAGGGGGAGCCAATTTAGCAATCTTTCTTCAGTCCCAACAATATTTTTTGATTCAAATAATAACAAACCTATGGATTTTGGAAGACAAACTTACAAAGGACAGTGACCACAGAATTAACACTGCTCAACCGGATAACCTACCAGATGTCCTTGGGCACGAATTTATACCATGTCTGAATGAGGTGTTTATGTTCATAAACCACAGGTTTTTTTATCTCCATGGAATTAACTCGCTTCATCAGACATTTTTTGGTTGAAAACATAAGAAACATCACCAAATTTAACCCAATGCCCAAAAAAGAAAACTTAACACATGATAACATATACAATCACGTTTAATACTGAAAGTCTGTTTATACATAGATACTTATAAAAAGTTGTTATTTAATGGATGATACAAAACAAACTGTGAATAGTGGTTGCATGTACAACTAAATCTTCGCGAGAAAAAATGACAAGTTTTTACTATAAATCGAATTTGGGTAGATAAGAAACAGTTATTTAGAAATATATATACCTATATATATATCGTATAAACATTATAGCGAACAGGTAATTTAGTGGAGCGAAGCAAAGAATAAGAAACAGTAAAGTTCTATGGAAAAAATATAAGAGGAAAGAAAAACAACGAGAAATGTGCGAAAACGAAAAGAATTTCGTTTTCTATGGGGGGGGGGAGGGTCTATGTAGAAGATGACAAGAAGGAATATGTAATAGAAAAAAGTCCGCGGAAAATATTGCGGGAAGTATAATTATGTTTTTAAGGCAGAGTTTAAAAAGGCTATTATTGAAAGACGTACCTATTTAATATAGATCGGATGTGTCAACTGATTTTTTGGTTTCATCGAAAAGTCAATGGATGTTAAAAGCTAAACATTGCTGACAAGCGTGAATTAACAGAACTTTCGTCACTGACATTTTAAGGATACTACCTTACAAATACGTCCCGGATACATCACGTATCAGTGTATAAATAGACGATTATTGTTTCGTGGCCAGCTGGCCTTCTTCAAAAATGTATTTTATCCAGTCGGTACTAAAAGGTTGAAGACCACTGATGTACACCGTTTTCTCGCCATCTTCTTGGGAAATCTATGAACACTTAATGTATTTCGTCCTTCCATGCTTTTACGGAAGTGTGCTATTTTAGTTTTAGCCTTTTTCAAGGCCCTCGTGTTTTTAACCTCGTTTACGTAGCATGATTTTTTTTTAATGTTTGTCTTTCTCATTTCAAAAGTTGAAAGTTCAAACTTTTTAAAGTTATATAATATGTTTTACATTTGCAAAAATTTTCAGCATACGTAGTCTACCCTGGAGTTGATTTCAGTTCTCTGTATTTTGATATAATTGAATGATGATTCGGCCTCCTCATATGGTTTCGTTAGTTTGAGTTCCATTTTTTGGTTTGTTCGCTTTATTTTGTGAAATTAATTTTAATCATTACCCCAATAGCCAAAGCCAATTACTGAGATAGAGAATTACCACCAATGAAAAGCACGAACAAAACAATAGGTTAATTAATCTACTAACCTATATAATACCTACAAAAAAATCAATCAGGGTGTTGTCTGATGTATCCGCACAAGCCACATGCAATTAATCAAGTATGGGCTTACATATGCTCTTTCTCTCACACTCACTCACACCCACACACAAACACACCTTAAATCATATAGTATGCCACTGATCCTCATCATAATGGAACATAGCCGAGTCAGAACAGAAGCACAGAACATATCTATCTTACTCATTTCAACTAAACACTTATGATTATTAGTTTTTGCCAATGAAATAGCAGACACAGAATTGCTCACCCACTTTGTTACAGAAAATTCGAAGAAGTCTCCATTTTTTTCTTATTTTAAGCCATGCTTTAATTTAATAGTGACCAACTCGGCTGTATTAGGAATAAATTACTTTAAAAATGAATTTTTAAAAGATACGCGTTTATGAGTGTAAAAGAGAGAACAAAATTATCTTGGTAGGTGATAAGTGACAACTGATAAGAACTAAATACAACTTTAGCCACTTTAGTGGCTAGAACATGAACTACGTTATATTTCGTTGAGGTAGTAAATGTAACAAAAGCCTGTAAAAAGTCTCGTGTGCATACTAAGCTAATCACCATCATTCCCACTTGCCAGTGTCTGCCCCATTACCGAAATGAGTTAAGATTTTTTAATTGAAAACATTTTATGTATCAACAATGTCACAATACTAAAACCAATCATAAAAAATGTTGCTTATGCAAGCACAGAACTATCTCGTAACTAAAAATTCCACAATTTTAACTATAATATTAGTATAACTCGCAGAAAGTAGGCGCAGAGCCGTAGAGAAATGGAGAAATTTAGAGACAACGAAGGCAAAAGTAGGCCAGAACAAGTTTATCTATAATTGATAAGGTGCACATTAGTAAACTGAACAGCCACTCACCGAGAAGTCGCCAATATACCTTCATCGTGAGAGTGGAAAAGAAAAAGAAGTGGGAAACCTTAGTCGAGGTTATGCAAAAAGCATAAGCACCATCACAATACATCATAATTCGGCAAAAAATGCAATAAAAATATTTTTATGGTGGGGGATCTCTCAGTTACCGGTCGAATGCGTCAATCGCTTATTCATACCCACTCATACATCACTCAACCCTAGTAGGCCAACGAAGACAAATACCAATTTTATACTTTAAGGTATACTCAATATGATTCAGGAGAAGAAAAATGAAAAGAGAATTGAAAAAAAGAAGAGGAAAACCTGCAAGAATGTGGAGATATAGGAGAAAATTAAATGTAATTGTTTATTGCGTTCGGTTACACGAATTGCGAACAAATTTACCATCATAATTTTTACATCACGATAGATGAAAACAAAATATCAGCTTCTTTTTGGAGGCTACACCCTCAATCTATATTGTTCAACTCATGCAGTCCGCGAACTTGACAAAAAATATATTGTCTTATAGACCTACACGTGCGGCCTAGTTGATGGAGCTTCTAACATTTGCCAACAATGTTGCATTTTTCTGTGACAAAAGTGAGAAAAATTCGCATGCGTTGATAACAGGAAAAAAAGGACGGTTACGAAAACATTTCGGATCAAATATTAATCAAACGTATAAAAATTCAATGATACTGAAGAAAAAGTGGAGCTGACTTCATATGGATGAGACCCACAAACTTTTAAACAAACATTCCTCACTTCATGAAAATGATAAAAATAAAAAAGAAGTAGACTTCGGACAGGTTCGAAAAGAAGTTTTTTTTCTCCTCTAACGTATAGCAGCCTAATGGTTTTTGTATCGTTAAAGTTAAAAAATTGAAGCCTAGATCTTTTGTCAAACGTGAGCTCCAACAATTTATCAAGAAGAATCGACGATACGAGTCACCGAGTTCGACATTCCTATTAATTCTATATACTCGTTTTTACCAGGTCTTTCAAGAAAAAATAAATAAAAAAAATACTTACCAATAATTTTTCTTTTTAGTGTAAATATATATTCAAGTAATAAGGAAAAAGAACTCTGAAAATCGTCGTAAAGTGATAGTAAACAATTTCTTATTGACCATTTCAGATCGTGGAGAGAAAAAGAATGATGGAATTTCAAAATTGGAAAATAATAAATTTTGAAATGAATCGTGAAGCAGGTACCTAATGTAAATATTAACAAAATTATTAGATTATATACTTGGATGAAGCTCAATAAAAGTGTAAATTATAATTCCTGTCAAACAAAATATCAAATTTTTGGATTTCAGCATTTCGTGTACATTGTTTCAATATAATCAATACCCAACTTTCAATCCAAAGCATCGTTTCTTAATTTTTTTAAGTGTTACAATTCATATCCTCACGACTCCTCACTCATGAACTTCTATTATTTTCAACATTTTGAACTTGTCACATATCCGATTACAATCCATTCATTGATTTTTAGTACATTGGAGCTTTGATTATATTTTGACTGACTGTGACCCTCGTTTGAGAAGTTATGATTTAGAGAACCAGTGTTCTCTATATTTAATCATGAGTGATAACTAAAGTTTAATTTTGTAATATGTTGGGGTCATTTTATAGTTAAGTATTGTTTCCGCTGACATTTTTCTCTATTTATTTTATTTCTTTCGAACATCTTTAATCTAAATGTACTATTTTGGTTTTGGCACCTGTCTTTACCCTTGAAATTTTGTCTTCGTTTAATGAACTTGGGTCTCTTTTAATTATTGTATTTTTAACTTACAATTTAATTTTTTAAAGTAGCCTTCCTACCTAATTATGTTTTTTATGTCTAAACTATCTCAGCGTATGTAATCTGGCTGGAGTTGATTTATTTTACTCCAAGTTTCATTATTATAAGCGTTTATTCTACTCACTACTGTGAATTTAAAATGATACCATTAGTGCAGCCAACCTTACCAAAAAAATAACGTTTATTTCACACGAAGCTAAAGCCCAAAAAAAATAAATAAAATACTATTTTTTGTTGGGATCACCAACTCGTATGAAATATAGGAGTTTGCACCCATTAACAACAATAACCGCCAAAAAGCTGGTTTATTATTCGTCTACACAGACGTTAAACAAAATAGTAGGTACACACTTGAACGTTTGTAACATACAGATAAGATACGACATTTATATCATGACTAATTGATAGATAAAGATTTCAGTGATATTACAGAATCCCCATACGTAAGTATAAAGTGGCAAAACACCCAAATAGCTGTTGGCTACATTCTTGTTGAGAATCCTCTTTATGACGAGGTATTTCACATCTTTTAAAAATTATTTTTTAACCTAGTTATTTTTGAAATGTTTAAATCACGAATCGCCAACCTCTCTTTTCCACTTAAGGTTCAGTTAGTTTTATGTTCAGCAGTTTGGTTTATTTGTCATATAATTTATGGTAACTCAGCGCAACAAATAACTATTATATTTGTTTGTATATTACGACATGCATAGTGATTAATATACATAATTATTATATGTATTTAAAATGTGGAATTAAGCTGTGATTTTTGGGTTCCTCGTTGATATGGCGTTAATAAATAGGCATAAAAACATAAGTTGTATGTACTTCTCAGTATTGTGTGAGTTCTGGGTTGCTTAAGATATTCACAGTACCTAGGCTAGGTATTTTTTGTTTTCTGTGGTATATATGAATTTGTGTTCTGATTGAGTGTGTTTGCAAACACCCACACCAAAATTTAAAAAATTTTAACACGGTTGTAGCTCCTTTAGAAATGGTAGATTTTTGAAAGTACTGTGGAATAACTTGGTTGTAAAACAAGAAATTCACACGACAGAAAGTAGTCTCCAGTTTGCACGTTTACCAGCTTCGTACAGAAAACCCTACCTCAGTGAACACTGGCTAAAGATCTGCATTCACAGGCGCCTTTTATACTTAGCTCCGGACATGCACATTTACTTAAATACATACGTATTTGTGTATGTATTGGTGACTAATTACGTTGTACTTTGAAGATAAAAAAGTACACTTGTCAACATGCTGTAATCAGTGATAAGCTGATTTTCCATGGTCCGACAATTACGAATTAAATACAGAATGTAACAAGCAGTTTGTGCAATTGTGTGTTTAATGTACAGTGCACTAAATTAGTCAGCATTTTGGCAGGAACTTTCGTCAAGGGGTCTGAGCCCCTAAATACCTCATACAGATGTATTATCCCCACAAGTAGGTACTGTGTGACCAATCCACACCAAAATTAGTATCATTTTACAATAAATTATAGGGTGACACCCCAAAAGGTAGTCATCATATCATCAAATTAAAATTATTGAAAAATAATAAAGGGTTTTTGTATCTAGTTGGTTAAAAACAGACCGAATTCCTTTTTGCGCATGTCTTAACGACAACGTTTTATTATCTTTACTTTATTGAGAAGAGGAATTCATCAATCTTTGATTACCATCATTGAGCTCTGATACCTAAGTTAGCAATCTCTTGATCGAGTGGATAGAAAACAAAGATTTGATTAGGAGGTGATTTTGTTATACCTACAAGAGCTCAACCGATGATCAATAATTTATTTAATTTTTTATTCTGAGCTCTCTCAATAGTAAATATTTCTTCCCGTAGACATTAGCTGCGAGTTTTACAGTGGCGATCTTTCAACAAACAATCCTACGTACTTAATTCTTTTACTTTGAACACCTTATTTAAGAAACATCACAGTTACAGCCTTAGAGTTATTTAAATACCACAATTAAACTCTGATCATTTACAAATAATCTATTTCTTATATTCTTATAGTCATCTACAAGGATAAACCTTAACATACAGGGTACCTATCACTCAGTATTATACTGGAAACAGGAATGAATTCGATGCCACAAATCGCCTGTACGAATATCTAATTTAAGATGGCCAAATTGGCACCATCTGACGTAGTACAGAACGTGTATCCGCCAAATATGATGACACCATAAAAAGTCAGCATATTTATGAATGTACGTCTCTACGACAAAAGGCGGATGTGACGGCTAGCGTATTTCACCTGGGAAATACTGTCCATCACCTAATTGTTTCGAAGTAATTGAGTGCATAATTCGTCTAGGTACTCAAATACAACACAACGTTTGTTATAAATTAATCATTTTAAGGACGAAATAAAAATAAAAATTGCTGTATGTGAAGTATCATCCAGTCGATCGATCCACACCAAAACTGGTAGCTCAATACGACAGATCATAATAAATATTTTTTTGTATTTCGTACCTATGGGTTTAAAATTAAGCATTTTACGTCCAAAATAAAAACAAAATAGTGGTACAAAAAGTACCTCATATCTGACTATCTGCACCAAAATTGACAGGTCAAGTTTTCGGCCTAGGGCTAATATTCGTACCTAATTTCGAGATTATTGGACAAAAATTACGACCTGTATCGTGGTAACAAGAAAATGGAATAAGTAGGTATATGAAAATTATTGTAATTATGTGGGTACCTGCTTACCAATATGAATTATTGGTGCGAATTTGCTAAAATTTTCCTCAAGTCACGAAATGAAAAACGTATAAACCACAACCCCTACGTACATTTTCATAACATACCTACTCAAAAATATGTGAATGCGAAAGCATTAAATTCCTTTAAAAGAATGTAAAATAAATTTTTATGAATATGATTATTATTATATGCACCTTACAAAGAGAAAAACAAAATGAAATGAAAAGAGGAGTTTTTAGCATTGAAAATGCTGAGTGAAGTTGTGAAAAAGCGTTAGCCACCGAATTTTTACCAATGTCTTTTGCGTGAATCGGACGAGAAGGGGTAGATAATTGTAAAAAAAGTGGAAGGAGAAAATAATAATGAAATATGAAATGGAGGTGGTAATGTTGTTTCGTTGTTTACCTAACAAATATGAAAATGAAAGAAAATGAAAAATGAACAACTTGTAACGGATATGTTCGTCATATTTTAATATAGATGCAGATATTTCGTTCACAGAAAAATACGTTTTTCTTACTAAGCAAATTCTTTCCCTAATATGTACAGTCAACTGGCAAAAGTACCGTTACTTCCTGCCAGCAACTACTACACGTTTTCTAACGGAATATTCGAGTACCTGAACATTCTGGTAACCGAATATTCTCGAAATAATTAAATACCTAAATCAGCAAATCCCTACTTACACACAACACCATAGAAAACCATATACCTTGACAGGTATATAAACTCTGGTTTTCATTAAAATTTTTGTATTGTATTGTAATCTTTGACACTGTTTACTAGTGTATAATATTATATTGTAAATAGCTGGTCAGTCTTATACTGTACCTGTAATATTCTTCCAGTCTTAGACTGCGATTGAATAATTGTAAATTTAATATTGTGTTTTAAAAGTAAAGTGATAAAGTTTATTGTGTGTTTCAATTTAATTAAAGTCTTTCATTTAGTTAAGGTCCACAATAGCTGTGGATAGTAAAATTCAATTAGTTAAAATAATTCTCGAATACTATAATATTCCTGTGAATATTATCGTATATCGAAGGAAGTGTAATAGCTCCAAAAGAGGTTAGTTTCCAGTACTGAACCACCTCTTTTGGCCGTTACATTGTTGGCGCCCAACTGGTTTGCTTTTGCGATATCGAATCCTCGCTCAAGTACTAAAAAAGAAATTTTAAAATTTTCTAAAATTTTTTTTTTCTCTTTCCAAAATTTTTTTGGAAATAAAAATAAAAATTGTTTCTGTCCATTCAACAACGAGGATCCAATGCTGCTGCTTCAAAGGTATTTTCCTCTTTTTCTGTGTCCGAAGTACTTCAATCGGTTACCTTGAAAACTCTAGTAAAGTACTTAGAGAAAAGCGTAAGGCGCGCTCTAAGGAATAGGAAGTAGAGGTATACCACAAGTGGAAAAAGACCAGAAAAGAGAAAATAAATACGTCGTGGGACTACAATACCCGGAGAAAAATTATATTTACAAAAAATAATTCAAACAATCGTAAATATATTCGCCGCCCATCGATATCCAGTGGCAGTTACCACATCCAGATCTTCAAGTTGCTGTAAAAAACAATGAAAAGTAAAGAATTAAAATTAATTATAATTCGCGTTTCCCCTTATTTTTTAAAAGTGTTTTTTATAATTAATTTTTCGAAAAAATATTTTTTATGAATAAAAATTGGGAAAACTTAACGGAGCCCAATTCCCCTAAAATTAAATTTGATTGGCTCTTAAAAGCAACTAATCAAGAAATTTTAAATTTATGTAAAAATTTGAATATAAAGGTTAACATTGAAACATTCTTTCGACAAAAAATTCAAGAGGATATTGTATTAACCATAAAAAATAATATTGAAATAAAAAAGCTCCTAACCCCTGAAAATATTAAAATAATTTTGGAAACTCCCCACGGATCTTCACAAAAAAAGATCCCTGAAATTGAAAAACCCATCGAAAGAAAATATTTCGACCCTCCAATTTCATCAACTCCTGTTTTAGAAAGTAGTGAAAATACCATTCCTCTTCCTAGAACAAAATCTGTAACAAATTTAGATATTTCAAATATTTCAGAAAATTCTGAAGAAAATTTTCAAAGTCCAGATACTGAACTTCTACGAGAATCTTATTTCCCGTTAGAAATTCAACCCACTGTTGTAGCAGAAACTGCTCAACAAAATAAAATTTTAAATTTCCCTTTAAATACAAATTTATAAAATAATGTGTCTAACGCAGTTGCAATCAACGTAAGACCTACTCTTTATGGTCATACACCAGGCGAAGACATAGTTTCATTTTTAAAAGGCTTTGAAAACAAAGCTGACTCCTTCAACTGGGATGCAACATTAAAATTCAAAAAAATTAAAACAGCTTTCACTGGAATTGCTAAACAAATTTTCGAAGATAAAATCTAAGATAATCCTGAATTTAATACTTGGAATAATATTAAACCAAAAATTGTTGAAATTTTCACTAGGACTAAACCCCAGTTACATGAATTATTATACGAACGCAAATACAAAGGTGAATCTGATTTTACCACGTATATGATGTTCGTATCAAAAATTTTGAAACAAATCGAATCCGGAATTACGGAAGAACGTATAATCAAAAAAATAATTTCAAACTTGCCCGAAAAAGAAAGGGAATTTTTAATAAGGGAAAAGCCCAATACTTTACAAGAATAGGATAAGGCTTTTTCAAATTATCTAGATTTTAAAGATAAACTATTTGGCCACTCAGATCCCCTACTGAGAGCAAAAATAGAACAATTGGAAAAAACTATAGAGGAATTGAAAATAGGAAAAACTACCTGGAAGAAATCTGAAAAAACTTCTAACGTAGTTTCCTCTGATTCTGATTGGAAATCCGAGTTTGAGAAGTTGAGCTCTGCAATAGCGAACATTTCCAAACCTCCAGACAACAAGAAGAATAAAAATCCTCAAAATAAAAATCCAAATCAAAACCCAAATCAAAATTCAAATCAAAACTCTAACCAAAATACAAAGCAAAACAGGAACAATAATAATAATAATAATAATAACAATAATAATAATTATAATAATAATCCAAATCAAAATAATTGGAATCAAAACCAGAATAGGAACTGGAATAATAACCAAAACTATTCTCAAAGTCCTAATACTAATTACAAAGGAAATAATTATAACCGAAATTACTGAAGAAATAATTTTTGTAATAACAACGGTTACAATAATTGTAACTTTAATCAAAATTGGGTACCAAACTGGAATAATAATTTTCCTAATTTCCCAAATTATTAAAATTTTATTCCAAATTTGCCCCAATATCCCCAAACTACGTTGCTGCTAACACTCAAACCGTTGCATCTACTACTCCGCTCATGTTACTTCAGCCTCCTGTTTCCGAAAATCAAATATCCAATTCCCTACTCTGCCAAAACATTTGCTCAAAAAACTAAGTGTCCCCCTTACAGATGATTTATCAACTGTAAGGGATGTCTCGAACAAAGAGTTGAAATTGGTTAACAATGTTAGTAAGGTGAATTTTGAAACAAAGGAACGTGCTGATCACACTGCCCTATGTAAATTTCATCTTCCTTTTGCTATTAATGGCAAACATATACTTAGCCTAGTCGACGCAGGTTTGGAACAGACACTGATTGCTGAAGATGTTTTGAATAAAGTCAATTTTAAGGAACTGATAACTCCAACCGATGTAAGATTTTGTGGTGTGGACTCTAAGCTTTTAGACGTAATAGGTTTAACCAATGTGATTTTTTCCATTGATCATTGTGTTTACCCTCATCCCACCTACATTGTCCGAAATCTGGTCAAACCAGTCATTTTAGGGTATGACTTCTTGTCAACCCATAAAGCAAAAATGGACTTCAATAAAAACAAATTCACATTACTGTGTGATTTCAAAGAGCGAACATTTGACATGCCCAAATGTCACAACTATCCCCTTGAAAAAAAATACCCTCCCAATTATATTAAGCCATTTAAATTTTACTCTCCCCAAACTTATAAAATTAAGGAAAATTCAACGCTTATTTTAGCGACTCTTCCCCAACATTTGGAATTTCATAAAGAAATGTCCATGGAAAATAAAAATAAGTTTTATTTAAACGTAAGTAATAACACTGTAATGGCTGTCAATAATAACGACAGACCTTACGTAATTTACGAAGGTGAATACCTCGGTAAATTCGTGTTAAAAAATGCAATTGATTTTAATATTTGCAAAATTGAAATAATAAATGAAGATACGATATTAACGGACAGTCGTGGTAATACTATTCCACTAGGTCCAAAAGTAGATTTAGAAAAGAAAATTAAAACGTATCAAATAATTAATGAAAATAATCAAATATTTAGTGGAAAAACAGATGAAGTTTCTATCTGTAAAGTCCCTCCACAAAAAGTCAGTGTTGACGATGAAACATCATTAAGATGTAAAAACTTCTAGTTTTCTCACGCAGAACACGAAGCACTTCACAAACTGGTAGACAACCTAGTTAAAGCAGGTGTATTAAAAAAACAAAAATCAAGGTTTGAATCCCCAATATTTGTAAAAAAGAAGCCTGACAGTGTTTATAGAGTTCTTGTAGACTACCGCAGAATGAACCAAAGGATAATAATGGATAACAATCGCGTCCCTACGATTGATATCATATGGCCTTATTTAAGAAATAAAAAGTGGTTCACTACTATTGATTTAAACAGTGGATACTTACAGATTCCTCTGACCGAAGAATGTAAACAGTAGACTGGTATCAATGTGGATGGAATCGGATATGTATTCAATTCCACTCCAATTGGACTAAGTATCTCCCCGTCTATTTTCCAAACTATCATGGATGACATCTTCTATGATATATTGTGGAAAAAAATGGTTTGTTACCTCGGCGATATTTGTATTTTTGGTGAGACATTCGAGGAATGTTGGGAAAATACAAGGGAAGTACTTAGAAGACTAAGTAAAGTAAATCTAAAAATTAAAACAAAAAAATGTCAATTCTTTTTTAATGAAATTGAAATTTTAGGACATACTGTCCGATATAATGAAATTTCCCCATTAAATAAAAATATAAAAGTCATTAAAAATTTAAACACACCTAATACTTTAAAACAAATATGATCGTTTCTCAGATCGATAAATTATCACATGAAACTAAGTCCTAATTTGGCTAAAATTACAGCTCCCCTTAGTGATCTTCTAAGAGGAACTGATAGCAAATCAAACGCTCGAATTAAATTGACCCCAGAGCATATAGAAATATTTGAAAAACTAAAAGAATTTATGATTTCGAAACCAGTTTTAGCGATCTATGATCCTAAACTAGAAACTTGTGTGGAAGTTGATGCTTCAAAAATTGCATTAGGTGAAGTATTGCTGCAAACTAATCCAATTACAAAGCACAAACATCCAGTTGGATACTTTTCTCAAAGAGTCCAACCTGCACATACAAAATTATGTTTGTTTGACCTCGAAATGATGGCCATAACGAATGCCCTGGCTCACTTTCGTGGATACTTACTTGCTCTACGCTTCGTAGTATACACTGATCATAAACCATTGATTTATCATCAAAGGTTTAATACCCCAAGCCCAAGATTAATTAGATTAATCTCAAAATTAAATGAATACAGTTTCCAGATAAAACATATTGCCGGAAAAAATAATTGTATGGCTGATATGTTGTCTCGTCCCAATGACGAACCTGACAAAATTACTTTCGAATATGGTGAATTTTTGGTGGATAAAAAATATACACTCCCTGAAGGAGAAAAAAGGTGAATACTATTTGTAGAATTCACAATGAAAAAATGGTCCCATTAAATTTGGTTTTTTATCAAAACCAGAACTTATGGTTTTACCCAAATAATTTCCTCAATACTCAAAATTACCCTTACCCTCCTTCACCCTCATCAACATTCCCATACTACCCTATGGTTCAATCCACAAGTCCCATTCAGAATTTACACTCTGAAAATCCCCCAAATGTCCCCACTACATTAAACGTAGTTACCCGATCTGCGTCAAACAGAGATTCTAATCAAACAAATCTCAATGAACAGATCCTCCCTTCCCCCACCAACCAAACATCCCAACCCATGATTCCCGATCACCAAAAGATCTCGAATCCAAATTCCCCATTACCTGATTGTAATGATCAAACAGAAGTTTCAATTCAAGACCCTGTCCCCAAAACAGAAATTGAACTTCCAAAAAATTTAAAAACATTGTAGGAAATTGATCCTCATTGAAAAAATGTTATATCATTATTAAATTATAATGAAGTAAAAAAAGATAAAAATAAATTTCGTAAATTAAATAGGTCTATTAAACTATATTTTCTTGACGAAAATAATGTATTAAAAAAATTACCTAACCCAACCTCATCCTACGATGAAGCGGTTACTGTAATCCCTGAAAAATTAATTCCAACAATTCTAAAAAAATTGCATGACGATCCTTTGCATGGAGGTCATTTCGGAATTAAAAAGACCAAAAATATGGTGAAAAATTACTTTTTCTTTAAAAATTTGACACAAAAAATAACGGAGTATGTTCTCTCCTGTCACAAATGTCAAATGGTGCAAAACTCACCGCAAGAGATTGGTCATCTCAAGCATATTGCAATTGAAAATCCAAAACCTTTTTCTCATTTGGAAATAGATTTTATTGGAAAATTCAATACGGACTACGAACACTCGTACGTGCTCGTAGGTGTTGATAAAAGTACCAACTTTTGTGCAATATGTCCGACAAAAAATCCAAATGCTCATTGTGTAATCGAGTATTTGAAGTTTATTTGTCATACGTATGGCCCTCCCACAAAAATCTCGTGTGATAACGGAGGTCATTTTGCGAATGAATCCGTTTGAAATTTTTGCAAAGAAAATAATATTATGTTGGTCTATTCATCTTTCTACTCCCCACAATCGCAGGGATTAGTAGAAAAAATTAATGGTATGATTAAGAAATCACTTTCCTAATACAAACATTCAAATGAATCCGAGTGGATTGACACTATAAACAAAATTATTTTTGCTTATAATACGAGTCCAATCGATCATTTAAACAAAAAATCTCAATTTTATTTACTTCACGGATATAATCCAAAAATAAATTTTTCCGAAATTCCTGAAGAATCAAATAATACAAAGACTCGTGAAGAAGAGATCGAAACACTTCTTCAAACGAGAGAAAAAACGCCAATCCTAGCGAAAAAGGCATCAGAAAAGAATGCGAAACATTACAACGCTTACCATAAGATCATTGACTTTAAGCCTAATGACCTAGTATTGTTACGACAATCAAAGAACATTGCAAAAAATAAAATAAAATACTCTGGACCACATAAGATTATCAAGAAGGTCACGGAACTAAATTACGTTATTCGCATTAAAAATGATGACAAAACTGCTTACGAAGAAACAGTTCATGTACGACGATTAATTCCGTACAAGTCTCGCGAAAATATTCACAAAGACAAAAATAAAAATCAGAATGATGAAAATCCTGAAACCCCCATTTCAACCCAAATTGTGCCTAAACCAAGGGGTCGCCCTCGTAAAAAAAACGTAGAGGGTGTGTAGAGTCTACTAACCATCCTCGCCTTAACCTTAAGTTTTTTTTAGACTAAGTTCACTCCCCCTATAAAACATAAGTCTTATTATTTTTAAAATTTAACTGTCTAGATAATTTTTGTAAAAAAAAATCATCAATAGGTTGGCAAAAATAATAATAAAATTATAATATTAAAAAATCCGTAAGAAGCTCCAAACAAAAATTTTATTATTTCTTTGAAAAAAACTGACTTCTTGCAAATTTCTATTGTAAATAAAAACTTGCTCTTAAAGCTAAGCAAAATAATAAAATTCAAACTTTTTGAAACTATTAAACGATAAAATTATGCGACATAATTAAATTTTTCTGGATAAAAACTCATCATTTAATCCCAAGTGTCTGCATATCCAGCAAGAAACTCTCCCAAATTATCCCCGCTCATACTTGATTCTGAGTCCATTGACATGGGTGAATTTGCCACTGTGACTGCAGTCTGATCCACAGATGATGTAGACTCATCAGAACTCAAGGTACCAGCGATGGATGGCGTATCCCACGTAAATTTATATACCATTGGATCCGTCATCAGCCATCCACTTCGGATTGAAAGGGCAAAACACCGTTCCAAGGCGTCGTAATGTCAAACAAATTGGAAACCAGCCTCCGAAGATGTGACAATGAGTCGAGGATGATAATATGCATTTAAAAATTTAACAAATTTTATCCCTGCCACCCCCTGGATAAAATTGCTTACGTAGTGCTTATCAGTGTGGACACATTCCAGGTTTACGGTTTCGTTGCTTTGTTGCGATATGCAGAGCAACCCGACCGTAATACCTGCAAGTATGCCGACATTGTGGTGAATACGTAAGCAAAGTTCTAATTTAAAAATTAGCTTAATTCCCATTACCCCAAACTCGATGCTTAATCCTTGCGGGTAAAGGACACGCAAGTTGAATAGGAACTTTTGGAAAAATTCCTCTGACATGGGACAGCAAGTAAATCGAATGCTATGCTGCCATATGCGAAAATCCTCGTGGATCTCTTTGTCTGGAACCCGATGAGACTGGAATTCCCGATAAAAAGATTCTTTATTCAAGCTTCGCGATCCATTGGATAACAATGAAAATAAACGGTGTAATGAAAAATAAAACCTTGCTTCACAAGGACAATGTTGAAAAGGCTTTACACTATCAAAAAACACTTCACTTAGAAGCCAAGTTTCATTTGCTTCTACCACTCCAGTTGAAACAAAAACTCCCTCATCCATAAAACAAAAAGATGACGCCATATTAAAAAAAAAAATTTTTTTTCTCTTTCCTATCGAACCTTCCAAATATAACAAACGAAATTCGTTTTTAAAGAAAACACTTGGAACAAACAAAACCTTTCAAAATTATAATACGAACTAAATTATAAGTCCCAAATAAGAACAAACCTAAATGTACCAATCCTATAATTATGCTTAATGTTGCTATAATTTTTTCCTCGAATAATCAAAATTTACTTGATACAGTGAGAAATAAGTGAGACTTTGCTTCTTCTCTTTCTGTTTCAGTAAAAAATGTTTGTTCAAATAATCGCTGTCATGTACGTATATCTAATTTCCAAAAATGCAGCACAACAAACGTCGTTCGACACATATCAGATTACCACGGCGTCCACAGGTGCTTATTTCTAGGAAATCAACAATATTTACGTTTATACAAAATCAGCTCCAATTCTGTACTAGTTAGAATTAGATTTACACGAGTCAGCCGATAAAATCCTATCTACTAACTTCAAGCATGCACTTTGTAATACTACCAAATGGAAAAACTGCAAATATGCAGAAATGGCCTTACGATTAAAAAATTCCATAAAAAATTTAAAGAATCAAAATTTGGCACTCTTCCAAGATTTTTATTCTACCCCATCAGCAATCCGAAACAAACGAAGCGTCTTTACTCCAATCAGATTGTTCTTTGGAGATGCGCTACAATTTTGTTGTCGATTGCTTAATTTCTGCGATGGAAGAAATTTCCTAGCAAATGAAATTTCCTTAAAACATGAATATAATATAATAAAAAACAAACTACTTTTGAAACATGCATCTTTAGTAAATACCTCGACAAATTTACATAACTTGATTGATCATACAAATTTTGTTGCCCATACAAACTCTTTCATGGAAAATTCATTGGAAGAGCATGAATTATTGATATCTTTAAATTATTTACAAGGTTTCTATGACAGTTACCTAGTAAATACCTTTAGGTTATCAAACATCCTTACATCTTGCAAGTTCCATATGATTCTGTCATTGATAATCCCTAAGACTATCCTTAAACAAGACATTTTGCGACTACATACAAAATTAAAAGACCTACACTTAGATCTAGCCATCGCCACTGCAGAAATTCAAAATTATTACCATGCAGAACTTGTAAACTGTAATTTTTACAAAAATACTCTCGAATTAGAAATTAAAGTACCATTAAAAAATTTTAATACAAAATATGAAATTTTTGATTTCATACCACTCACGTTCAAAAGTCATACTAACAAACTGTGTAGTTGGGATCAAGAGCCCTCTCTAATCATTCATGAAATCAGATCAAATACTGTCAAATACATTTCTGGAACTAATCTCCATTACTGTAACTCCGACAAACCTTTATGTTATCTCCCTTCAAATCGAGGAAGTGATAAACTATCGTCTTGTGCGAAAAATTTATCCTTTCAAGATTTAAACCAAAATTTACTTCAATCTTGTTAATTTAAGTGCACAGTCAACAATAACCAAACACTTGTACACCCCATTGGACATACTAAGTTTGCCGTAATAAATTTTAATACCCTAACTGCAACAAATTCAATAACAAAAAAATCCGAACAATTAAAAATAAATAATGACTCCCCTGGCACATTTATCCTAGATGTACCTTGTGATATTCAGATCGAAAATATTGATAAAAATAATAAAAACAATATTATCATACCGACTGAAATACCTTGCCTCTCCGAATCCCTCGAAGAGACAATAAAAATTGAAATTCATCTCCCTCTACTGTGGACTTACTTCTCAGAAGCCACAGAACCTTTTGATTTAGTAGTAGATCTCGCAACATCAAAGGTATATAATCCAAAATGGAAATCATTTGTTCCCCATTCTATTCCCACTAATAAACTTGAAAATAAAATTAAAAACATTGAATTAAAAATCCCTAATCTTGAAAATAATAATAACTTTAATATGGTTAATATAATCTGCCTATCCTGGTTACTTATATTAACTATAATTATAATTGGAGTAAGTAAATATTTGTACTCAAATCCCTATCGAAATAATACTAAAATGTATATTGCTAAAACTACAACATTGTAAAAAATGATGCAAAAAAATGCAAATATGTTAAATATAATATAAAAAAAAAAATTAGGAACCTAAGAATTTTATGTATTAGTATGTATATTAAATTTTAGATCATAAGTTTTTAAATTGCATTTTATTCCATATATTTTTATGTATTTATTTACTCATATATATAAATGTAACTGTTAATTATAAATTTTTTCCCCTTAAACTAGCTGTGAAAAAAAAATTTTTTTCCCCTTTTTTTTCTTCCCCCTGGAGAATTGTGTAACGGATATGTTCGTCATATTTTAATATAGACACACATATTTCGTTCACAGAAAAATACGTTTTTCTTACTAAGCAAATTCTTTCCCTAATATGTAAGGTCAACTGGCAAAAGTACCGTTACTTCCTGCCAGCAACTACTACACGTTTTCTAACAGAATATTCGAGTACCTAAACATTCTGGTAACCAAATATTCTCGAAATAATTAAATACCTAAATCAGCAAATCCCTACTTTACACACAATACCATAGAAAACCATATACCTTGACAGGTATATAAACTCTGGTTTTCATTAAAATTATTGTATTGTATTGTAATCTTTGAAACTGTTTACTAGTGTATAATATTATATTGTAAATAGCTGGTCAGTCTTATACTGTACCTGTAATATTCTTCCAGTCTTAGACTGCGAATAAATAATTGTAAATTTAATAGTGTTTTAAAAGTAAAGTGATAAAGTTTATTGTGTGTTTCAATTTAATTAAAGTCTTTCATTTAGTTAAGGTCCACAATAGCTGTGGATAGAAAATTCAATTAGTTAAAATAATTCTCGAATACTATAATATTCCTGTGAATATTATCGTATATCGAAGGAAGTGTAATCGCCCCAAAAGAGGTTAGTTTCCAGTACTTAACCACCTCTTTTGACCATTACACAACTTTTAATTTTTAAATAGGTTTTTTTCAGAAAATCTACTTATTACGCTTGGTGTGATATTAGCCCCGAGGGTTGGGGTGAGTACGTTTTTTGTTTCATGACCTCAGGAAAATTTTGGCACCGATAACTTAAATTCATATATATATATATATATATATATATATTACACATATAATAGATAGATCAGTGGTATCCCACACTAATAAATAAAATATTATGTTAATATTAAATTTATGAATATATTGTTTCGGGTTTATCATTATCTTTTTTTAGTGTATTTGTTGACTATTATTATTATTGTAGTAAAATTTGAAACTTGGCCCACGAGATGATATTTTTTGTGATTTTGGCCAGCTCCCTAAAAAGTTTGCCCACCACTGAGATAGATAAATGTAAGTCAATTACTTGTTCCCAAGTTGCAGGACACAATTTTTATCCAATAATCATGAAATTTAGTGCAAACATATTTTTCCTAAGCCTAGGACGAGACCTATTGATTTTGGTGCGGACTGGCCGGACAGTATTTCCAGTACCACCATTTTTTTTATTTTGGCTATAAAATGATTAATTTTGCACCAATTACAACGAAATTCAGAATAAATATTTATTTCAATTCACTGCAATTAGCTATCAGTTTTGGCATGGGCTGGCCGGATGGTACTTCCGGTATCGCTATTTTTGTTTTCATATTGGTCATAAAATGCGGAATTTTATAATCATATGTACGAAATTTGAAATGAATGGCACTCATTATAATTAATTGTAGAATGCTACCAATTTTTATGAGGATCGACCTGACGATACTTCCGGAATACCCTCACTTTCCTCTTTTTTTTTTTTCTAATTTGCATGAACTTTTCTTTTTACAAAAATTAACCACATGTTCATGTTTTCTTTTTTTTTATTTCATAACTTTATTATATTTCTTTGATTTTATTTGAAATTATATGATTATTTACCATACTATAGTCACAAAAATTTTTCATTTTTTCAAGAAATAATGCTTTTAAATTTCATGTTGTCTAATATTTTGTCAGCAACTAACACATTTCATGCAATTATAACATATTATTGACGCATATAAACTTACAAACAATTAATGTGACTATCAAAATTCATAATTTTTTTTCTCGAAAACCTACTTTTACTAGCGAGGTTTGCTGCGATTGAATTTTTTTTTTAAATTCTTATTCATTTTCAATACCCTCCTCTCGTTGTTACAAAATGTGAGACTTGTGAATTTTTTAACAGGTTACCAGAAAAAGAGCCCTAATACCAGGTACAGGCTACTTTGCTTTCTCTTTACACATAATATGTTTGTTTAATGTTTAATACAAAATTTAAAAAATTTGTGAAATTAATTTCGATAAACATTTTGTTTATTTTTTCACTTAAAAGTTATTAAAAACGAATAGCAAGTATTAGATGGTTTCAAAAAAATCCAAATATTTTCTAACAAAGCTTGCATACGTGGAATTTTTGAAATTTTCATAACTTGAGAAACTTTTCAGCCGGTAAAACTTATCTATTGTGAAATAATTTTAAGATTTTCGTAAATTTCTAAAAACCGAGGATCTGCTTTTCTAGTTTAACATGAATTTAAGACTTTTTCGTGACTTCTGTTTTGAGCGCCTGCCTTTTTATTGGAGCATACGGCGTTAGAATTTTTTCCTTTTTCTCCATTTAACGTTTTAAGCTACATACCTACCATTCTTTCCTAAACTGCATTCATAATGGGTTGAAATTTATAGGGTTCG
>WOFM01000526.1:1905960-2130573 GCA_011428145.1 Ericerus pela | reverse complement strand
TCTGAATACTTTCATTTGGAGAAATTAGGTATACGAACACTTATAACGAATTCGTATTTACCTGAATTTAAAAATATTTCAAATCCTATCTTGGCTCACTCACTCAATCAAATTTTTGGTTCATAAGCCACCTCTTGTGTGAATAATCCGCAATATTTAGGTTCAGAGATTTTACGAAAGAGTAAAATGTATAAAAATGTTCTTAAGATAAATTTTTTTTTTTTTTTTTTATCATTGGTACCTATAAGTACTTGTTTTGTTCATTTCAGAATACCTTGAACTCAAAATATATCATAATTATACGAGTCAAGCACGTGAGTATTTCAACAATATCGCGTCTTTTCTAATACGAAAATTCCATTTCCTCGTTAGGTCATCAAACTCCAGTACCTATGTAAATGAAATTAATTTCATATTTCGGCCGATGTATAGGGTTACTTCATTAAGTTAATGTTTTAAACGCAAATCAAATACACACAAACCCCTTCTTTACTGACGTTCTAGAGTGGGTGACGGCTGAGTCAGAATATTAAAATTAAAAAATATTTTCTATCTGATCTCTGCCTTTACGGACACGTTCGGATTATTTATTCGTAAGGATTGGTACCGTGTGATTGCTGATGAAAAGCCATTTTGCGTGTTTTCCTCCTATAAAAACTACTATAGGTTTTCGTATTTTATTTTAAGGAAACGTTTCGTATTAGTAGGTACAACAGATAGCATACATCGAATGTAGCCTAATATTTTAAACAAATTTTTCCTCATTGTGCTATTTTTTTCATTTTTATTTTTTCATTTTTTTTTTTTTTTTTGTTTAATATTGAGAAAGGAGAAATACCAACGAAAAACACGAGGTCTATAAAAAACATGGATTCTAAAGAGCTTATTTTACTTTCGTATTCAGCGCAAGATATAGCCTATGTTTTCAACACCTGTGCAGCATGAAATTAAGCAACAAACCTATCCTGTTTTCATTTTTATGAAGATAGTATAGGTACCTAATGTAACGAAGCTGCGTCAGCTGCGTCTAATTTTAATACCTTACACTTATTTTGTTCGTTTTTAAATTTTTGATTTTTGTAGGTAGGTACTGAGTAAACAGTTAATTTTTGCACTGATATGCTCGAAAAACAACACATTCTAAATTGTAGAATTGTCAATGTAACGGTTTACTGGAGATGTAAATCGTGTAGCTTATTAAAAACAGGGAACCTAATAATATTTTTGTAAAGGGGATTGAACTATAGTCCTGTGAAAAAAAAAAAAAAAATACTAAATTGAAAATACTTAACGGAAGAATTTCCCTCCGCTAAATTAAACGAAATATAGGCCTACTCGCTTAGGAATAACCTCTTTTTCGTAAATTGATTTTGTTTAGTATCCCAGTAAACATAGGTAAGAAAACCATGTTCTTCCTGGGAACCCAGTGTATCCAGGGTCAGAGTTAAGGGGGGAAGGGAGGAGCTTACCCCTTGAGGTTCTTGGGAATGCTGGTAAGTTGGATATTTCCACTCATCAGTTGGACAGTTGGCAAAATCATGATTTTTTTCAAACTAAAATGCATCATAAAAATTTGAATATGTCAACTGATATTATTATCAATCGCATGTTTCCAACATCCTCTTAATTTAACTTTAGTCCCAAGGAACTACCGATATAATTTACAATGTGAACATTAAGTAGGACCTACTTTTGTATCTTGAACAAAATCTAATAAGACATCAGCTGCGGGAGTCGTGCTGAAATACAGTAAGGATAAGAATTTTCCTTCACATGTCTGTCTATACACTGTGAAAAAAATTATTAATAAATTGAATTCATATACCGAATTAGTATGGATGCATTATACTGTATGTGTTAACTGTGTAGGTATTTTCAATGGCAATTTATGCTAAAACTGTGTACTTGACGAAAAATGGTGTCGAGTACTTTTTTATACATTTTTTATTCTTCTTTCAATTTCGTTGTAATAATTTTTCACTCGGATGAAATTTAAGTGAATTAAACGCTTTACACCGTCATTTTAACTTTCCTGTGGGACCGCTCGTATCCCTCACCTTAGGACTTCTAGGGTTCAAAGTGAGTCAATGAATGTACCAAAATTCAGTTTTCTATAAATTAAGTCCTCTATAAATCATTTTTTTAGCTAATTTGCTTCGACTTCCTAAGTACCTATACTTTATTGATTTTATAATAAATTTTATCATATTCAGGACAGATGAGAGAGTAGGATGAAGGGCGGCTAGAATTAAAAAAAAAGAGAAAAGAATAAAGGAGCAGATTTTATCTGAAAAACACCAAAAAATTTTCGGTCGCTCCACTCCCAATATTGGCTTCTCTAATTTATTGTAATTTGTAAAAAACCTCCCATGGTTAAAGCCAATGAACGCCTAATTATTTGAATTTTTTACTTTTTGATGGACACAAACGTTTTCTCCCCCGACCCAAATTTCTTCTTTAAAGCTCTGATCATACATTGCCGTTTGCGTATGTAGGCTTACTATACGTTTAAAATTTAATTTTCGGATAGAAATTTCAAAACATTTGAGTTGACATTTGCATTAATTTTTCACCCTTGAAAAATGCCTTCATTGAGTACATCTCTAAAATTATAGGGTGTTCTTCACAATAAAGAAGGAAGTCTTGCGGGGAAAAATTTTCAAGTAGAATGTCTGTGTTTTCTTTGAAGTTGGTGTTTCCTAAGATATGTCAAAAATTTTATATATGCCTAAAAGCGTAATGAGCATGAAGCTTCATCGGGTTTGTCATGGGATTGTTGGAATGTAGAGAATATGGCGACGAATTCACACGAAATAGAACTCAGATGAAGGAGGTGATGAATGAAATAACTACATATTTACCGCTCCAAGGTGGGAAGACTCGGCGAAGTAAATGCACCACCTGGAATGCAGTCATTTACAATACACTTGAAAATAAAACAAAAACTATTTAAATAATTAAAAGCACAAGATATCTCTCAAAGCTCTCAACACCATATACCGACACATGTAAAAATGAGCAGATTTGACTGTCTTGTTTGGTCATGTGGATAGGGGAGCTCCATGAGCTTTTCGAGGGGTGACATACGCCCTCCTTGACAATGCGATGGAAGTACTCTCGTGCCGCTTTGAGTTTGTCAGGCAGTAACCTTCGTGCTCTAGCATGGCAAGGCGGTCCTTTAGTCTCTATGTAATGAACAGTGTCATATTTATAGGTAGGATGCCTGTGAATTGATGGTTGAGTGACTCCAGGATAGTCAGACAGGATCTGTAAGAGTTGTCCGTCGACTTTGGTACAGCTGGATATATTTGTGTCCAGTCTGTAAGCTAGCGTTTTGCCATCCACACAATGTTTAGATTCACTATCGATCGTGCAAGGAAATCTGCACCCAGGATCGGGTTTGGAACATCTGCAACTGTGAAGGACCACGTCATGATTTTCTTGAGTCCGATGTCAACTTTGCTGGTTTCTAGTCTGTAAGCTGGAAGGTTTTGACCATTCACAGTACGGAGATAGTATTTCGGAGGGAGTACTTTCTGGGTTTTGTTGACTGACAGTATGCTCAGGTCTGCTCCTGAGTCAATTAAGTATCTTCTCCTGTTTGTCCTGTCCTTAATGAACAGGCAGCATGAGTATTTTTCCAAGGGATCTTCGGCCGCATAGATGGCCCCTCATTCTAGTTTGAAGCTTCCTTGGTATAGGATTTGCCCCACCATCTGCATCTGTTGTTACATTTGGTGGCCTCTGCGCCAAACCTGTTATGGAAAAAGCAACTTTTATCATCCCAATTTCGAGACTGGTTTTTGGGAGATGATGTTCTTGGGGGAGTTGAACTCTGACCCCTGTTACTGGAACTAGATCTGCGGTCTCTGGACCGGGACTGTCGTCCTTTGCTATTTCCACTGTTGTTGTTGCTTCTACTTTTAGATCTTTGTTGCCAGCTACTATTGGATTTCGTGGAGCTTTGGCCTTTGTTCCTTTTTACTTCATCGGTCAACTGAGCTATTTGAGCTCGAAGTTGAGCAATCTCTCCAGTCTTGCAGATACTGCACTGACCACGGGCTTTGACCTGGTGTATTCGAGCGCATTATCTGCGGATTTCGCAGGGAAGTCCAAGTCTGAGGATGTGTTTATCACGGTCGAACCTACGGCGACTAGGCATTGCACAACACTTTGGGGAAGTTGTTTGCAAAATTGATTGCCTATGACAGAAGGGGTTACAATATTATCCGCCTTCTGCCTCAATTTTGCCATGAAGATTGAGGGTTTGTCGTCCCCCATCTTCATACCACCCATCACATCGTCAATGATTTGGTTTTTAGTTTTACCAAACACATTTCTTATCTTCTTGACAAACCAGGCATATTTGTCCTCTTCTGTCGAAGGGCATTCCATGATGTCCGGAATGTGGCGGATTATCTGTGGGGGCATGCCTCCACAGATGTGTAGATACCGCTGGTTCAGGGTTATATTCTCCGTCTTGAACCTGCCTTCTAATAGGGTCAACCATAACTCTACCTCATTGGGCAGAAATTCCGGGATCTCTATCCTTCGTCTGTAGAAGTTGGGGTTCTGTCCTGGCTGCAATTGCAAAAGTTGCATAATCTGTGCCAAGACTTCAGGCATCAGCTGTGGCTTAGCACTACCTCCCTGCGATGGTTGTGGATTTTCATTTCCATTTGGTGGTGGGACCATTGCTATGTCTTTCTGATGACAAGCGTATTCCACAGAACTACTTCCTTCCTTGCTGGTTGAAAACACTGGCTCCTGTGTTTGTAGGACAGGTGTTTTCGGGTCTGAACTTTGGCTTAAAGTTCGAACATTCTCAACGTTTTTACTGCTAGTTGATCTTTATTTATTGCAGTTCCCAGTCGTGCTAATTCCGGGTGTTGAGGGCCTTCTTCAGTATTTGGTAAATTCTTAGAGTGTCGAGTCAAAGTTGGGGGAGTTGGGGGATGAGTCCAACCTTCTTCCTCCAGGTCTACTGTCTTGTTTCTCTTTGTTTATATATTTTAAAGAGAGGGGTGTAAGTTCCCACTTCAGCAGACTCTACTTTGCCAACCTAAAAAGGTGTCTGTCTGCAAAAAATTTTTGTATTTGCCGAGCAAGCGAGTATCTCGGCAGCGCACCACACCAAATTTTTGTAAAAGCGCAACGCGCCTAAGAACACCTCACGACGTAGCCAAAAATCATGTCGGGGTCACCACTGTGGAATACCTTGTCGTGAGAGATATTCTCACCAGAAGGAAATTCAACAGAATTTAAGCGTGTTCAACCACTTCGTACATAAGTACGGTTAAGCCAAAACCAAGGCGAACACTGGCAATTTTAGAGCCAATTCGGGTGGTTTATATACGGCTTATTTGCACGCACACAAACACACGTATGTAAGATAATACGTACATTGGTGAGGGCGGCCAGGTCGCATCATCCCCTATTGAGATAAGAGATGGCTGGCCAGTTCGTGTATGAATTGTGACATCATCCTATTGTGTCACGATTCGGTACTCTTACATTACCTGCAAGTATGTACAGGTAATTACGATCGAACGTATTTTGTGTGTTTAACGTCACAAGGACGATTGTTTGCTGGCCTTTTGGGGCGGCGACTGTCGTCGAGGGGTCCGAGCCCCTATAACTCATACGGGAGATTCCCCACAGAAATGTATTCCTGGAAAGACAAAATTTTTCTGAACTCGAAGTTAAAAATCCAAAAAACAACGTATTTTGCTAAAGAATATAAGGAAATTTCTTTCTGATAATTATGGTTTTTAATCTGAATATAAGAATTTAATATAGGTAAGGATTTTTTTTTCTATGACAATATATTTGCTGAATTCACGACCCAATTAAGTACCTCTCTTGAACTGATAACTCAAAGAGAAATATGAAACGGACGAAAAAATATGTTGAGGAATTGGACTTTACAAATTTCAGCAATTAATTTGGAACAATAAAAAAATTTTGGCTAAATTTTGTCGAAAACTAAAAAAAAACATCAGGATTGAAAGGAAGTTGATGCACATTGAGGAGAATTTTCACAAAATTCATTTTTGATCTTCTATTTAGTCAAAATCAATCACTTAATGTGTACTTAGGTAATCCTAGTTTATAACACAAAAGTGAACAATATAAGAAAAACAAATACTTTACATGATTTTAATAATCCTGAAGCAAGTTGTGGGTGCAAAACAAGTTATGTAGACAGTCGTAAGAAATTGGAAGAGCTAAGCTAACTACATTTTTTTCTCTTTTATACATTTAATCTTCCAAAAGAAATACCCTTATCGATAGAAAAAATTTTATCCATCGAAAGCAACGATTTTTACTCCCACATCAGTACTATACGTCAAGAGTTGAAACTTCGTTATAACAAGAAAGACTAACATTATTTAAGTACCTACCCAACTTTCTGGAAAACTAAAATTTTTAAAACTAATTGCCCAAATAAAACAAAAACTTGCGAAAGCATAATTTATTTCGTTTCTCCAGCAATAAGTATAAGTATAAAAGCAAACTTTTTTTGGCGGTTTATTTAAAGGACTCTCGTGAGACACCTCGTTATTTTTCACATTAATATTCTTCCCTAAGTGGATGAAAAGAACGAATTTAATAAAAACCTTTTAAATAAATGCGAATAGAAAAAAATTGAATACCATTTTTACGAATTCATAATGGTTGTTTTGACCTCTGACACAATACAGCTCTACATTTTCATTCATAAAAGAAAATGCACGAAAAGCAGAAAAAAAAATTAATTGCTTTGAGCGTAAGAAACCTACAAGTAGGCTAGATTTAATTTTTTTCACTAATTTTCAAGTGGGAATATACAGTTGAACTCTATTTAACGTACCTAATAGTTCCTAAAAAAAATTCGTTGCATAGAAATTTTGATGAATAGAATTTTTATTGTATTTTGGTGTTTTTTTTTTATTTAAAAGCGTTTATTTACTTAAACCAAGGGTTGAATAGAAGTTTTAAAAATACATTAACTTTAAATAACAATTGTCATATTGAAATATTGAACAAATCTTCAAAAAAAAATTATTACTTATCCAAATATAACAATTTCTTCTCCATCTCAACGTCCCTTTTCCTCACCAATTCCAGAATGTTATTAATGATTTATATCACTTTGATCTAAGCTTTAAGTATTTTACTGATTTACTTTGTTGAATAGAAATTATTTTTTTTGAGTAGAAACAGTTTTGAAAGGAAATTTCTCAGTTCCCGAAGAAAATTCAGTCAACAGAGAATTTTTTTAAATAGAACTTCCACTGTTTATTAATCTACTCCACTAAGTAAGCTACTTACATGGATAATAATTTTTTGCATCAATCACCCCCCTCCCAAAAAAAAAGTTTCCTGCGTATAGTTAACTATACGGGCGTATAATTAACTATACCTACGTGAAGTAGGAAATTTTACCCTGTAGGTGTTTCCGCCACTAGAATCTGAACCTGGCATACCTTCATGAGATCAAGTAGAAAAAATCAAAACTCATATCCATGTGGTCCTACTTGCTCTCTCGTTATAATAAAAGTTGATATATTTTCGATCATATACATTCCTTATAACCTCAATGTAAAAAAACAAAGGTTAGCCGAGGACAACTTGAGACTTGCTTATATTATTAAATCACTGTCTTGGTTGCGCATGCGCACTGTAGCTTAAAGGATTTAAAATCTTCAACGACAAAAATAAAATTTTGCTTATCTTTATAAATACACTTTTGCGGTTCATAAATAAATCAATATGGACTTAACGTACGTAATTTAAGACAGCTGTACGAATTTGTTTGAAGAAAGTAGACCTATAAAGTAAATTCTATGCTAGTTGTGATTATGGATAAACTTCAATTTACATAAGCTTGGCGAACTAAGAATTTCGGAAAAGTGTTTTAATCTCTGAATAAGAAACATGTCTACATTGCTAGAGTTTTTCAAAGTAACTTGGATTTTTGCCAAAATCAAAATTCAAGAAAACGATGAAGTTTCGGTATCCATTTGGTTTGTTGATTTATGTACATCAAAATTAGGGTTGATCTCTGGGCAAGGATCAAACTCGTTCTTTGGATGTGGAAAATTAATAACCATGACGAAGATTACAATTCCTGCCAAAATGGTATCAATTTAATCGTTAATTCAATCTCAATTCAAAAATTGAATTTATTGATAAGCTGTTTTAATGTCCATGTGTATCGACCCAATTATGCTTTCAAAAAAATTTGAAATATTAATTTTTCCGTTTTTGTAACTAATAATGGGATATTGTCAAGAGACTATATAATGGGGGTCCTATGGGTTAGAACCGATGGCATAAGAATAAAGAATGGGCGGTTCATAGTTTGACCCCACAGTACCTCAAGTTTATTTATCACTAGCCATGACCTCAAAAAATGATCTATAATTAGATTCCTGCCAAAATAAATTTCCCCCAAAATTATGCTCCATCTACCCCACTGGCCAGTACTCCTTCTTGGCCAACAAAACAAAGTTTGGAATCTCTAAATATCTTCGTGGTTATTGTGATGGTGGGATGAGATCAAAATAGATGACAGAGAAGACGTAGACTTCCAATCCCCACTTACACCCTTGGATGCTATTATATTGTAATAAAGGTATCGAACGACCCGAATTTTAATAGCCCACAGTAAAGCCACAAAATTTAAAAATAGTGACTTATGTCCCTTGAGCTTTTATCTGGATACCGAAATACATTATTTGACGATGGTAAAAGGTCGACGAATGCAGCAGAAAAATAAAATAAACGTCGAATTTCATTCGTTATTACAATGGCTTCTGTCAGACGACCAGCATTGATCCTCTGCAGGGTTAACAATCGAAAAACTGAAGTATGGTTATAATGCTGGTGGGCCTTCAGGGAAAGAAAATATTAGCATTATGTCGGACGTTGTAGTGGGATAATGCCTTTTTGGCAGCGTAATTCAATTTGACGGATGTATAAAATGCGTAGGCCTATCGCCTCCATACACGTAGCCTATATATATAGACTTTCTGTATTGAACTCCTTTCTCGAAGGAAAAGAGTCGGGGATATTTTCAAATAAAGCCCACTATAAACCTGCATATGAAAAATTCAGAATTGGGATAAACTGTATTTTACCATTAATCTATATTTAATCCGAAAATAATGAAAAAAGCTTAATTTTACGAATGTAATCATCCGTAGCCTACAAGAAAAACGTAGGTAGTCTAAAATAACGTTTGTATTAACAGCGAATCTCACGTCTAACCGAGGTGGGTTTTTGAACGCTGCTGTATGAGAGTACGTTTTATTTTAAGAAAAATTGATTTGTTGACTGATCTGAAATTTGGAAAATTTTACTCCAGTACTCAAGTTTTGGGATATTATGACGCACACGATGTGCACTAGGCTTCTGGTTTCGATAAATGTACTAATCTTCGTGAAGGTATTATTTATTTTCAGAAGTTTAAAAATGACTTAAAGAAAATTAAAATTCTAATTGTAACTAAGCTAAGAAAATGGGGGCTAACTCAAATTTTCAGAAAGTGTTTGATTTTGAAATTGAATTCAATGTCGAGTCGTAGTCGCTTTTGAGAGAATTCCAGTTTTCTGGATAAACGATACCTAATTATTAGTCACTTTATTTAGCTCTGTCAACAGTGTCAACGCAGGTTGTTTCATAAGAGGTTTTCCAAATCTGAAAAAAAAAAGGATATAACAAAGAGCAACAAAGGAAACACTTCCCCTCATCTTAATTCGGGCCATTTTTCAAAATTTTAGCAACCGCGGAAGCTGCAAAGTCTAAAAATTAGAAATTTTCCAGTTAGAAAGTTCAGAAAATCTGTTTGGGGAATAGAGGAAATTGTTGGACTTAATAGATGCAGCGAAAATATTTTCGTTCGAAACATTTTCAAGAAACTGAAGGGTGAAAAGACGCTTACTTATTGGGGTGGTTTTGCAAAAAATAGTGTGTGACACGTGTGTGAAATGGCTGATTGATATTCTTTTGATATTTTGTATCATTTGCCTTCGGTTCGTGTTGCTAAAATCACACTCGTACCAAAATACCAAAATCACCTAATTTTCGCGCTTGTATCACAAATAATAACTATTCGAATGACTGGAGAAAAAATCAACCAAATAAGATGTTCCCTATTTTTATCGCATTATTGTCAAAAAAAAAAAAAAAAAAGGAAAAATTCGAAAGTATTTCAAGTATTTTTTTACGCGTGTAAAAGAATCACGCAATTTCAAGCAACGAAAAACTTTCACTGAATACAGTCGAGAATTCGTCAGCAAATTAAACCCTTTGTATGTAAGCAGAAAATAGTCTTCCAAATATTTTCGAACGTAAAACTCCTCATTAAACGTGCCAAACTCTTCAGAAAAGAATACAGTCGAGTCCTTTTCTTTTCCATTTTTTTTTCTCTAAGCCATGTGGTGATACAGCATAATAGGACAGTTACTCTCATATAGTCAATGTTTGAAAGTTGGGAAGTACCCTCTCGTTGTATCGTTTGTATTCATAAAGTGTGAAAACTAGAATATTTGATTCATTCTTTTTCAACAAGAAAAAACAGATGCCAACTGATGAGACGAGAATTTTATTTGCAAAGAACGAAAAAAAGTTTAGAGGAAAACGAGACGTGAGCTTTTATCGGCCAAAGTTTTTCATTTTCGACCAGTAGTTTTTTTTTTAAACTGGAAAACTCTGCGAGTTTCAAGACGCAAATTTACACATAGGTACACATGTTATATTGATTTGAAGTAGTTAGTCCAAAGAATTTACCTACACGAGTTAACATGAAAATTATATTCTATATTTAGTTTATGTATAGCACCATATATACGAGTATAAAAACGAACTGAATTAATAGGATAATTTTTTGTCTCATTTTCATTGGTCAAAATTTTACCCTGAAAACTACCGAAGATTATGAAAAAGGAATTAGAGTTTTGTAGTCCTTGTGTTGTTTTATTACTAGGTATCTTGTATTTGGATTAAAATGTCAGATAAAAACAACAAAAACAAAAACAATCTCGGAGAATCATTTAATTCTATTACAATATAAATTTGTAAACAACATAATATGGTAGGTATTTATCTACTTTACTTTGCACTGAGGCGCGTATTTCCTTTTTGTAACCGAGATGAGCAACTTTTTCAATTTAGGTCATAAAATAAATCAAATTAATTATCGAATTGAATTTTACCATTTTTTTGCTAAATATTCATCACTTTATCACAAACTGTTAATTTATTAATGTCAAAATGATAAGCTCAGCTGTTGAGTGGAGTATTTCATTATAATGAATAAATTTAAATTCAGTTCCATCTCTCATATTGTCTGAATTTCATTGTTGTGTACAAAATTAGGTAATTATGGGTTCGTGTTTGTATACAGTCCGCACAGTTGTATATTCTCGATTCTAATGTGAATACAGATCATTGTACAAGTAGCAGTCAATATTTTTTTGTTCTGTGTGTGTGTGTGTGTGTATTGAAAGATACAGCTTAATACTAAAAATAATCGCTCTAAAATTTTTTCATAATAAAATAACTTATTAATAATAGGTAATTTGCAATGAGTGCGCCTAGGCTAGGCTACTCGCTTAGCCTAGATTCGTTTTGCTATAAAAATTCTCCCCCTACTTAAAATTCTTTCGACTTTTTTATTTTTTGTTAACTTTAAAATCAGTTTTCCCTCTACACTACTACCTCGTTGCTCTCACCAAAAGTGGCTGTAACTTTTTTTTAAATTCGTATACCATCCTACCTATCACCATATCAATATCTATAATTTTCTCTCTGTCTTAAGTTTATAACTAAAGAGTCCCGTTTTGTTAGGCTAACACTATGTTACAGTTAAATTTTGTAATCATCCAATATTTTGCTGTTCATGTGCAAATATATTTTTAATTTGTCTTGATTTTCGTTCAATATGTTGTTTTGTTTTGTAAAAATGGACTAAGTTTTTCTATTGGTAATTGACCAGTCCTTTGTCAATTTTGTGATAATTTTTGCTAACACTTCGTTTGATAGGATGTTCCTCCGAGTATACAGGCTAATCCTATAAACTTTTTAATAATTATGCGTGGTTAAAAGCGCAGTCAAATGAATAACTGGCTGTCTGTGCATTTTTAGGCAAGACTCTTACGTTTCTATTGAATACTGCTGACAGATGACATCCTAGGTTTCATATTAATTGAGTTTATTGTGAAAAGTGTGTTGGTTTTGTGATGTATTTTCCTAGGGTTTATCCACCAGGGGTCACATAGTACAGTAGTAAATACACAAAAATACACATGCAGTAACAAAAAACAAATTTTGATAGAAATGTAAATAATATTTTATAATACAAACTTCCTGAAAAAACAGAAAAAAAAAATTAAAAGGAAGACAGACATTAGTGCAAGGGATGCAGATTCAGGCACTTGTACCAGTTTAAGTGCATAAGTATTGAACTTCTTCTCACTTTGTCATATTCACCAGAAACATACAGCTAAAGAGATATCCTACTCCTTATACACGCTGTGGTACAAGAATACATCAAAGATGAAAATTGAGCTATCACAGTTTTACGTTCAACACATCCAAAGCTATGCACATTTCATAGAATTTGCTATTGAATTTTTTGAGATGTCTGTTATCACGCCATTAGAGCCACATTATGCATGTGCAGTAACAGATATCCTAATTAGAAACATTTTATCTTCGACATGTTTTGTATCAGCTCATTGGGTATCTCTTTGGTTGTATACCTTTAGTATTCACACGCACCAAATGGAAATTTGAATGGGAATTTTGTTTGGTACGAGTGAACCTGTATAATAATGTATAGGTATCTACCTATTAGGTAGGTAGGCAGTTGAATTGTTTCTCTAGCGGGTGGCTATTGAGAGTAGATTAATACATTAATGACGAACTGTAGAACATAGAATAATTTTTAGCTAATTACTCACTCATTAATTTGTTGCACTCACAAAATAGTAACATATTTCAAGGTCCTTATCGTAAAAGTATGGATGATATCATTTTTGGTGAGATAAAATTATTGACAGGCTACTGTATCATCACACCCTCTTATGATGCTGATTAGTACAATTTTTCAACTTCATATAGATAATGACATTAATTAACTTGACAGTGAACAAAATAATACATATATTGAAAACCTAAGAGTAGTTATCCATAATAAAATTTTATTTTTATGACTTACATTATGTTAAAAATGATCTTTTTTTATACTGTATAAAATAAAGAGAATATCTGCAGCCTTATTCTTTCAAAATTCAAAAATGTTTCCACTTATGAAAAATAGGTGTGTTGCCTACTTCCTAATTTGAAATGATATTTTCTTTCATTATAGTTACCTGTACAAAAATTGTTGTTACCCAATTTGATTGAAGATAGGGTATTAAAATTGACCTGATGTACTCATTAAGGGTGGATGTGGAGCAAATTGTCCTCTTTATGATAAAGAAAACTATCAACATCATTTTCCCATTTTGACATAATTTGGTTTTGGTATGTATAATATTACGTTATCATGTTCCCAATTATGAGAAAGTTTTAAAAGAGATAGAGCTTAAATTTTTACGAAAGGTAGTCTTCGTATAGGACCAAAACTGGCCGAAGTTTGGCGCTTATTGATGCACTAGTTTTTAAGCAAAATGTAGCGGGTATGTATGTATGTTCCTATGTATATGTGAGCAAGTTCCGAATAACTAGACCAAAAATGCTGCTGAAGTTCTAAGATTAGGTGTTGTTTTGGGTTGATATGAAAAAACAATTTACAGAGGTCTCAAGTTTGAGAAAATTCGTTGAACAAAAATGTGAACTTCTAAATTCATTCTTAATTTATCCATATATAAGTAGTAAATGATGACAGCTATGTACAAAAAATACGGTTAGATCAAACGTGTTTATGTTTAGATCTGCAGTCAGCATAATCATCAATGAAGTGATTAATGCTAAACACAACGGATAAAAAATGTTTCATATTAAATCTTGAATCTTGATAATTGATTATTTTTTTTGTTATTAGATTATCAGTTTATATTTTATTTTGGAATTTATATTTTTGTACTCATTTAATGCTGCCATTTTTATTCGCCACACCCGAAAAAAGCTCGGTGAACCAGGTACTTACCATAATATGAGTTACCTAATCTATGTTTTAACATCAAAAGACAGAATAAGACTAGTGTAATATAGGTACTTGATATTTCTGTCCAGTCACCTGACAAAAACCTACTTTTGTACTTATTTCAAACATTGATAAAATTTTCAATTTTTCTTATCTTAGTAAAAAATAAGTCAAATTTGTCGACCAGCTAATTTCTCCTAAAATCAAGTAAATTCAAACTTTCTCTAACTTACTTCATTGTAGATGAAATTATTCAGTGTTTTACTACTTACGAAGTATATTTCCATGTTGTTTTATTGTCCGATGTCTTAAGTTCTGTATGACATGTAGTTTTGAATTATACTACCTACCATCTTATAACTTCGAATTCAAATTGTCGGCTGTATTATTCCGTTTACCTTGTATGTTCTGGATATTGTATGTTATGTATAATACACACTGGTTTTTAATTTTGTTTATGGTGTCTTTTATTTGCACCATGTGCATTTGCTAACAAGTAAAAATACGAAGGTTATGGTGATACAAATTCGATCTTATGGCTGGCTGTCTATGCTGTAACATGAATCAAATTGGTCTTCCATATATGTTATTTTGTTGTCACTATATGTTTTACATTTTAGTATGTTTTGAGTGTGATTTGTCTTGTCTTTTAAATTTAGTTATGGTGACACTGGCGTATCACATCAGCAATTTTGTTATAACAAAAAGATTAATATTGCTAACGCGTAAGTAATAATTAAAACGATTACAAACGAACTCATTTACTCCATTTTCACCCAACTGTAGACATTTTCTTCCAACACGCGTTTATTTTTAGATACCAAACATGTTTACCAAAAAAATTCTCTTACTGCTGCAAAAACATAGGCAACAAAAGAAAACAAAATATATTGGCAAAGCAGCTCCGAATGACTCCCTGTAGTTTTTCTTTGTTTTTATATTTTTTATGTTTTTCGTCGAAAGACGAGAGCAACCACTGTGAGTAGACAATCCTCGACAGACGGAAATCCAATAGATAATATACTTTTCGGTGTAATTGATAACCATCGTACATTTTTTTCGTAACTGCGTGCACAACAGTTTCTCTTGGTCCCCTCCCACCTACCCCCTTACATCTACCCTTTTCCATATTTACGGAAAATGCTTTTTTTTTTTTTTTCGCGAAAAACTAACGTATATACCATTTGCGATGTTACGAGTACATCGAGTTTTCTCGTTCAGCTATTACGGAAATTCGATATACTCGTTTCCATTAACGATATAGAAAAATTCGAGGACGAAACAGTAACATCAGCAACAGCAGAGAAACAGCAGAGAAACAGCAGTAACTACATGCACGTAGTGATGAGGAAAAAAACGAGAAACGAAAAAATAAAAGAAGTGTGGCGGCAGCGGCGGCGACGAAAATCAACGAAAAAGGAAGATCACGTTAAAAAAAAAAAAAAAAAAAAAAAAACCATTCATTTTTCTTTACTTTTTAAATAAAAACTATTATAATCGTATATTATAATAAATGGCGACGGGTGTATTTGCATCATCTATAAAAGGAAAATCGGTTAAGCCATCAAACGTGGCCAAATATAAACTCCTTTCTTCTTCACGTATAGTGTTTCTCATTATTATAATTATATATGCTATTATGTGGTTGTTTGCGCGAAAACTTACTCGTATCTTTGCCGTGAATCAATTCGACCAAGCTAGTGGTGTCTTTCACTTGATAGGAGTCCAAAAATTTCATAATACCTGAAATGCAAAGACATAATACAATAATATAATAACGTCGTTAAAACGACATCCAGGAAAACGTGTCAAATGCTAGGCGTACGTAAAATAATCACAAACAAAGAGACTGTAGTGTAAATCAATCATTCGCAGTTATAGATGAAGCCGCATGGTGGATGCTTGGGATGTTATTGTTATATGAAAATACGTTTTGGTTTAGAATCGACGTGACACTGTCAACAAGTTGCCGATAATGAGCAACATACGGCGCGAGAAAAGTCTTCAAACTTTGTTTCGCAGTGACGACGAAAACGTGAGCTAATGTGGAGAAAGTTCGTTCTTTCGAGTCGACTCGATGCAAAACTTATGGCTGAGTACACGTTTTTCTTCGGCTCAAGAACCGTCTTAATTTGCAGAACTTTGTTTCACTCGAAATAGGTCAAGTCCAGTTTGGAAGAGTTCTCTTCACAATTTTTATAGTGTTTTTCTTTATGACAAAAAAAACATAACAAAAAAGTCACTTTTCCAGGAGTCTCGATGGTGCCTTCCATATCGTTTCTTCGCAGATTTCGACTTATGTCGGGCCAGTCGTAAAATGGATGAAAAAATTGTGTTTGATGGATGACTCGACATGAAATTTCTGAACTTGGTACATAAAATTTAACTATAATATGCTCTTCTGCTCCCTTTCACGTATTCTTCATCTTTTTGACAAAATTTTTTTTATTTTCTTTTGCATTCAATCTACAAATTGTTAAATCCAATTTCTAAAATAGAACTGACTTTACGAAAAAAAATAAAAAATACGATAAGAAAGAAAAATTATATTTTTTAAATTTCTCCAACAAAATTTAGGTCTAGAGATTGAAATTTTTGAAGTAGGCGCTATTTTCCTCACCAAAGTAAGCCTTATATGTCAATTCCGTCGAATTTTATGACAAAACTTTTTAATTAGCGTCGACTTCAATAATTCCAGTCCCTAATCTTTGAATATTGCTCGAGAAATTTCAAAAAAATTATTTTTGTTTTTCTCGTATTTTTTATTTTTTGTTTTTCATTTTTTTTTTTCAAGTTAGTTCTATTTTATGAAAAAAATTAATTATTTGCCATGATGGTTTTTTTTTATTTAAATTCCAGAAGATTTTATTGAAGAAATTTGAAAAAAAAAATTTCATCTTTTTATAGAGCATTTTTATTCGTTTTTTTTTTTTTTGTTTTTTTTTTATTTAAATTTATTAGATTTTTGGATGAAAAAATGTTTTTAATGATTTTTCGTTTTTAGCGTCACTGGCAGTATTACTTTAAAACTAACAGTTTTTTATTTAAGTATAACTCAAAAAATATCTCATCGATTCTAAAAACAATCAAATGGAACCATCATGCGATTATCCTTTATCATTTGAGAAAAAAGTTCATCAAAATCAGTACAAAAGTTGAGAAGTTACGATAGAACAAACATAAAAAAAATATTATGTACGAATTGAACTGACTACCTCCTCCGTTTTTTGAAGTCGGTTAAAAATAGTCATTTCCTCCTTTCTCCTCACCCTTCAGTTACAATGTACTCGAGACTGATGTTTATTTATTGATTAATTCATTTTTATCCTCCTGCTCTGTAGAAGGTGCTTCCTGAGAAACCTTTCCCTCATAGTTTAACTTCAACTATTGATAATAGGTACCTATCATAAGCTACAGTCGCATAAAAAAAAAAAAAAGTTTCATAAATTAATATTAGTGCGTGATTCCTAATAATTAAGCAACTTTGTATACGAAAAGCACGACATTAAGAAATTTTCTTGAAAATTATTTGTCTGCGAAAAACCATGGTAGGTACTCACTTTGACGAACACGTAAATGTCCTCATCCCTGTTACCCTTTCCATATTAACTTTAAAGCCAATTTTAAGAATTAGGGCAATATCTTTGATTTTTGGGGTTTTAGTACAACTTTGGGAAGCCCTAGCACGTTTGGTGGGTGCAAGATAGAGCAACAGTGAAAAGAAACGTTTTTGTTTCTCGGCGTGAGTACCTACTGTACTTTTACATAGCAAAATAATAATTCTGAAGTAAATTTTATTATGTAGTGTTTTTAGTATACCTAGCCCCTGAATTGAAAATAATGCATACTTTTTATATTTCCTTATAATAAGGTGTGCGTACTGAGTCACAATTTGTTCTCAGTACATTCGCTTTTGTTCATCTGTTTTAGTAAATGAAAAGAAATAAAAAGCTAAATATCTGATACGTAAGGTAAGTAATAAGTTTTCCTATTTCAAAAGTGTAGTCAATGTAGGAATAATAAATTAATACACATCTACAGAAAAATATACCTACTCAAGAAAAAAAAATTTTCTTTCCATAAGGAAAAAAGAAATTGAATATTCATTTTTTACTCTGTATTTGACAATAAATTGACTTTTTTCAAATTTCATTTGGTGCTATAGAGACGAAAGAAAAAAAAAACATTCTTATCGAACGTCAAATTAAATATGATGAATGCGAAAATTAAAACCTGTTGACACATAGGTAAACACAGAATAATCAATTTCCATCGAAAAAGAATATTGATGTCTTGAAATCGAAATTTAATGCGATCTTTCGATTCTAACTTTTTTGGGAAGGAAAGTCATTTTCAATAACCAATCGCAGCTCCTTTATTTCGCAACTGTCTACAAACCACAAAAATGCCAGTTATTTGCCGAATTTAATGCATTATCGGATTTATTTGCGGAATAGAGATTTCAACAATGTAATTAGTTGCTTTTACTTATTTTCGAAGGACGTTATTCTATGATCATAATGGTGGTGATCGAATAATCGTACTAATGGTATCTAAGTAAAGGCTAATTCGGGAACGTCAAAAATGCTGTAGGTACAACGAAATGCAATATCCATTTATACTTACGCAACATTGATTTCGTCCATATAAAATATGTACGGTACCTACTTAATTTTATTTTTTAATGGGAGACTCAGCAACTTTGAGTTTTTCGAAGCTAAACGATAATTGACACGATTTTCACCTTGCCTCTTGTTCATTTTATGGAAATTATAATACTTCTCCACCTTAGTAAAGCTAAAAACCTTTTTTTCATCCAATGAAATTTACAGTGGACGAAATAAGAATACTACAGGGTACTTTTTCAACAATCAGTAAAATAAATATAAATCAGTTTTCCAATTTTTCATTCCGAAATAATCAGTAATTCTTTAGCTCAAAATTTTAAGCTAAGAACTGAGAAGTCCGAGATCTGGACCTTTAAATAAAAATTAATTTTTGACAAAATGAGACAAATAATGACGTCACAATTTAAGACAATTTTTCGAAAGACAAAATTCCAGCCAACCTTTTTGCTTTATCTCCGGTCTTTCCACGCTTTGCTTGCAGTTTGCAGTCATTTAATATATTTTATTATACTTTACTTTATCAGTCATCCACGTGCGCTTTTTGCCTATTATATGTCGACGTATATATTTTACTATCTGTAATTTTATTGGCTGTAGACATTTTGGTAATTCCTCTCGTTTTTTATTATCAACATTGCATGTTTGAAGGCAATTAATCAGACAATAAGTGGGGAAATTTCCTTAACAAGAGGAGCTGATTTGCAAAGACGAATTCTAATTTTAAACTCACTCTTTCTCGAACTCTGTTCTTTGCACTTTGTTCTTTGCACTGGTCATTCAAACTCTGTTCTTTTTGCACTGGCAACACCCGGTACTAGGTTCGTCTTTGCAAATGGGTCCTTCTTGTGTAGGCGGATAGTAGCAGGTCCAAGTCTCAAGTCGTACGTTTAAGTCCTCACGTTAGGCAATTTAATATGTGTACCATCCTCGAGATGTAGAATTCGATTCAATCTGATCTACCATGAAGACAACTAGGATGGTAGTTGGAATTCCAGATAGGTTCAGTTGAAGACAAAGGCTAATTAGGGATGTTCTTTCGTCATGAAGGATTAGTAGTGACAACACACAAGTCATTTCTAATTTCGCCAGTTGTACATCACACTTCAAGGCGATATTTTGAAAACACCTACAAGGTGAAGCATTAGTCGACAATACGATCAGATGGAGTTCTTGGCATCTGCTAGGAGGGAAATTTGGTGTGTTGAAGACAACTTCAGACAAGCTTGGTTCAAGATGACTGCCTTGCTCTGTCATTTAAAGGCCGCGTCGAGCCTTCTTTTTGCGCATAGTGGATTTGACTTCATCTATGTTAGTAACTTTCTCACTTCACCCTTACTTTCAACCAAAAGCTCCGAGACCTAAAGTTTCATATTAGGAGTCTTTTACACAACATAACCATCACTCATGAAGACAAACAATTAGGTGAAGACACAACTTTTCTGATAGTTTCCCCTACTTGTTGTTTGCAATAGCTTTTTTTTTCTTTTTTTTCCGCTACACACTTTGCTTTGTTCCACTTTGTTGACACTGTAATTCTTTTGTAATTATAGTCTTTGACAAAATAATTCTGCTGTTCGTTTTTGTAGGTTTCAAACCTTTTATGGATCGAAACTTTGTTAGGCTCTTCTGTCCGCACAACTTAGCTTATTGCTGATTCGTCATATTGCTTTGCTGAGATATGAAGACAAATGTAAGCTGTGTTTCATCGTGTCCGAAGGAGTTTAATTCAAGTCAAGAAGAATTCAGCCATAGGACATAGTCAAAGTCAAAAAATAAAACGTCTTGAAGACACAATTCAAGACCCCTCGATTCAGTGTTTTGGCTGCATGATGCCCTAGTTTTGGGACATTATGACGTCATTAACATTTAAACTCTACTATAAATTAAAGGTTGACTTTATGACACGTGACAGGAATCAATTTCGTATGCCTCATAAAATATGGCGACTGTGGCAGGAATTGATTTCGGACGCCTCAGAACATATCATTCGAGAAAATTTTATTACAAGGCTGGGCATTTCTTTGATCCCACTTCAAATACAAGGTGTTCAAATTTCGCTTTTCTAGTCGGTAAATGTGAATAGAACTCGATAAAACAAGAAAAAAAATTAATGTACAAAAAGTTATTCCAAAACTGAGGGCACTATTGTGTATTGAATACTGAAAAGTCACAATTTTCAACTGATGACAGCTAAAATGTTAATCAGAAGAATACAATGTTTGACCAAAATAAATGGTAATACTAGCTGAGTGGGAAAAAAATTAGTTATATTCCCATGTTTTGCCTATTCTCAAAATTGAAGGAGCTGATGTAGTGAGTAAAAGTCAACTAGAAGTGGAGAATACGGTAGACTTACAGGTCCAAAGAAAAACTGAAGAGAGTAGGTTTGTTTAAATGTAAACTATTTCTCTACTGAATCAATCAGATTACATGTGATCGAGCTCACACGTATTTACCTCACACACATATTTACACTTGACGAGACACGGAAAGGAAATTAATACATTTTGAAAAACATAATTATAATTATATTAGAAGAATACATGCACACAGGAACTGACACCAGTTGAACACATCGATCATGATAATTAAGTAAAAAAAGGTCTTAATTTATGTTAAAAAGAAAGAAGTAATTTCTAATCGTGCTCAAGAATACATAGAAAAATTGAGATACTGAGATACCTGCTTTAGATGTATTGATTACAAACTTGACCATAACTGAGAAAAGAAACTTTCAAGAGAACAGGAAAAATAAATTTAGAGACTTTATTTCGAAATAAATTAAAGGCACAAAACGAATTTAAAATTGACAAAATAGAGCCATGTTGTAGACAATGGCATCCAAAATGTGATCGCCTAAAGATGAATTATTTAAAAGTCGAGAGCTTAAGGTAAGAAGGAAAGATGGTAGTGAAGTTAGTAAGCAACCAGCAGTAGGTACCTCCGGTTTCTGACGTGAGCACACAAAAAATAAAACAAAATAAAAATTAAATTAAATACAACTCAAATTAGTCCCACACGCTACTCTGGAAAGCAAGAAAATTCAAATTTTTTTATTTTTTAATGAAAAATACAATTTTTTTAACTTTCAACGTTTACCAGCTCCTTCAATTTTGGAAATAGGCAAACCATGGAGGCTAAATTATTTTTCGTCTTATCCAGTATTATTACCTTCTCTCCAGTCAAACATTGTATTCTAGTGATTGACATTTCTGCTGTCATAAGTTGAAAATTGTGATTTTTGTATACCATAGGTATTAAAAACACAAAACACAATGGTCCCTTTACTATAGGAATAGGCAATTTTTTGTACGTATCCAGGTTTTTTACCCTGTTTTTTTCTTGTTTTATCGAATTCCAACCATATTTTACCTGATCGCCCAATCAAATGCACACATCCTGTACCTAACTCACAAGTACTTACCTGTAGGTACTTAGAATATAAATTAGTAAAAATAAGAAAATACGTCTAAAAATCGCTTTGATGTTTCTTCCTAAATTTTTTTTTTGTTTTTTTTTTGTTTCTTCGTTATAATAATTAAATTGTATAATAAAATTAGAACAATAGAAATCCAAAGAAAAATGCTGGCACGTTGAGAAAAATGAGCCGACGGCGTGAAGCCAAATTTTTTTCAGCTGAGCTAAAAGTAAGTAAGAAGGTTAGAGGTTTTGCAATGACATCGTCTTTACTTGATGACTTTTCTTTTTCTTCTTTTTTTTTTTTTTTTTTTTGTGAATAGAAATCCGAGGCAATTTATAAAATTGCGGTAAAACCAAAGAAAACCGAAGGAAAAAAAAAAGGATAATTGTTTCATCAACAATTGAATTCGCTTTTTTTTTTCTTCCTTCTTTCCAACTAAGGGATGAACACTTTTTTCCGCTTCTACACCGTATCGAATGGAGGAAAAAGAAACCTGCTAAAAAATAAGCAAAGAAAGCGAAAAAATCAACAAAAAACCGACACGTATTAACCTTACTACAAATTCACGAAAAGGAACGTAATTTTGAGATGATTAGCAGGCACGTAATGTCACCAACAAATAAATTTTATCCAGGCTAACGTTTTTTTGCGACTCTCCTCCAAATTTGAGGATTACCTACGAATTTCACATTTTCACTATTGATAACTTAAGGACATGGAACACAAATTATGAATTACTGTTTCGGAATACGTGCTTGGCTCAAGTTTGAGAAATTATACCAGATATTGTCGGAATGAAAAATTGGAAATGAGTAAATTTATTCAATCCTTTTATGAAGGACAAAAAGTGTTTCATTCGAGGACACTGGATTGTCGACGTACGGTGTAAAATATTTACGTCTAGTACCTAGTATATGTAAATTTGTCGAGTATTTGGGCATCAACTTCGGTCACTTTATTGTAAATTGGGTGCTTCACGGCCCAACGCCTTTTGTTGTTATTTTCCATCGACGCCTCGCGTATCCACGTTAAAAAATAACCAAACACATTATTTTTCCTAAATCCGTTTGGTTTTGTTTTGTTTTATCTTATTGATTTTTATATAATTTTCGTAAAACTTTTATCCGATAAAAAAAAACGACCATCGGGTGAGATCTCCTTTTCAGCCAGAAAAAGTAAAGGGAGCATGAACTTTTCAAATAACCCGATATGTAGAAAGGTACCTACATATATATATCCTAAAACCTAAAATTCTGGGATCATATCAAATCGAAGATACAATGGATACAAAGAGGATAAGTGGTGTAGAAGTTCGAAGGAGTAATTTTAATATCTAATAGATACTAAAGATATAATGAGAATGTTGAGGATGAATCTTTCATCAATTAGGTCGTCACCTCACTTGAAAATCGGTAATTATACATATAACTTATAATATCTATGCAACCTTCATTTTGGAATTTTTCGTAGGACACAGTTGTTTTGTTTTATATTTGGTCCAGCACAACTTCTTACCTTGGCATTGATTTAGATTAACTGTTTTTTAAATGTTAACTGCTGACGCCACAGTGATCCAATATTATTTTCACTGAAATTGACCACATGGTTTTTAATTCAGGTGGCTATTTTCGAAAACCTGATACCAAAGTCACTTTTTACCATTTTTTAGGAGACAAAAAAGAAACTTTACCTACAAATGTAAATTCAGTAAGTTGACTAAACTGTAGTATGATGTACTGGAACTGTGCTTTGGAGGGTCTAATTTCAGTTAATTATGAGTGTGACTTAAAATTTTAGTGATAAGATCGTTATAAAATGAACGGTGAGGGGAAGGATTCCAAGACATATTATGGTATGCGACCCTGTGTGGCGGATTCCATCTCAAAACAAACCAACACAAATTCCCTAAAAACAACACTGAATTAGTAAACCAAGAACATCTCTACCAACAGAATTCTGTGATGACACGAGTATTTGGTCCGGACCTGCACAGCTAGCCAGGCTGTTGTTTGAACCGCTTTATACCGTGCAACAAATGGATATTTTACTGACCAAATTAGCTATGATTTCCGAGGAAGTGTTTGATTGAGAAGAGTCAACCTGAGTTTCCTTACATTATATCTGAGAGCAGGCGTATTGCCCGCAAGTGAAAATTAATACATGATAAAAGTATATAATTATCATGAATTAAAATTAAAAGATTGATAGACAAAACAAATACATAACCATTACAGTTTGACAGTAAAATGTTGGATGAACAAAGCAGCGAAAAAATTATACGTTGAAAAATGTTTGAACTGCTGCTGGGTAAAAAAACTGAATGATAGGGGAAGCCACTAACCAATTTCAAAGATACATACCTGGGTATGGTGGGGACGAGCCAAGGCTATGACCATTAATGGGGAGAGCTATGTGTTGATGGTTTGGGAGGAAAACAAAGTTGAACATCAAAATGGAGAGAGAAATAATTACATTGCAGACACATACCTAAGCTAAGTGGCTAGCCAAGACGAGGACGCTTTTATGGAAATTATAATTTTTTATTTTAAATTAATTACATATTTTTATGTTTATAGAGAAAACCGCATCCCACAACATCAAGTTTCGGTTAGTAACAACTCATATGTTGGCAAATTATTACCATGCCTTATTATGTTTTGGAGTGACCTACTTATCATGGATTTTGGCAAAAATTAACTTGCAATAATTAGTGAGAAATCAATGACATCAAGTTTTTTTAGTACATATTATTTTTTGGCTGAGAGTTAAACGTTTCTGCAAATATATTATGTTAGTTTTTTCTATAGTAAATTTGATGGTAATAAGAATGATCAACTGAGATATCATCTTTTGCCTGTTTCTAGAACTAGTTTTCTTCTATCATACCGAATGCTTAACTCAAAACTGCCAAAAAATAACATATCAACGTTTTGTAAATAACAACGGATTGTTTGTTTTAAAGCAGAAAAAAAAAATTGTCGCCAATACTCATATTAATGAACCAAAGAAACCTTGTTTTTTTTTCAGTCATAAACTAATAATTTTTCTCTGTAATTTTTCAAATTAATGTTCACCATTCTTTAAATTCTTCCACATTTTTATTTTACGTTTCATTTTATTTTGTTCGTTTATTTGTTTGTTATATTTAAGCTTTGTTAACGTTATGGAAATCTGTTGGTACTGTTTCTGTAAAATCGGAAATTCATTCTGATAAAATTCGAATTTTGAATTACTAAATGGAGTTAACGCCATAAAAATTGTTCATTTGTAGAACGGTCCCCTAATTTTCCAAAATGTGTACAGTATTTGTCACCTCGAACAAGCCTATTATAGGTACATGTCGTATTACATTATCGTGTACTCAACAGCTATTAATTAGGCTAACAAGCCCAGAGGGAGGGAAGTATTGAGTGATAGACATTTTGCACGTTATGTTTATCAATGGAGAGGGAAATTTGTTGTCTCCACTGTTGTCAGTTGAACTGTCAGAAGACTGTGTTTCGTGCTTGATTGTCTCTGCAACAGGTAGAAAAAATACCATCTGACCATATTAGAAATAAAAACATATTTTTATCAACCAGATGATCATATAGTCAGATGAAATACCTATCGGCAAATCACGTTTTACGCTCCCTTGTCTCTTGCTCTCCTGTAATCAGACGGAATTTCAGCAGACTTTGTTTTTGAATCGGAAGTATAGTAGTGGTGAGAATCGAACTCAAGATGTAAGTCTCTAACCATAAGGCTGCGCTAAATCCCCTCCCACCAGTCCCACCATTCTTTTGTTGTTTCATCCAGAACTGAATTATTTTGAAAAGAGTGCTATATTCTGCTTTATTGACTCCTCCAGCAAAAAATCAGCGTATGTTTGGTAAACCTCCTAAAGTTAACGTAAATTGTACAAAATTTTAAAAACTTGTTCGATTAACTTGAAATCGTGAAAATTAACGTAGTATTAAATGGACGACTCGTAGAGGATTACTCCAACATAGTTACAAATAATTGGGAGCGTATGCGGATTAATGCCATCAACTTCTAAGGGCAAAAACGAAAAGTTCATTTTTAGGCAAGCCCCGGACATACGCATGTAATGCGAGTTGCATATCTACGTAAAGTTAAATCTCGATAATGCATATCCTAACACACATTCAATAATATCCACTCCCTTTTTGTTTTTGTCTTCCCTCACACCCTTCCTCCACGAACAGAACACCCATTGCAGATATATACGGGATTTTTTTTTTTTTTTAAATACGAAAAATAAAAAATTCCCATACGTATGATTAAAATTTCAAACATTAATCATCTTTACTTCGGGCAGCCTTCGAATTATTTAATTTCAAAAAAGTGAACGTAAACGTTATCTACGCTTTCAAAAACGATTTTTTTCAGGTATACATATAACAACGAAGCTCTTCGCAATAAATAGTGATTTCAAGTCCGAAAACGATGTATGTACACTGTGGAAACAGTTTTTTTTTTGCACTCCCATTTCAGTTACTTCCCTGTTTGACTTCACTACCTATACGTATATACCCGTAGGGGTAATTAAATGACAGCGTGAAAAAAAAACGTCTATCTAAACTCAATTCAGAAAACTCTTAGGTAAAAAAAATTAATCCTACCTTAGAGGCTTTTTTTTTTTAGGTAATATTAACGATATTTTCGTACCCTCCATACATCCCCCTCCTTTGTACAATCTACTGCATATACTCGAAGGGACACATTTGCCATTTTAAGATTAATTTAGCTTTAAGAATTCTATACGTGACGTGACGTTTTAAATAAATGGTCGTCTGACTGTTAAGTGGATCCCTTCACGAGACGATGAAATGGTGGCGTTACAACAGCAAATATCCACCTACTGCTTTTCTCACTTCTGCAGTTTTTAGTTCACAATAATTTAAACTTGGCTTGATTTTCAGTTTATTCAATTTTTTTTTTTTTTCCTTCTTCCTGCCACTTTCTCTCTGCGTTTGACGTTTTCACTTTCAAAACAAGATCCATCGCTAATTTGGAAGATGGAAAAATGACTTCCAGAGCTAACGCAAAGGCATCTTCCTCATTCCGTAGTTGGTCTTTTACTTTTTTTTTGTCCTTAGAAAGAACGAATGACGTGAAAATGTACGGTTGGATGACGATTCTTATCCGAAAATATAAAACAGGGTTGTAGTTTCAAAGGTACCTATTCTGCCTAAAACAGAAATTTGGCCCCTTTTTTGAAATAAAATTGATTTTACTTCGTTTCGTCGCAAATAAATTACCGTCGAACCGGAAAATACTAATTGAGGTCAATTTATAAAGCAGAATTTAAATTTGACAGTCATTTGTGTTTTACCATTCCTTTGGAACACATAGTTGGATGAACGAAAATTTTTCCAATGAATATCACCGCGTATAGATGGAAAATATTATCTTCAATAATTCATGCACTTGGGTCGAAATTTTAAATATTGGTTTTCAATGTAATGGATGTTTAACCATACGAATTTTCAAGAGGTACTGCTGTTGCTCACAATTAAAGTAGTTCTTGATTGTAATATTTTCAATATTCTTTATCTAAAATATAACATTTCTAGATGGAATCTTATGCTGTTAGTGTCCTCATTATTACCTTTTCAGTTAACATTATTATCTGGTTTTTTGGCGCAAATCTTTATTTTCTATTTGAGAAATACACACCTTTGATCATATAGGTGCGTCCATTAGTGGTGCGAAAAATATCGATACGTATAGATATTGTTGACGTTGTGGCTTGATACAGCAGAGTAATTGTGTAAAAGAAATAAAGATGTACTCAAAGTAATATCTCAGAAGTGTGTGTAATTGCAGCAGAGCTGTGAAATATGTACATGGTATAAAGTGTAATTGGTAAACGAACATGTACAGAGATAAACGAGTGAGTGACAGAATAGTGTTACAGTGTGACCACGAGTAAAGGTACAAAAGTATATGGAGAAAGATACTTGAGTGTTTGCAGGAATGAAAGGAGAGGAAGATTGGTGGTCTCAACAGATACTCTCCTTGAAATATCAATATTTATAACATTGATACTTTCCCAAAAAGTATCGATACACTTTATACGCATTTTTCTCACATTCTACGACCAAAATTTTGAGGTTAAAATAAGATTGACATATTCTAACAAAATTCTCCCAGCATTTTTAAGTTTTATTTCTATAGATCTCAAAGATTTTATCATTTAACAATGGAAATATAGTTAAATTCTCATTGTATCAATCATATAATATTATCATCTAATCTTAAAATTGTGACACAAATGTGATTGGGAAAAATGACGCATTTTGTGGCATCAATGCGACACAATTCTATTGTTATCAAAAACAAGAAGACACTTGTGTAACTTTATAATGATTGAATTGTGACACTATTATGAAATTTCATTATACATTTTTGATATGTGTTTTATTCTATAGCCACAATGGGAAAATTCGGCGAGTCACAATTGTGATTTTTGCAGATTGGGCAGTGAGCAATTAAGTATGGGAAAAATATCGATATTTTCACTGAAATATTGATACAAAAAAATATTTATGTGTCTCAACACTAGTGTTCATGTGGATACCCAGAGGTTCTATCTTGCCAATGTTATTCGAATTTGCCATAATTATAAAACTCTCAAGTGGCAATAAGGTATGGACATGCATAGTACGTATTTTTCCATACTTACGTTTTCGAAGCTATTTTTTGAATTTTATATTACAAATAGTCCTTAAACAGTTTTAGATTCATAAAACCAATGGACTAAAAACAAATAAAAATAGACCTACTGAACATGTGCAGGTACAATTTCAAAGTTTTAAATCATAGCATATATATTTGTATTTACCTGGGTATCTATACACCCTTTATATTGTTGTATAGGAGGGGTTGAAGACAAGCACCACAACTTCCTACAAAACCTAAATGGTAACTATTAAACCTTAGTTAAAAATCATCCATACTCAGTGGCCACAGACCAATGCTAAACCCAAAAATTTTCACGAACCACATCTAATCAAATGTATATAAAACTACTTATATTGTTGAACTATATTGATTGTAATATGTCTCTAAATTTAGCCAACTGCCAATTATAAACTCAATATATGGTTAAAAAGGACCATATGTATTAATACAATTTATAACCAAGTAAATACATCACAAAATTAAATAGATGTGTTTTAAACCTAGCAATAGGCTGAGTAAATGGGCAGCAGAAAGTCACCAAATAAATAACTTGGATGTGGCTGCTCATCCAGAAATATACAGTCTATAAGAGGAAGGGAAACACCGAAACCTGTTTATTGATCAGTCAAATTTTAACAGCAGGAAAGAAAGAAAATGAAGAAAAAAAGAATAAAAGAATTAGTGAAAGGAAAAGAAGAAAAACTGTGGCGGTGTCTGAGGGGAAAACAAGGTAAAAAGGTGAAAAAGAAGAAAAGAAAAAATAAGACAACTATGTATAGTTACAAGAGAAATAAGGAGAAAAAAAAGAAGAAAAAATTTACCAAGGGAGAGGGAAGCAACTAACTGTGGTCAGTGCACATAATAAAAACAAACAAAAGGCCTCGTGAATGAGTGAGGAAAGTAAAATTTCTGAAATTGGTCACTGATCACACATACATGCATCAAAAATACCGCATTTTGTACACAAGTTGTAACGTAGTATATTTTGCTACATGAGCACAAAGTGAGCAACAATCCTCGATGAGTTTGAGGATTGCTCACTTTGCACTCACATTGCGAATGCTATTTTTCCCAACACACTTGCCATGAAGTTGGTGAATGTACCTGATTGGTTGATGGGAGGAGCAAAAAATTTTGGTAGTGGGAGCAAAACTAGTATTTGATTTTGCTATCGCCTTTTTGCTCCCTCTATCAAAATTCGATCATGGGTCACTAATACATAATTTTGCGCCTCAAAACGAAGTACAAAATCACCTACTTTGCAACATGTGTTGAAAAAAGTTTTTTTGCAACATCTGTTAATAAACTTCATTTTTAAACGCACCTTGACGATGTATAAAGCAGGCTATTTTAGAACCATTTAGGACCGATATATAAAGTATTTACTTTATACATTGGTCTGTACTTTATACATCGCCTTAGACGCGGGAGTCATTTTATACACTGGTACTAATTACTTACTACTAAATGTAGTCTAAAATTATCTTTTTATTTCTTTTTTTTTTTTATAAAAATTTATCTGGTATGGGGATTTGAACCTGGGACATCTATATTCGCAGGTCAAGACTATAGCTAATGAAAGATAGGAGATAGTTTATGCTTATGTGTTTTCCATTTGCAAAAATATTCGTTTATCTCAATTTTTTTTAGAGGGAGGGGTGTTGCAAAAAATAGTGTGTGATACACGTGTATATAGTACGTGATTGATATTCGTGTGATTTGCATCACTCGCCTTTGGCTTGTGCTGCAAAACACACTTGGATCAAATTTGCCTACTTTATACACTTGTACCACAAATAACTATTTCCAACTCCTTTATTCTCATTTTCACAGCATGATCAACAAAGTGGAATGGACAAAGTTACTCAGATTTTTATAAGTAAATAATTATGTCCTTAGTTATTAATTTGAAAAATAATAATACTACAGTAAGTTTCATTAACCGATTATTATAATTTTATAATTTGGATTTAATTACATGTGGCCATTTTATACAGCGACTGGAGGATACATGTATTTGATGTCAAAAGGAGATCTGATGGTCTCTAGTCTACCTAGTATGAATTTTTCAATCACACCTACTGGAATACCAACAAAACCAAAACTGAACACACCACGAATTTGAATCTGGAATGTGATGGTGGCCAGTATCGAACTCGAAACCTTTTGATCCTAGAGCTAAGTACCTAATCACTGCGCCATGCAGAACCCTTTCACGTTACTTACGACTCACGTGCAGTAGAATATTCCGATACACTCCCACACTCTCATAATCTCACACATACATAAATATACTAACATACAGATAAATAATTGCCGAATGCGGCTAATTACACACCCTAACATACCCAGACAAGGAATGGCTTCAGACGGCCATTTTGTACACTGGCGAAGTCGGACGAGCTCAGAAAAGTGTACTTTGTCATTCGAACGAATTAACTGCAGACCACTGACATTAATACTTGCATTATACAGCGTCTGTCGAACAGTACGTTTCAAACAAACCATTTTTGATAACATAAAAGTTTATTTATTGTAATTTCATTTCAGAAATGATGGTCGTTATTAATACTAATCAGAGCAAAAGGGCTTAGGTCATTCTACGGTCATTCATATTCCAAACTCTTGAGATCTTACGTGTCTGCAAGTTCGAAGAAACTATTCAATATTAAAAGTTTTCACCTGGGCAATATTATCTACGAAAGAGGCCTATAATATTTTAATTTTTCCACAGATTTCTTTGCTTTAGTCAAAGACGACAGGCGACTTGTACTTCGTTAAAAAATCTAAAGAAAAATGACTAAAGCTTCTTTATTCTTTTAAGTCTTTTTCTCTGCGTCCTTTCCATATTCTCCCCACCCCCATTTGTAGCGAGGAAAACCAGCTGTCATGTCACTGCTGCATACAAAACGACGTTTTGCATAAGTAATTTTGAGATCTGTATTCGATACAATTTCAAAGTTTTAAATACCTACCCACTATTACACCCTCTACCTGCGGATTTAATTTTAATTGCAATGCAAAAATCGCCGGTGAACGGTCTTACGTTACGAGAAATATACGTCTCGCGTAAAAGTTTAATACGATTTCACGGGTGGAAAAGTTTTTCCACGTCTTTGCGATACGATTTCCTTTTCCACAGGAGGGGGTGTTTCCATTCCTTGCAGTTTGCACGATTAGAAGTGAAAAGAAAATTATATTAGTGTACGAGAAAATGGCGGGCAACGCGTAGCGTGGAACAGGTGTTCTCGATAATGGAGAATTGGTATTCTACATAATTTTAACAAACATTTTCTACTTAATGAATTAGTAAAGGTGTAAAAATCGTCCCACAATGAAAATTTTCTTTTATATGTACATTTGATGCCCAAATACATATTATTATCTACAAATATTTATATTAAAATGACATGTCATTGCAAAACTTTAATTTTATGTTTTTTTTTAATAGGTTTTAAGAGCAAAAAACTGAAAACAGAATCACTATCCTGTAAATTACTGCAGTTATTTGAATGCAGGGATTGTAATTTGCTGGGGTGACATTTTATTTGTTATCTTTCTCACCACTTGTGGCTAAATTCAAATGATGTAGGGTACCTAGTTTGTCAATTCTGATCAAGGTTCCCAAAAAAAAAACTACCTACATAATATAATATTATGTTCTAGAACTCAAAAAATATCAAAAAGTTCTTTACACTCGGTGTCCTCTTGAAATTCGATTCTGGAATAATTTTATAGCGAAACGCTGCTCGCAGATAAATCCTGTATGTACAGCACAGAAACTAGCTAATGTTATAGGTTGAATTTTTTTTTTTTTGACTGGCATTGGAATAGTCAGACTGCAGAAATTTTAGTATGCAAAAAAGGAAGTCCCATTTTGTAATTGATATAAATAATATGATTAGAGTTATTTATCATGAACGAGCACATACCAAAAATTCGAAAATTAATTTTTTAGTTGAAAACATTTTTTATTTAGCAGAGTGAAGAGATCTTTTTCGAAAAAATGGGGAGCTCATCAATTAGGGAGGTGAGAGCACCCGTGATTATCTTATCAGGTCTTACATATAACTACTCGATTTCAATGCATGTTCTTAACAAATCTTCGAAGATATTATGATGAAAATTCGGGAGAAAGTAAATTGCGCACAATTCCACACAACAACGTGTAATTTGCACACTTATGTAATCTGCACACAATAAGAAGAAGAGTAATTTGCACACGTATGTAATTAGCACACAAATAAGGCAGATGTAAATTGCACACACATTAAAAAATAAAGGAACGAAATCGCACCATAAAAAATTGTACTCGTATAATTAATTTCCGCCAGTAACATTCGGTTGGCTCGTTGTGCCTCTTTTTGCTACATCGGGGCATAAATAGTAATCAGTTCTTTTGATAAACTGTAGTCTCGTAATTTCATTACTTTCATATTGCTGAATTAAACCATCAATATGTATGAATCAATTTTCATCTTATCGAGAATAACGTGAGCATCTGCCATGTTCTTTGGAAGAGTAAACGGTCTTTTTTTTGGCCGCGCATTGTACATATTTCTCCAAACATATTGCTTATCTCGACTTGTAAAAGTAGCTGGGAGATTTTCACTTAGAACAAGGCGAATGATTTTGGATGGGCATTCGCAAATATCGTCGACGCATTTCCGTTTCGCTTTTTCACTTACAACCTGGCGATTGAATTTAGCTTCGTCGATGTCTTCTGACAATATCTCAGAACCCGAAAGCCATACTGTCGCAGTACATGTTCTATGCGCACATCTATACGTCACAATGTCAATGGTTGTCCAAAATTTGTAATATTTGTACTTATCAACAACCAACAACTGCTTTCTGCGTGAACTATCAACAAATGTTTGGCCTGACATAATGCAGTTTCTGATTAATCAAAAATTCAACACCCTTAAGAAAAGACCGACTGAAACATTCGAAGTTGAACATATTAAGTATAAATGTAGATCCGCAAGACGATAGGTATACAATATTTCTACCAAATAAAAAGGTTTTCAAGAAAAAAATAAACGTCTTATTCTCATTAGTACGAAGGTGTTTATCAGTGTAAGAGATAAGCATGACGAGGCATGAACGATTCAATCGTTTGTACAAACAGTGCGCACAATACATATGTATGCAAAATACCTTCTCACCCAGAGGGCTCACTTCACGTACATGTGCAGTTTACCTAAATAATTTAGTTGCTCTCGACAATGTGTGTGCAATTTACATGCGCCCGAAAATTCTATAAAGTTGATACATTGTGCCCAGAATTTATCATGATCGAAATTATAGTTTTGAAAAAAGTTTGAAAAAAATTCAATATTTTTATTTATACGATAACTTGAAGAAAACATTAATTTGTGAATAAAACCAATCAATGTTGCCAATGTGAAAAAAAAATTTTTTTACCACTTGTAATACGATGAAATTCCCCAAGAAAGGAGAGATTTTATTATCCATTGAAAAATATCTCTTCGAGCCGAACTCATGTGCACAATATTCATTAGACATAGGTATTAAAAGCTTATTATCTTATTATGCTGAATAAATCAATGGATTACCTACGTAGATTATATTTCAAAACAATATATATTTATATACTAGTGTTTTTACCTATGGCTTCGTTCAAAGTTATCGGCTAAATCTATACCTAGAAAAGTTACCGTAATAATAAAGAATGGTAGGCTAAAACTCACTACACTTTAGAGGTCAAGGAATTATGAAGCTGGAATGTCAAAAACGTGTAATTTTTCAATATTTGAAGAACACTTTTATGTACACTTTTTCCTTCGAAGAAAAAAGTGTTCGAAGCTCATATTTCAGACCATCTCTCTTTTTCAGGATAAAAACAAAACGTGTCTGGAGTTTATAGTTAGAAACCCTTATACCAAATTTCAACCTTCTGTAGCACTATGGGAAATACGTGAAAACAGCGGTCACAGAAATTTGGATGTCTCCGGATTTTATATATGTAACAGAAGATGTTACTAATTGTAAAATTTGGGCATTCCATGATATACCTGAAAATTTTTAGGCATTTCGCGGAGTGCGTGGAAATTTTTAGGCATTTCATGGAATGCGTGGAAATTTTTGGCGAAATATGAAAACTGTGAAAAATTCTACTACTGGCGAAATCCCTAGGAATTTTATACATTGCCTGGCAATAGTTAGGCCAGGTGTGAATAGGTAAGAAATGAATTAGTTAAAACTTAATTCTTTTAAATACGATTGTATAAAAAAAGTAAAACTCCACCCACCAACGTTCCATGTCCAAAACTTCAAAAAAAACCTATATTAGAAAAAAAAAAAAAACCTTCCACTGTGAGGATTCAGACACGATAACTCTCAACTAAAAAGACTACCACAATGTAATAAGAATTATCGGAAAATTAGGAAGTAACTTGAATTGAAAGAAAAGACCAGCGTCTGTGATCAGACAAAGAGGATGTTCTTTTGGGTGTTTTTGGTTGCCTTTGTAAACAGACAGACAAAAAGTACTCAATAGAACGAAAAGAGTGAATACTTCTACCTGTTTATGTTTTTTTGTTTTATGTTGTGTTGAATGTGGCACATCTACAGTCAAAGGTACAAGTGAAAAACACAAAAATAACACAATTATCCCCTTAAAAAATTATGTAAAAAAAAAGTAATTCGAGCGAGAGCTTGAACACGACTTATACAACTTCCGAGTCATAACTTATAACACACAAAGCCACGGAGCAACGTCCAAAATTTTCAATTTTCAAAGCCCCATAACACATAACTGTGAAATGACACTTAAAATGAACTGGTCATTGTCTTATTAATAAGGTGAAATGATTTTGTACTGTTTGTATTACACAATTTTTTTTTTTTGCCTATCTTGAAATTACATTTTTTCTGGTAGGTACCTAACTATCTAAAGCATTAATTCACTCGTCTGGACCTTGCCACACACTATGGTGATTCGAGTGGATGTTCTTCTTTGATGTTCCTAAAATTTGAGTAGAAGGGAGAAACCGAAATGTGTTTCAGAAACAAAATTTGTAAAACATTTTCCAACAATTCATTTGTATTCTGGTTAGGTTACCTAATATTAATTAATTATTCTTTAGAAACGTTTTTACATTGAAAATAACGCATCTTGTATTTTGCATTTTAACTTTTCATGAACATTTGATATACCACCTACTCATTAAAATAAGAACTCATAAAATTAACACTACCATTTTATCTAGTAGCACTCGCTCAATATTTTTGATTTCTGATTGTTCAGAAAAGAAAACAGTTTCATTTTATACTTTGCCTAACTTGAGTCAGGCATTTCATTAAATAGGTACCTGATTTCACACTTTATCTGTAACATATTATAATATAATATATACTTACTTATGTTGTAAAATGGGTATTTTTCGGTCGAATCAGTGAAAAAACCCATATTCATGACATTTTTATTCGTAAAAGTAGGGCTACATAGTTTTTTGTTTTTGTTTTCTGATTTTTTTGTTAGATTAGCAAACATCAAAAGTCCCCGTAATGTTTTGAATAAAAATGAAAGTCACTAAACTGAAACTTTCAGTTTCTGAGAAAATGAGGAACGGTTTATTTGTTCTCAATATGACGCAGCCTAGTATTCCATCTAAATTTAAAAAAAACTTCCCTCCATGTATTTTTCCCAATTTTATTCCAAAGTTTTACAGTACTTCATAAAAAATTTAGGAAAAATTCATGAAAAATTCTAGAAAAATAACTAAATTGCAGGGAATCATTTGAATTTCCTTCTAAAAATTAAAATTGTTTAATAATTTGATTCTTGATCCCCTACAACGTCCTCAACCCCAATTGTCGTTACTTGACAACCTCGAAGTTCATCAAATCACCCTCTTTATCACGAATATGTCTTCCATTTTGATAAGTTTTACCATCCTCAGGCCAGACAGTGGTGTATTCTTGTCAGTTTAAGAAAATACTAGAAAAATAAATAAATAAATAAATAGTTAAAAAATAAAAACACACTAACTATAAATACTCTTTTACGGTTCCTTATCTACCTTCAAGAATAAATTCGAAAAATCGTAATTTGTCATGGAAAATTATAATCAGGCTACTTTGCCCTTATTTAGTCAACGAGCAGCGAAAAAACACACTTACGTCTTTTCTTCTGTCATCCCATTCTTTAATGGTGCTTTCTCAATATTGAGGAAAACTTACACGAGTGCTGAGGGTGGTACGCTACTGTTTTTATATTTTATACGGTAAAGTTCGTCGTTGAAAAAATAAAGAAATGAACAACGACTGCGGGTTTTTAGTTTTTCTTTTTTCTTTTCTTTTTTTTTATATTATTTTTCTTTTCTTCTTTTTATGTGTTAGTTCTGCTTCTTTTTATATATATATATATAAATATATAAATATATAAAACGCTATATAGAATACGAATAATACCACTTTAAATTGTTCGACGAATGTTAAGGCGCAGAAAAAGAAAAGAACAAAAATATATGTTGTGTGTCGACTGGAAGAGAGGAAGGAGCAACTGAAGGGATGGGAAAAAAAAAAGAAAAGAGCTTTTATCGTTTTAAACATTTTAAGCGAGCTTGACGATTCGTCGTTGTTTTTCTCTTGATTACAGCTGAAATGAAATTATCGGGTCGTATGGATTTAGTTTTCACGTTTAGTTTACATACCGATTGTGAAAATACGTTTACCGCAGACTCTGTGTCTGTCTGTCTATCTGTCTGTTTCTGCCTCTGTCTCTCTCTCTCACTCTTTTTCTTCTGCAACATCATTAATGCTGTCTTCGAAGTGAAACATTTCTGGGGTAATGTTTGCGGTCGTGTTTCTTCGCGTATCCCAAGTAGTATGAATTATATCAGCTATTTTTCGAAAGAAAATCGACTGAGATGAGAGATAAATTCGTTAAATTATAAGGGGTAATGATGAGTAGAAGGATAATGCGTTTATGGCTTTTGTTTGACTTCCGTTCTGCTTCGCTAAAGCATGGTCGACGAATAATTTGCGGATAGTTTATGCACTTAAACAGTTGAATAATGTTAAGAATGAGAAAAAATATGATCTTTGTCTTGCAAAAAATTTAAGACTAAGACTTATTACTGTGCATAATAATTGAAAGACTAGTGACAAATACTTGACTAATCATAACTTGAGTAGAGGGAAGATGATCTAAACTGTTAGGTAGCACATTTTTAATTATTCTGGCAAAACTATCTGTCCCCGGAGAAAAATTATTGAACCTTCGCGAAGAACCGAATTTTTATATGTACATGGGGAAGAGAAAATAGTATATTATATGACAAGTGTGTAATGTGAGCTATTTTTTTACCGAGTGTGAAGAATTTCCAGACGAGCCGAAGGCGAGTGCTGCAAACTTGATACGAGTTAAAATAGCCCACAAGCACTTATCGCACACCATACCTACATTTTCCAACTAATGAACAAAAAAAAAAGTATAGCAACAACTTCCACTCACTATAAAAAAAAACTCCCAAAGGAAATAAATTTTGGAAATCATAGCTAAAAAAACACAAAAACACAAGTTTTCTATTATTTTGCATTTTTTTGTTCGTTTATTTTCAAACAGCTAAGAAAAATTAACAAACTATAAAGAAATTAATTTCACATAAATTTTTTCCTCTTTCTAGCAGTACTAATCCCAGATTTATAGCTTAAATAGGGGTTGAGGAATCATTGAGTAAAAGAGGAGTGGTTTCTGGATTTCAAAAAAACATGTTTTCCGTCAATTTGGGGTTTTTTCATTCGTATATTTTCAAATTCTTAAAGATAATTAAAAAATTAAACGATAACCAAATGCAGGTAAATTTTCTCCTCTTTTCCAAGATACTATTTTCAGCTCTCTAGCTTAATTAGCGACTGAGGAATCATTGAGGGAAAAAGGAGCAGTTTCTGGATTCCAAAATACGGCAAATTTCCTATTAATTTGGGCTTTTTTTGTTTATTTGTTGTCAAATAGCTTAAGATAATTAGAAAATGATATGGAAATTTTTTTAATTTTATGCATTTTTGATCATTACAAACCCCAGCTCTAACTTAATTAGAGGCTGAGGAATCATTTGAGACATTTTTTTTGAAAAATGAAATGTTGTGTTTGGTTGAATATGCCACTTGACGAATAGTTTTTCAGGAAATAACTAAATAATAATATCAAAATAATTACATGTTCGAATATTTTACACCCTGTCGCGTAGGTTTGGGATGCACAAGAATGTGTAAAGTACTCTACACACTCTTGTGCAGAATTTGAATGCGCGAGAGATTGTAAAATTATCGTTTGCTTCATAAGGCAAAAATTTGTTTGTTTACATTCGCTGTACATGCATGTAAAACTCATTCTTTTGTGCATGTGTTGCAAAAATAATTTTTCAATTGATGGATTTCGAGAAATTAATTTTCGAATTTTTTTCTCAATCTCCATCGCATGGTGAGGTTTTGGACCAACATGAACGAGGCTTAGGACAACCCAAAAAAATCAAGAAATAATCAATGAAAAAATGACAAAAATTTGTAAAACAAACATTCTTACTTTTTACTTGTTTTTAGTTGATTAGCAAGCTAAAAACATTTGACCATGAGAAAAATTAAAAAAAAAAAAATCAAAAGAAAACAATAATAAATATTTTGCAAAAAAATGACAAAAATGCCAAAAACAAAAATTTTTACTTTGTAGTACATTAGTCGGCTACGCTCCCTTAACCATGAAATATAAGACAAAAAATTAACAAATAATTTTTTTCTCTTCCTCTATGAAAAAATGTTTCCAAAACCTCCCTTTACACAGATGTCCAAAACTTCCCCAAGTGCTTCTTTATTTAACGCATTCATTAAAATTAAGCAAATTTTATTCAATACACACATAGAATATAAATTCAGGAATTTGTATACTGAACAATTTTTTTTCAGACTTGTATCATCTCAAAGTCAAAAGAAATTCCCCTTTTTTTGAAAGGCGAAAACCAAATTTTTTTCTGCGGAAAAATCCTTTTATTTTTTAATGGATAATTTAAATTTGCGGATTGAGTTTTTACAGTGCAATCGTTAGTTGTTAGTGGTGCCTTATAAAGTGTCTCGTGAAATGTCCGAAATATTTTACTGGTTGGTTTAAATGACGAGAGAAGTAAAAAAAAAAAAACTTTAAAAAGCAGGTTATGAAACTTTTCTTATGCAAATGTATTGGCCCTAAAGTAACAACTATTTGATAGCTTGCTTGGTATGCAATTACTCATACACAAATGTACAAAATTTTGTATTTAAAACTTCTGTTTGAAGAGAATATTTGAAAAAGTCGGGAAGACCTATGGAACAAGTGTACCAAAGATAAAACTGTATGCTTTCAATTTTTGGACAAACTAGTCCCATAGCATTATGCATCATACACCTGGTAAATGCTTCATTTTTTACTATTGTTATCCAGTTTGTTGTTCAAAAGTTATTACAATATTTATCAAAATTATATCAAAATTAAAATGTAGATATCACACAAAAAGTGCTACCAGTGGGTGAGAAGTTGAGCATTGAAATTTTTGGATGTGTTTCAAATATGTTCAAGTGTCAGTAATTAATTATTCAGCATTACCAATACTCATAAACCTTTAGAATAAATAATATAATATTAATTTCAAGTAAGAAGGTGAACTTAGTATACCATGGTGTAAATTTTTTGATGTACTATGGAACATGCTAAAAATACCTTTCAATTTTTTTCATATAATTTTTATATATAAAACTGCCCAAAAACATGAAACATTGGACCTTGAAAAAGTTTAGGATACTATGAAAAATGACTTAAACTAACAAATTCATGAGGAAAATGTAATAATTGAAAACAATTAGTTTTCATAATAATAATTATATTATTACAATTAAAATAGCAGATATCATCTATTATCTAAATATAATTACTTTTGGATGCAGTGCACCTCATATGGTATTAGATAAAATAAATTCAAATTTTTAGTTTAAAAGTATTTTTTTCTTATGGGATTTAACATTTACCATGGTACACTACCCTCAATTCCATGGTACACTGGGGTAGTGTACCATGGAACAAAAAAGGTTACCCCCTTTAAGATGGAATTAGAAAAAAACTATACCACATGTTAATGTAACGATATTTTCGTATCGTTCATAATATGAAATATTTTTGTATTACTAATTAACATCATCATCATCACTTTCTCTCTATTTTTCTATTATTTCCCATTCATTAACTCTCACGTCATTTCTTGAAGTCAAGACTTGTTTGATGACATCATTTCCTACATAAACAGGTACTGTGTTTACTCATAAACAATGAACTCATCTTTTGTTTACACTATTTCTGCAATCTTGCATATATACTAATTTCTACTTATTTAATTGTGAACACCCACTTTATGTCATATTCTAACGAGACCATTGGTCATACTTACTGTACATATATTTCTATTAACCAATAAGATCAAAACCCTTCTCCAATACTCTGTAAATTCGCCTGAACCTTCCTCTTTTTACTTACTATATAATCTCATGTTTTGTACTATTTCATTCATTCTAATTTGTTCTGATTAACTCTTCTTAATGTTGTTACAATTTTACCTATTCTTTTAATTCTTGATGTTTACTACTGTTACTCTTCTATAAAGTTTATGTCTAATACACCTTTTTAACTAACTTGTGTATTTGATTGTTCTGTTACGATATATAACCGTCACAGTTAATTATTTCTTTTGGTTTTATTTTCTAGATGAAGGTTTGTTCGTTTCAAATTTATTAGTCCCAAATTTCAAACTCAGTTCCAGCTAGCACTAGAGACAAAATGGAAAAAAATTCTTACATGATACTCTGGTCTCCCCTATTTAAACAGCTTTGTTAATCGACTGCCCTTTAACAAGATAATAAGTATTATAAAATGTGGAATAGTTGAAATGTTCAAAAAAATTATTAAAAAATTGGAACATCTACAGCTCCTTTAATATGGAGGATGGAGAAAATGTTGACTCAAAACTTTTTTGCTGTCTTATCACATACTATCTACCAGAAAAATATAGCCGACGCCTATTTTTCAGAAAACAGTGAGCTTTGATAAATGCAGATGTGTCAGCTTGGCAAATCAAACTAGAAACCCACAAGTTCACCTAGCTAAAATAAATGAATGCTACAGCTTGGCTATGCCACTGCCGATAAGTGCTGAGTAAATGGAAGGTATATAGAACAAGTGCGGCAGTTCCCACACACTCCCCATCACAAAGACTCTAGATAAGTCAAGCAATAGTATTTTGATGTATGGCTAAAGATACAGTGGGGAGTTTGGTGGTTCTTCAACAACGCCTCTTATCCTGCCACATATTATCCGATACTTTACCTACAGGCAGGATTGTCCTATGTGGGGCACCATCTATCAGCCCTTTATCTCTAAGAAGGGAATATAGAGGATTCCACCACATGCGTGTGTGGCCACGCACGACGAGAGTCTCCAGTTTTGTAGGTGTGCCAGCTTGGAGAATCAAACTGGCCACCCGTAGGTTCACCAAGCTAAAAGCTGTAAATGTTTACCATATTGCTATGTCACTGCTGGTAACTGCTAGGCAAATGGAATGTGTAAGGGATAAGTGCGGCAGTTTCCACAATAAACAACTCATGTTCTTATTTTACTATTTAGATTTGTTCACAAAATATGAAAGTAGAAACATAAAATTTGAAAATTATATGATAAGAAATGTTGATAATTTAGAAGAAAAAAATTGTAGTTCACAGTGCCAAAAATATAGGTACTTACTTAGGTATATAACATTTCTACTTAATCACCTGAAAAATATTTTTTACTTTTCTTCCAAATGATGGCAATTGTATTCCAAGTATGACAAAACACTAAAATGTAGGTCGCCAAATATTGAGAAATCGACAGCATGCAGAAAAGTGGTTTTTTGCTTTGCTTATTCCTTTGCGCTCAAAAAGATTTTTTATATTCGTATCAGCGATACAACAGCAAAAGATCATTTCAAAACCATTATAGAAAATTTACCAGCTATAACTTATGCAGATACTTTGGGGAAGAAAAAAGAAAAAACTATGCAAATTTGATGGATATAGTCAGCAAGATTTTTTTTCTCGGTTTCGTCACTATGGTGATGATTTGAAAGAAAAAAAGCGTTTATGGGGCACACTGTTGGTAAAAATTATCAAGCCATGGAAAGGACACGTGAAAAATATTCTAAAACATGATTTTTCATTCGCTTTTTTTTTTATCTTCACTACAGAAAACATGCCGAGTCCGCTATGAATAGACAAATTTCTTTAAAAATAGGTACTCACCATTGAGCAACACGAACGCGAAAATTTTCTTCAAAAATTTCGCCATCAGAAGTCCACGTAGACCTTAATTTAGAGTATCTCACGAAAAGTGTTGCACTTCTGCCATTATTGCAGTCGCGATAATTTTTAAGCACTCATACGAGACACAATATCCGAACATGATGCTAATTATTAAAAAAAAAACAAAAAAACACTAGCACTTACGAGAGTAACGATTCATTAATACCAAAATTTATAAATTTTTTCTGATCACATGAAATTCGTTTCAATTAAATTTAAGATTCTGAAATTAAGATGCAAGAAATGAGCCATTTGTCGCTGCTTTTTCATTGTCCCATACCTATTGAAATGTAACGCACCTGCAAACAACAAAATTAAATCACCTATTATTGATAGGTAATGAAAACATTAATTAACCATGAATAACGTATCACTCTGTGATTTAGGAGGAAGAGAAGACATAATGGTATTTGTGGAATACCTTGTCGTGAGAGATATTCACACTAGAAGGTCTTCAACAATAATTGCGTGTTCTGCCACTTCATACGATTAAGTATGGGAGAGCCAAATCCTCGGCGAACACTGGCGATTTTTGAGCCGGTTCTGAGAGTTTATATACAGGATTTGGTACATGCACACAGACACACATGCATACGTATATGTACGTAATTATGTCATGCGTTACGTCGTTTCTTGTCTCCGTTGAGGTGATAAGAAACGACGCAGTGTGTTTGGTACTGGGTCGTGACATTACCGAGATTGTTATCAGGTAATTGATCTCAGCCTGTACAATGTATCTTACCTGTACATACGTACAGGTACGAACATACAAACGCACCAGTATAAATTCGTTTAACATCATAAAGACGATTATTGCCAGCCTTTGGGCGGCGACTGTCGTCGAGGGGTGCGAGCCCCTATTACCTCATACGAGTATTGTCCCCACAGTATTAATCTCAAAAACATTTTTTTTTTAAAGTTTGATGTGCAAAGTATCAAGTAGGTACCTACATAGAAATTAATATGAAAAATCCTTATCTTTATTTTTCAGATCTTAACTGCTGTAGTAGCATATGCACCATCGTCTTCTCCTTTCATAAAATTCCGATCTTCACTAAGTCTTATCAGAGTGAAATTAATCGAGTGTTAAAAGCCATAGTTTTCGATATTTGGAGATGAAATAAATTTACTGCAGCTTCAACATTTATTTAAACCAGTCCTTAAAGATGTCCATAAACTTCGAGGGAATTCTTTTCAGTGAACTTTACTTACTTACATTTTTAATTTACCCGCTCTTTTGTTGTTGTTATTTAATAATTTGGATGCATTCAGCTATGAGTGTTTTCTTGTGATTTGAAAGGCATTTTAAAATATTTTTGCCGCGCATCAACCACAGTAAGTGTGTATTTTCTAAAAGTGTCAAATTTTGTGATGGCTGTCATTCAAAAACCAGCTGACCGATTTCGCTCAAATTCCAAACCGAACTAGTCCCTAATAGTTTCCAACTACCATAAAAATTTCGAGCCAAAATTTTTTAATTTACGGGAATTATCTTGATGACAACGTGGTGGGTTTGCAAAACTATGAGAACCCCTTCCTCCGAAACTACCGAATGAATTTCAACTACTTTAACACGAATGTGTTTCCCATGAAAGCGTCTAATACTGTCTTAAGTTATATTGTCATAAGTCAAAAATCGGAGGCTCCAAAAAACTCCCAAAAAATGCCAAAATCAGTAAAAAAAGTGTCAAATTCGTAATGGCTGCCATTCAAAAACCAGTCAACCGATTTCGCTCAAATTCAATACCAAACCATTCCCAAATAGTCTAAAACTATCATAAAAATTTCAACCCAAAATCTACAAGTTTACGGGAGTTATCGTGATAACAACATGCTGGGTTTGCAACATTTTGAGAACCCCTTCCTCAAAAATTAACGAATGAATTTCAAAAATTTTAGCGCGAATTTGTTGTCCATAGGAATGCTTTTAACACTATCCTAAGTTTCATTGTCATAGGTTAAACAGCGGAGGGTTCACAGGCTTCCAAAAAGTTCCAAAATGAGAAAAAAGTGGAAATATATATATATATATATATATATACATATATTGTGTACAGAAGAATTTGAGTGACCTATATATTCGTGATCTATGACTCAGGATCGGCGCTTTTCCACAGGTCCCACCACCAGGTCCTGTCATTGCACTGAATGCATGATGTAGGTTATGTGTCAAACTTTTTTGGAGGGATGAGGAGCAATAATTAAAACGGTGGAGGGGTGCAATCTTGGTAAATGTAGATGGAAATCACAACATAACAAACAGGACGACCACATTCTAGACCAAAACAAAACTAAAACAGTGACTGTCGAATCACTCACATTTCACATGCTGGTTATCTGTGTAGTATAAATTTGCAAATTTAGAACACCACTTTTCAGTTCAGCAACTCATATTTGATTTGAAAACTCTGCTCGGTGGATAGTGCTCTATTAGGAAAGAACTGCAAAATTTTGTTAGATATGTTACACAGTAACGTTTGTTAATGCAAGTAATTGTTTTCAAACTTGCATCGAAAAAAACATAGGTAGGTAAGTAAACCAAAAATTTCACATTAATTGGCGGTAGTCTTTAGCAAATTAATATTCTTGAACGAATTGGCAGTTTTGTCATTTTCGCAGACCTCTCGCCAGTTAAGCAATTTGGCAACATTGTACTATTATGTTGTTTTACATTAGATGACTGACAGAGGGTTGAAAAAACCCCAGAAAAAACTGTTCCTTTGCCAACCTGATCGATCGCCAACGGTATTATCTAAAGTCTTCTCAAGGTTTGCCTAAGAAAATGAAATCATATAAATTAAAAACATGGTTTTTCATCCCATTTATTCCAATACATATGGCCTACTGAAACGTATGCATAATTCTGTGTTACAGGCAAAATGTGAAATTCAGGTATTTCATGTAATGACTAGCAATTTTAGTAAGTGTGTGAAAACATTGAAAAAATACACAGTTATTTTAGGCATTTCATACATTGCCTGGCTAGAGTTAGGTAGAATGTGAAAATAGTAGAAGTATCTGATACATAAAAAAAAACAAGTCATTGCAATATTAATACCAATGGTTAATGATTATGTACGGTTTGTATTTAACAGTTTTTTTTTAGGGCGGTTTCTTCCCCTCTCTCGAAATTTTATTTTTCCTGGCATTCGAAGCATTTCACTCATCTGGACCTTGGCACAGTGGTGATTCGAGTGGATATTCTTCCTCGATGTTCTCAAAATTTACGTTGTGGGTAGGAATCAGGATGCGTTTCAAAAACAGGATCTGAATCGCATTTGTTTCATCATATTCAACTTTAGTCAACTAATGAATCCGATACATTGCTATTCACAAACAATTTTACACTGAAAATAGGTAACACAACTTGTATCTTCCATTTTCATTTTTCACCAACATTGACTGTTACAGGTACCTGCCGACTCATTAAAATGCCAGCCGATAAAAATGGTGGCATTAACGCTGTATATTTTCTATAATTTTTACTTGTTCGGACAAGAAAACAGTTCCATTTCACACATTGCTGAACTTGAGTTTGGCATTTCATGAAATGCCTGGCTTCACACTTAGCATATAACATAATTATACGCAATAATGAATTCAGATATTTATACCAATCTGAAAATATTGTGATATTTTTGTCTTTAGATTTTGTTGAAGTTTCAAGAGCCATCAGTTGTCACAATATGGACAGTTCATAAATTCATAGACATATTTTGAACTGTATATTACCATAAGTGACAATATTATGTACCATTGCTCGTATTCAGATTATTCAGGATGATCAAGGAAAATTATTCTGAAATTTACGTTTTTATTTTCTGCGTAAATACGACTATAAAAGCAAATAATGCAGAAAAGCAAAAAAAAAAAAAAAAAAGGCCAAAAAAATGAAAAGTGAAAAATATGGTATAAAAATGCATGTTATATAGTTTGCCAAAGCGCTCAGAACATTAAAATTCAAATCTTGTGGCACACTGTTTACCCACAGACGACATTTGAAAATTGCCCAATATTTACATTATTTTATTGGGAAACTTGACTGTGTCAGCGGGGCGAATTTCTTCGTCTCATTTCAGGGGGAAAAAAGAAGAGCTACGTTTGTCATGTTTGCAGTTCAAAGTTGTTTACAGTTTTACATAGCTTCGAGAGCAGCCTAAAGTATATATCTACGGGTTGTTTACACGAACAAAAATCGGATGTTTTGACCTCGTCGGGATATACGTATTCGCGTACGATGAGGAAAATATGAACATTGCCGGATGAAAATTCACTTTCGATCGTTATTGATGAGTTAGCTTGAATATCGGATTAAATTAAAAAAAAATTAAAATTTCTATTGAGTTTATAGTTATTTATGATACAAGCAAGGACGTTCCGACGGGTGGTCGAGGGGCTGAGTCAACCTCCAGCAAAACAAATAAATCGATTAATAGAAAAGTTTTGAGACTAGTCGGCAGATTTGAATTATTTTAACCAACTTCAAAAGAACAAAGAAGGTATTATTTCGATCCATATATCACCACAATATACTATACGAATATCTCTACATTATAACGAATGTAGACGAACATTTTTTAAATTTCATTAATTCCACAAATTATTTCACACTTTTGACTCTTCTTCTTCTTGAAACAAAATTAACAGTAAATTGTACCATTAGAATTCGATGAAAATACCTAATCCATCCAAATGAAAGACAATTGTATTCTTTGACCTCATTAATACACACACGTGTAACTTCCTAAAAATATCTGCCTAAACGCAGGTAAAATGTTAATTCTCCTTCCCTCAGGTAACAACCACACGCTATTACTTACCATTTCTTTTCTATACTGTGTAAAAATTAGAATATAAAAACTATTATATTGAATAACCCTATGTTCAGTTCAGTTCAATTTTAAGTCCTAATATTTAGTATTCAATATTATTTTATTAAAGATTTTCTTACTTGTACATGAAAAATATTATATTGTAAAAAACGTAACTTGTTGAATTTAATTGAAGTGTTCTAATTCAAAGAAAGTTAAGGTCCACCATAAGAATGTGCATACCTAGGAATAATATTTTAGTTATAAAGTTTATCTTATTGTTTGTAAGTATTTATTTGTGGTTTTCTACAAATAAATACTTGGTAAAAGTGTTAACGTTAAAAAGGTTTGCTGCCATCGAGGAAGTCCATAGACCCCCTAAGGGCAAAGTTGCCAATTTTTAAAAACATTTCTTGAACTCCAAAATTTTGTTTAAGTCACTAAAATTAGTTCCAAACTAACAATTTTAACGACTTTAGCTTTTTGGCTGACCTTGCTAGGTAGTAGCAATACAACAGTCTTGTATTTAGTTATCTACATAGTTACTTTGGCTGGCATACAAAACAGAAATTTGACAAGAAAGAATGTTCCTATTCAGTATAGGGATTAAGAATAATATTATGTCCCTAAATTTTTACTTTATCACTGCCGTGGCTTCATTCTGGAGTGAATGGCAAAATTTTGTTTGTTTTTTCTAAGCTTCAGCCTGACACTGTTGTCAAAAAACTGTGAAATATAAGAACAGTAAATAAATTTATTATCTGGTATTTTATCAGGAAGAAATAAAATTATTGCTCATACTGAGAATTCTTTCACCACCCTCTTTCTAAACAAAATATTGAGAAGAATATCACTTAGCTGTTGATGAAGGTTGTGTAATTGGATCTAAGGATGAGAATAGGTACTTTTTTCATTTCATGATTTTTTGAGCATTTTTTTGAGCATTTTGGCACTGTTTTTGAAAACTCATTTTTTTTTAGGTACCCCCTTTTGCGTTAAGTCCATTTCCATGCCTAATTTTGATCGGATGGTTCCAAAATTTAAAACAAATATTCGAATCTATCTAAGGAAGAACCTTATTGTTTTTGGTCCGGATCGGGCACATAGTCCATCCGGTAGGTTAGTTTATATGCACTTTTTATTGAACAGCGTACAGGTCTCAATTTTCAATCGATAAACCTAAAATTTGGTATACTTATTTATATTAGGTCAATGACAATACCTCCCATTTTTGATATGGATAGGCTTTACTGTACGTTTTTATCCTTCTGATAATGGTCCTGAAAAATTCATTTTCTAGCCTTCATCAAGAAAATCACTCGCTTGAACCTAAAACCATATTGGAAAAAGTTAATTTTCGAGATTTTTAATTAGATGTGGGTAGTTTTTCGATTCATGATTTTCTGAGCATTTTGGCACTATTTTTGTAATTTTTTTTTTTATGTTCCCCTTTTACCGTTGAGTCTATTTCCAGGCGTAATTTTGAGCGGTCAATTTGTTCCCAACTTATTAGCTATTCAGTGTGATTTTTCCTCATATACCCTTCTGATAAAGGTCCTTAAAAATTCATTTTCTAGCCTTCATCGAGAAAACCACTCATTTTAACCTAAGAACAAACCGATCTCAAAAAAGGTCAATTTTCGTCCACCCCCCACCCGTTTTAGTACATTAAATTTGAACGCTGACGCTAAAATCTCCGCTAATATTTTCGTAACCAGAACGTAGACAACCGCACTATGCTTTATTTTGCAATGTAGGTATTTTTTTCTCATATTAGTATTTTTTTTTTGTTCCTTTTTTTTATATAACCCACAATTCTCGTCATTTCAGGAAAGAAAATCATCGAATTATTTCCTAAAATTGTTCTTGTTAGAACTTGGAATAATTTTTCATTTTACAAAAAAATACCTAATGATTTTTAACACATTTATAAAATACTTTGAAAACATGATACCTAGGTACTTAATCAGTATATTTTATCGTATGCATCGTATTTGTGGGATATTTGTAATTTTTTTTGAAATATATAAATATTTTATATATTATTTTATTAGACGAATGTTGGTGATGAAGGTGATTTTTAAACAAAGAAAATATACTTTTTCTCGCGAAGCTTGCTGCGTAAGAGTTTTCCTTTTTTTTTACACTCTTCAAAATTCTCCGCTATCCAATTTCATATAGTATCAATTTTTTGTTTTATAATAGTATTTCTCAACTAGTAAGCAAACCGAGTGATTGTCCTCGAGTTGCCTAGTTGCAGCACAAGCCACAGGTAAATTCTGTAATCGCAGCAAGTTGATTATTACGAGTGGTTAACTAGTTGAGTACAATATTTCTTTCAACAAATCCTCAAAAAAGAGGTTATACAGGAAAACTTCATTTATGAACAAAATCTTAGACAATAATTAAATAATTTATGGAAAGGTGAACTTTATTATTTGTAATCATAACCATGTAAAACCATTTCATAATGACATTTCCTCACTTGCGTATACTAGTTAAACAGCAACGTAAAGAAATAAATAAAAAAGGAATTAAGAAAAGACTCCATTATTACACTAGTGATGGAATGAAAATCATTCTCGATGTTCCAAATCGATTTGAAAATCTCTCATTTTTCTAACAAAAATCGTTTTAATAATAATCTCTTTTTGGTATATGAATTGAAAAACATGTTTTTGTACCATGCTTTTCTTTAGTAACAAAAATATATCCATATGATACCTAATATTTATCTTGAAATTATGAAAGTGTGATTTTTTTAGCCACTTGAGGTTGATTCGGTTTAAATTACTGCAAGATATTAACGAAATATTTTCATTCATTTTTCACAAATCTTAAAACCAAATGCAAGAACAATACCTAAGTACCTACCTACTACTTTGGAAATTCTCAAGAATTTATTTTATTCGTAATTTGTTATGGAAAAATGTTACTTACCTATACCAATATAAGAAATACTCGAGTACAGGTCAAACCAGTAAGTACCCAAGTATGTGAAAGATTAATTTCTTACTGATACCATATTTGAGTATTCATTGCGTAAAAGCCATTTACGCATACCAGTAAGAATTATTACTTATGACGAGAAGTTGGTAAACGTAAGAATTTCTTAAGTGTCGTTCTTACATTCGTCCTTCTTTAAAGTGCTATAGAAGTCTATAAAATAAAGACAAAATGACAACGACGATTCCAGAGAAGAGAACTGCATTTAGCACGTACGAGTAGTCACAAAAAATTTTGAATGCGACATTCAGTAAACTCTTTTTCTTTTCCTCCCCAAATCCAAAGGAACATTTCCAAAAAGTGGGCTACTCGTCGAAGGTCCGACTCAAAAGCAACCTCCTCCCACATCCGTGTCCCTCGCAAAAAATTCGTACATTTACCGCTCGTTCGCCTCTAATCTGTCTTTATATGTCTTGTCTCCTCACGTACCATCTCATTTTCCGCCTCTGCATCGTATAGCCAAATACAAAATACTCGTATTATAGTATACGGTGGACGTATATACGTATATACACGTATACGTGAACCACCGCTAACGTATCAGCTTTAATCTTTGGCTTCTCTCTTTTCGAGAGAAATACAGCCAGAAAGAGAAAGAAAGCAGAGAGCGAGAGAGTGGATGCGTGCAAAGAGAATTGAGAGTAGGAAAATGCCTCATCACGGTCATGCAGCCACCACCTCCTTTCCGCATTTAACCAGCTCCTATCTAACGTCCGAATAGAACAGTTTTTACTCGACAACGAAAAGACGCATCATCCCTTTAAAACGGTCTCCTAAACCTTTTCTCCCACAAACCTAACTAACCGGCAAAAAAAAAAGAAAAAAAAAAGAAAAGAAGTAGAAGAAAGACGAGAAAAATAAATAAATTACCTTGTCGCGAATTTTCCGACCTTATCTAAAATTATAATCGGCTTCTTTTACTTTTCAAATATTTTCCGAGGTGTTCGCCGTTCCTCTTTCAAAAGTCTTCCTTTTTTCTGCGCAACTTGTCGTTCAAATGGTAAGGTCATCATTGACTTTGAAAATCGTTCACTTTTTCCAGCATCGATGGTGGAATGGAGGAGGGGTCTTTGTTCGACTTATTTTACATTACTATATGAGTTCTTGCGGTCGATATAGGTCACATAAAAGGCGTTAAACTGCGAAAGAGTTTCGGAAACGAATACAAAAAGCAGGAAGAGAACGTGGCTGAAAGAAAGAAGGGAGTTACTGTTTTTTGGGGATTTTTCACTGTTTAAGGTTTGAAGCATATGCCAAACGGAGGCGTATAAATCTTTTCAAGATTTTTAATAAATAAGTAATATTTGAATACCTAATAGAAAAAACCATAGGTAAGTATACAACCAGTGATGAGCAAAATATTGTTCTTTGTCAAGCGAAAAGTGTTGGACCAAAAAAAAAAACACTGAAAAATATGCAAACAAACTATAAAATTTTCGTTATCTTATTAAGTGTTTTATTTTATTTTTTTTCAATACATTGAAAAGATATATGAATATGTTATAACGAATTTTTTCACTCATTGTAATATTCATTACAATATATCGTTACACTCCGTATGATTCTTTTCATCCACCTTGTGCATTAGATTCGTGATGACATACCGTTGATGTAACATAAGAATCTTCCCACAATTATCTCACACTGTCATTGCCTTTGTTACATAACATTGCTTAGCATTCGCCTGGAAAACGATGGCACACGACCATTCAATTATGACCAAATACACATTATATAGACATAAAATTTGTTTACGCCAAAATATGGACATTTTATATTCATCTTAACGAATATTCATAATTTCACAATGTTCTAGAACATGCCTGTACGATCTGCAGCCTGAGGCCGCGTATGCAGCCTGCGAGCCAATTTAAAAAAAAGCAAAGAAAAATAAATATTACGAAGAAAAAAAATTTAATAAGTATTCCTACTGGCTTTCGAGAGAAAAAAAAACATCTATAAGCGTATTTGTAGCTGCAAATAGATACGTCATCATGGCTGCATACACCAGAGGGAGGTTTGAGGGTCAAAATTCCTCCAAACATTCCAAAAAGCCGAGAAAAATAGAGAAAGGTTGGGAGAAAATGGTACAGATATAAATTTTCTTGAACGAAAAACAACCCAAAATTGTTTTTCGTTTATTCTACTGGCAAATTTGTTTTATAGGTTCATACAATCCACTCAGGAGGTGAATCTTGGGTACGGCCCTGAACATCACTATTAAAAAATATTTGGCCTACCTTCTACATTCATTTCATGGTCCGTAAAAGCATTTAAAAAAATTGATGTGACCAGCGGCTCAAAATAGGTTGCCCAGACCTGTCTGGTAAGAAATATTTATCGCGCATCATTGTCACAAATCATCCTATTGTCTTTAAATTACACTGTACAGAATTCCTTGCATGTATTAATCTGCTCGAAAATTCATCGTTGATTCTGTGGGTCTTCAAATTTTTGGACCTTATTTCTTTTGTAACCAGCCAATGTTAAGGGACTCGATAGTTCGAGTCTCCATAATATGTATCAATTTGTAATAATCTAATGTTACTTAAAGTATAATAAAGGTGTACATTAATTGCGCGTCAGGTTGAGTTTTTAATTAATCGATTTATGTCTAACATTGTAATCACAAATGGGTGGGTAGCCTAATTAAGCCATCGTAATGAAGTAATGACGTAATAGTGGGTGGTAGTCTACAGGGGTACTGTCTACCCCCTCGGAGACGGAGTTAAGCCGACAAGGGGGAGCTTGCCCCCAAGGGTTCTTGAGAATGTTGGTAAGTTGGATATTTCCACTTATCAATTGGATAGTAGGTAAAACCATAATTTTTTCAGAAGCGTCTGTGATCAGACAAAGAGGATTTTAGAAAAAATGTACAATATAAGATTAATAAGACTTCCCGTATTTTCATAACTTTTTTTATATAATATAAAATTTGGCTAATTCACTCTCAAAGATAAAATGTGAAAATAAAACAAAAAAATATTAATGAAAAAACAAAATTACAAAAAAAAACTTAATTTTCATGAAGATTCAAACACAAGTGGCCAAATTGATAGTTCATGCCTTATGGCAAAGAGCCATGGAGAAGCTTACAAAATTGATCGTTTAATGCATAGAACACCTCCTTAAAAACACCTATATCATAATCTATGATAACACAAATAAAAATAAACTCTTTGTCTAAATGTAGACCTTCCTGATTTATTCAAACACAAATGCAGCACAAATATTTGAATATGCCAATTGATATTATTATCAAACATGAGTTGCCAACATCCTCTTAATTTGACTTGATGCCAAGGAACTGGTGATTATAGTCGACTATGTCTACAGTAAGTGCCTAATTCTGTATCGTGAACACAATCTAAGAAAAAATCATTTGGGGAGGTGGTGCCAAAATGCTGTAAGAGGAGAATTTCCCTTCACGTTTTCGCGTATACGCTGTGAAAAAAGTACGGATGAACTGAACTCATATACTAAATTAGTATGGATGCATAAATGAATTGCACTGAATGTGTTAACTGGGTTAAATTAATAGGTATTAACAGAGAAGTAGGTATTTTCAACCGTGATTTATGCTAAAACAGTGCACTTGACAAAAAATAGTGTAGAGTACTGTTTTATACATTTTTACAAGCTTTTATTCTACTCACTTCTGCGATTTCAAAATATACCAATGATGCAGAGTACTGTTTTATACATTTTTAAATCTTCTTTCAATTTTGTTCAAATAATTTTTTACTCAGACAAAAGTTAAGTAAAATAAAAGAGAAAAACTGCTTTACACCATCATTTTAACTTCCCTGGGGGGACGCTCGCATCCTTCACATATTAGGACTTCTAGGATTCTAAGTAGTTAATGAGGATGACGCAGCCACGGAATATAACAAAATTCAGTTTTCTATAAATTATTTCTTCTACTAGTCACTTTTTAAGCTAATTTTCTTAGACTCCTAAGTACCAATACTTGATTAACTTCATAATAAATTTTATCATAATCACTACAAAGTGGGCTAGGGAGGGGAAATTTACCATATCCCGAGTTTTTTAGAGTCCAGAATTAAAAAAATATATATTGTAACGTATATTTTTGTATATTTTTAGATATGACAAACATATTCGTCTACACGTTTTCAAATACCAAAAACGTAAGTATTCATCAACAATAAAACATCCTAAAACTCTTTATAAACAACCACTAATTTACCCGTATTTGATTTTATGAATATAGATATAATGTCTGTATACTTTTGACCTAATTGTGCCTGTCCCTCGAGTATATCGCGAGTCAGCACAACCCTATAATAACAACACCCTACCTCACTTAGCCTATCCAACACGTACACTTACATACCCGAATGAGTATATAAACCCTCAATTCGAAGGAATAAGACACAGTTCCTAGACAGTAACTTCTTAGTACCTAGAACCTCTCTTACAGATCTACTAGTGAACAGACAGTCTTGTCTAAAGGATTGTATACCCATATGTTAAATTTATTATATAATATTAGCGTATTAATTGATGTACTGTTGTCGTACAATTTATTATTTTATTAAAAGTGTTAATTCAAACTTGTGTTCTAAATATTATTGAGTCTCTCAAATACGTTAAAGTCCACGATAGTTATGGATGATAAATTGAATATTTTAATTATTATAGAGGTATTAATGCTTGTCTGGTGTTCAATATCTCAGGTATGGTGTAACACTGAAAGTGGTTCTAATTAGGTACATTACCACCTCTTTTGGCCGTTACAATATATATATATATATATATATAAATCAGGGAGTAAATTTTATTTGAAAAATGCCTTTGCTACATCGTTGTAATCTCCTATTGAAAAGTAGGGGTACAAAGTGTCACTTGCATCCCTTCCCCCCAAAAAAGGACAAAAATAATTTAAATGTGTTTTGATAGTGTGGAAAATATATGTACATAATCATTCCGGCTTCACCATTTTTGACTTTTCTCTTTTTATGAATTTTCGAGCCTCTGAAATGGTAGACTCCGCCCACAAACGAAAAATGTTGTTACGCTTCTGAATGATAGTGAAACTCTTGTGGATAAGCGAGATCGAGAATAAGGCCAAGACCTGACTTGACTATGCAAGGCCAAGACCAAGACTGGCTACACTAAACTATAAAAACCAAGACGAAGTGTCTTGCTTTTAAGCATCACCACAAATCTAATAGGCTAATTATGGAGTGGTAAAAAAACACAGATACATACACGCCCATAGTTATTTTCTTTCTGGAAAAAATTCACGAGAGCATGGGCTTTTACCACAAAGAATTGACGCGAAAAATGTACGTTTTCCATCAATATCATTTGTCTCGTGAAGCATAGGCTATACCTAACGGCTAAATTGTAATTTCGAATCGAGATAATAAGTAAATGAATAAAGCTCATCGTTATAATTTTTAACTCTTTTATTTAGCCTCACGACATATAGGTCAACGACCATTTTCAATCCGAATAACTTTGTTGGACCTTCGGCATTACCATTCAGATACGTAGTACCTAGCCTCTCTCGGATTTTGAAAGTACCTGCCAACTTTAATGTCTAAAGAGTGTAATATATTATTTCTTGTTATAAATCGAACTTTCCCAGAAAATTCGGAAACTTTCAGAAACTTAATTGTTGGTAGGCCGTAAACTATGACGTTGAAAATAATGTACGACACTTTCCGAATAAAACACTAGAACTTGATCGTGTTGGAGGTGTTGTGCATGGGTACAGTATAAAGTAAAGTAATGTTCACAGTAGATTTATGGTAACGTATATGTACCTACATGTAATATTATTTACAAGTACTTATAACAAATACAATATGACCATTTTTTTTTTTTTGAAGTATGTTAATAGCAGTATAGATCAATAAAAGCTTAAGCCTAAATTCGGGTACACATTTGTATCATTCTGCCATATCGTATCATTGTATCGTCTCTATGTGTGCGAGGTTGTAACATCGTACTGTATCAAAAAATGATAAGATAGGGGCCCTTTCCATTTTATGTCAATATTCTGCCATCACATTAAAAGGCGCTACTTGGGATCGCAAAATTTTCAATAAAATTTGAAGGTATGAGACAACCACAGGCAACACCTAACAAAAGGAGAGCCTCATCTTCTACGTATACCATATCATGATACGCCCAGATGATACAGCACGGCGGAATGATACAAATGTGTACCCCCCTTAAGTGACCAGAGTGTAGATAAGGGGATGTCCTAAGGGTCTGGACCTCCCCTTCAGTTTATATAAATCTTGAATTGAAACCACTCACCAGATGCCAACACGACAGGCTATAATTTCAGTCAAATAGTCATGCAATTTCGTATACTTATTCGGATCTATAGGAGGATGAGACCTTGTTTTTAGTCTAGATCAACCAGATTATACATCTGGTACATCCTATTATTTACATTTTTGAAGCCAAAATGGGTTTAAAACACACGCTTTTTACATTATAGTCAGAAAATTTGGTAAAGACGTTGAATACCTATTATGCTATATTGTAACGTGCTGAAAAATTTGGTTACAGTCGGCTTAATGGTTCATGCATAGAAATAATTTTAAAAAATCTTAAACTATTTTTAATAAATGAAAATAAATCCAAAATGAATCAAAGAAGCTGGGTGGAAAGTGGTTTGCTTTTATTCTATATACTTATTTGCTAAGTAATCATTTATTAACTTTCATAGATAAGACTTTTTACAACCAGGTATGCGCATGAAGGTGATAAGAGATCAACCGCCATTTTGCGTTATTTTTGTTATATACATTAAATATTTTAATTTTTTTATTTTATTTATTATTTATTTATTTATGTGGAATACCTTGTCGTGAGAGATATTCGCACTAGAAGGTCTTCAACAGTATTTTTGCATGTTCTGCCACTTCATACGGTTAAGTATGGGAGAGCCAAATCCTCGGCGAACACTGGCGATTTTTTAGCCGGTTCTGAGAGTTTATATACAGAATTTGGCACACACACACAGACACACTTGCATACGTACATGTATGTAATTATGTCATGCGTTACGTCGTTTCTTGCCTCTATCGAGGTGATAAGAAACGACGCAGCGCGTTTGGTACCGGGCTGTGACATCACCGACATTGTTATCTGGTAATCGATCTCGGCCCGTGCAATGTATCTTACCTGTACGTACAGACAGGTACGAACATACAAACGCACCAGTGTAAATTCGTTTAACGTCATAAAGATGATTATTGCCAGCCTTTGGGCGGCGACTGTCATTGAGGGGTGCGAGCCCCTATTACCTCATATGAGTATTGTCTCCACAATTTATTTATTTATTTATTTATTTATATTTCATTTTGCGAATTAGAAAAGTTAGAACTGGGACAATATGATGGTTTCTCATTTCATGACAAATATGACTTTTGGCATAAAAATTAGAAATTCATATAGGTATCTTCAGTCAGGTGAAATGGCAGAAATATTTTGATAAGACAAGTAAAAAATTTTATATCAACATATGGTTTATGGTTCATATTGAAGAAGCTATAAAAGTTTCAATTTGTCAAACAAATTCCCAAAAAATTTCGGAATTTCTATTTTTTGTACCAAAATTTCACGGGTTTTCGTCACTATCGACTCACGATGTTATTTTATGCTTAAATTAAAAGTTGTGCAATTTTTATACACTTGTCTATAACCTACGGCTTACCCACCGTAAGTTTTAAAGCGTTATAATTTATTATTTTATTTCCATGAAATTTTTGAAATAAAACCCCCCATATTGACATAACTTTTTTTACTTGTATCATCGTATTTTACTATCTACCAGCAATATATTGCCGATATTTCATCGAACACCCTGTATATACTTACGAATATACATAATTATAATTTATTATACAGAATTACTACCTTATGTAGGTATGTAAGTAATTCAGACACATTTCTTGTACTCGTAAGCACAATAGCAGTGGCGGTTGCACTTAAATAAGGTTTAAATTTTACAGGTAGGTAGATTAGGAAATAATTTCGTGTAGAATTGCTTTTTGTGCTCATCAGTCGAATAGTTAAGGCGCAGGGTCATAAAATTTGTTTCGCCAATCAGAAATTCCAGATGAACCAAAGAAACTGGACAAAAAACAGGCTTTCTGTTGTTTTATTATGTAAGTAAACACTTATTAACCTGTAATTTTCATTTCATTGAATTTACGTTAGTATTGTAAGTTTGTAATTGAGAATAAGTACAGTTCATTATAAATTTCCTTGACAGTTTGGCGAAATCTCATAAAACATTGTTTTATGATTTGAAAAATTGTTTTAAGTGAAGAAATGATAAATGATATGTTTGATGATCTTTATAAAAACCTGCTTTTCCTGTGTATTCAGTTTAATTTTGCTGAGATATGAGGTGCTCCACTTCTTAGCCCAAGTAGTTTTTCTTGTCTAAACCTAAATATTTTATTTAATTAGAGGCTTAACTTAGACAAAGGGAAGATCAGGGGTAGCAATCCCCTTCAAAAATTGAGTGATACAAAATTGTTCTCCTATAAAAAAAAATAACTCACTTGCTCACATACACGTCGAAATTTTTCTTCTGCCTATGTCACATTTTATTACTGCTAGCGTTAATTTAATTCTTATTATAAATTCCTTACACCTTCTTTCTCGGCTCTTCGTTAGTATCCCTTCCTCAAATCTTATTTTCTGGTTATACCTTAGATTTTTGGAAAAAAGTAAAAAATTTTACTATATTTATTTTTATAAAATTATTAATATGGTAAACATAAAATATACAGAATGATTCAAAATAACATTTGGTGCGTCAAAATTTGAATCACTTATTTACTTGTTGAGAGCAATTCACAATTCTTTGCACCACCTTCATAGTTTTGTTCAAACAGAGTAGGGAATATTCTAGTAAGATCCTTATTTCCAAAATGAAAAACAAAAGATTAAAAAAATAAATAAAAATAGTCTAAAAATCCAATAAAAAAACAAAGTAGGTATCACACAAGATGAAAAACTTGTGAAAAAGGGGGAAAAACAAGAAATGCTACTTCTATGTTGAAATTAAATGTTTGAATAGAACTTCTTCAGCATGAACACAATAAGTAATTTGATATAAACATTTTCCAAGACATTAAGTACCTAAGTACCTAATTATTATTTGTACCTACTTGAAAGATTTTTATTAGAATAGGCCCTAACTTGTTTGTGCAAAACTATTAAAGGTCGTGCAATAAATTATAAATCGCTCTTGGAAGATTAAATGAGTGACTCAAATTTCAATGCACACATAGTATTTTACTAAACTAGTTAAGAAAATGAGGGTACAAGTGACAGGTGAGTGCTGTAATTGCAACAAGTCAATTATACCGAGTGGCTAACTAGTTGAGTACGATTTTTTTTTCAACAAATCCACCAAAATAAGGTTATTATTCTTTCATTTAATAAAAACTAAATAGGTAAACCTCATTTAGAAACAGAATTTTGGACAATAATTAAATAATTATGAAGAGGTGAAATTGGTTGTTTGCAAGCATCACCCTGTAAAACAGCCCTTCTTCATAATAACATTTTGCCACTTGCAACTGTGTAAACAGGCTGTGAAGAAATAAACAAAAAAAATAATTCAATAAAAACTCTATCAGGAAGTAATGAAAATCATTATCAACCATTCGGAATCGACTGGAAATCTCTCACTATGCATTGAAAAATAATATTTTCTCAACTCATACACCAAAAAGAGGTTATTATTAAATCTATTTTGATTAGCAAAATACAAGATTTTCAAAGCAGTTTGAAACATCGGAAATGGTTTTCATTTCTTCACCAAGGGTAGATAAACACGTGTAGAAATGAGTTTTTTCTCAACTGTTTGTTGTTTATTTCTTCGCAGCATTGTTTACACAGATGCAAGTTGCAAAATGTCACAATGAAAAAAGGCTATTTCACATGGTAATTCTTACACAAACAACGAAGTTCACTTCTCAAGAATGTTTAATTATAACTAAAATTCTATTCATGAATGAAGTTTACCTGTTTAATCGAATAAATAACCTCTTTTTAGTAGATTCGTTGAAAAAAATATTGTACACAACTAATTAGCCACTCGTTATAATCAACTCGCTGACAATCACTCATTTTGCTAACTAGGTGAATAAAATATACTATTTTTTTACGATGCATCAAAATGTGCATTACTCTGACTTAGTGTTAAGTACATCATGGAAAATTCATTTGTCTGACAAATCCTATCCTACAAATGATTTACGATTTTTTATGTTATTCCTTTATAAATGAAATTTTTTTATAAGCTCATCCAAAAGTTCAGTGAGAATAGAAGATATTTGTATTTTTCAGTTATCCAAGAATTTGCATTATTCTACGTCGGTATAATATTCTTCAAGCCTCACACATGTTAAACTTTCCAGAAAGACCATCCGTCGTATTTTACTTACAAATACGACGATTACTTATCGAAAATTTGAAGCAAATTTAATTCCTTTTTCCAAGTAGGTATTTTTCAATTCCTGGAAGGTTATAAGACGAAGTGGTGAAATATTCGTTAATGTATTCCGGCGCTTAAATTAGGATGGAAGGTCTAACAGTGGAGAACTGTAAAAAAGGGAAAAAAGAAAGAGGAATAGGGGTTACTTCAAGCAGATTGACGACCTAATCTATTCTTTCGTGAGTAATTAAATTTGTGAGGTGAAGAAAATCTTCTCTTTCTGGTTCGAAACGTCAAAGATCGCTTTAATACTGTTTTCACAAAAAAGACTTACATCGTATTGAATATATAGTGAGACTGAATGTGTTTAGGAGGCTGGCTGGTATTTAAGTTCATGCTGATATCGAATTTCTAAACTTTAAGACGATTTTGAAGGTTTTTGTCGGGTTGAAAGGGTACCAAAGTTTTTGAATGACGATGACGTTGAAAAGTTAAAACAGCTAATTTCGTGCGAATAAAATAAAATTTCGTTGTTTATTAGCAAACTATCTGCAGAGATGAGCACTTCCCTCACAAAATTAGGAAAATTAACTTTATGGTGTTTTTTTTTATTTTTATTTTTCGATAATACTTCCTTAATAAAATACTTTAGTATTGAGTGAATGGATTCTTCCTACTAGAGTCTCTCTGTATATAAATCAAACTGTAAAAAGTTAAAATTACCTACCAAATAAACTATAAATCAATCAAACCTCAACAAACAATATAGGAGAGTAACCGACTAAAGGGCCGGGCTAGCCCTTCTCAGAAAATCAAATGACCACACATTTTGTCTCAAAAATTATTCAAATTAGGTAACCGACCTAGTTTTACTTTTCCAAAAACCTCACCCCTTATTACTATAGTTATTTATTTTTTGAACTGTGTCAAGGTAATTTAGTCTTAAACAATTTGAATACTTAAGACAAAACGATTTAACGTAAAATAATCTGTCACTTGTATTTGACTTTTATGGTAGGTAACAATTTTATTAAATGCAAATTAATAATATAATATTGCACGAGTACCTACTAAACTATTGAACCCCTTTACGTATGGTGGTTATATGAGAAGTGATTCTCCAAAATTATCGAACATAGGTATAGGTGAGTACCTACAAAGTTGGTTAAAATCACAATCGCTCATAATACATAGTACCTAATTAAAAGATAATTAAAGAACAATGCCAAGGTCTAAGAAATAAATTGATTTACGCGAATAGTTTATTTCTAGAAATGATCAATAATGTATTTGTGTGAAGTATTGTTTCGAGACGATTGTTCTAGGTTATTCTAGGAAGAGAAGGCTACAGGTATGGATGAAATATATTTGTGTGAGAGAGACTAGTCATAATAAGTAGTGTGAGTGAAATGGAGATACTATATGGAGACCTGAGTACGTGGCATGAGTTAGGTATACATACACGTGTCATAAACGAGGCAGAATATTGTATATGGGGAGGGGTATGAATATTATTACAAATTTTAATAGAAATACAGTGTGCGCTCTGAGTAGTCAGCTATACTGCACTCGTGGGTAGGCGTTACATTGGAAAAAGATCAAAATGATACGTAAACAACTAGTCTATATTTAAAATTTAAAGGTCTACAGAGCATTAAAATTATATGTTTTTAATTTTGAATGGCCTAAAATATCTCAACTGGAGAGTTCTTGTAGAAATCGTCGAGAAAAACAAAAAACTTTTTCACCTCCTATGACCTATTCTTAAAGTTGAAAAAAATTATGAAAGTTTGGAAATTTAGAAAATCAATAAAAAAATTCTCTTAAAACCGCCATTTTGGTACCATCATCAATCAAAAATTGTAACCGACATTTCGACGAAAGGAGATAGTAATGGGTGTTTCAGTAATTTTGCATTGTAACTTGTGGATATGCAACTACTTTCACTTTGTATATGAATAGTTGCATATAAATAAATTCCAAGGCAAAATTTGACAACTCTTATTTTCTCGATGTACAATCCACTGACGCAGTAGGGCAGTCCACTCAAAGAGTACCCTGTATATCGTTACAAACTCCTGTATCCCTCCAGTTAAATATCCCCCACAAATTCCCTAATTTCTTTATTGGTCCTCCAAAAATTCTTGGATTCTGATCGACTCTATCAAAAAACAGTTTCATGCAACATAGATTATAGAAGAATAAAATAATATGTAGACTATTCAATAAGTATTTGCAATGATTATACGTATTTTTCAAAGTAAATTGGCGTCGAAAATTTAGGGAAAACCCTTTAAGTGCAATTCGAAATGGTTGTGAAATACAGTAAATTCGAATTAAAACAAAACAATGGAATTAACTTCTCATTAATTGCCGTACAACGAACGATGAGATAACCAATTTCAGTCTAGTTTTTTAAAAATCAGTTAAAACAGGAAATGTTTTCATGATGAAACAGCTTTTTGGGTATCTATAATGTTTGACGTGTGTAAACCTTCGCTAGTCCTTTTTCTCGTTAAGTTTAATATTAATTCAAAATAAATGGTTACTATTCAGATTTTCTTTGTGAAACAACTCTAAAATCACAACTTCAGAAGTGTAAAAATAACAGCAACGGATGGTTGAAATTCGAAATTTAGAAGAAGTAGGTAGGTATATGTGTTTTTTCTTAAATTATGTAAATATAGTTTTTTCTTTTAATAATTCGATTTGTTCTTGAGCAGTTTCAAGAAATAAACTTCGACCATCAACCAAAATATTGTTACCTATACAAGTACCTACCTAATGGAAATATATAGGCTATTATGAAATTTTGTTTCAGTTTATTTTATAATTATTAGATAAGTAGCTGTCTACAGTACCTTCTGTATAAGATGCTGTTTTGAATAAATTGTAATTTTTTTTTTTTTAAATCTAAAATATTTGATTATAAGTTAAAAAATAAAAATCGGAACACCCACAAAGTTTATTGAAGTTTAGCTTCTCACAATTTTTTACAAATTTTATTGTCGTTTGCAAGACTATATATTCATACACTTCACTCTTACTTTATCTCCGCAGTCCATACATATTATGCATATCTCTAATCTCTTATGTCTTGTTTTCTCTCTCCATTCGATTTTTGTATAGCTCTCATGTTGGAAAACATCCTTCGAAACGATTTTAACGCCACGAGAAAATAATCTTATGATATAACGAAACACTGTACATATATCTGGTGAACACATTCTAAAACGGTTTCCAAAGAAACAAAAAAAAAATAAGAGAGAGAGAGGAAAAGCTCTTAGGTACCTACATCGTTTGTAAGAAAGTTTTACTGAGAATCACGGTTACTTGATGTCGTTAAACGACCACGAAACGATTTTTCTTTCAATTCACATTTTCAAACCAACTTTTACTCTTTTTTTTTCCTTTTTCTTTCTTTCTTTCTTTTTTTTTTTTTTTTTTTTTTTTGAGGCAAGGATGTGTTTTACAATGAATAGCTTCTGAGAAAATTTTTCGAGAAGATAGGATGACAACAGATTGAAACGAAAAATAGAGAAACGAAGAAAATTATGAAATGGCCAGCGTAGTTTCACGTTAAAAGGTTATTGTGCATTACTTGTTGGAAATGATGAAGCCGTAAAAATAGCTGTTACAATAAGAACCCGTGAGTTTTTCCTCGCCCTTATGTAGTACATAGACTATATATATTCTCCGAAGAAAGAAAAATAAATAAAAGAAATGTGCGCACAAATAGAACATTATTGTGGGATTTAGAAAAGATCTTTTATAGGTGGAGAGGAAAAAAGCAGTTCATTCAGTGAATTAATTCATGTAAAAAGGATTTAAAAAACAAAATTTAGTGTTGGAAACGTACTCTCGGGGTCAATCAAAAATAATTATCAAACCATTTAACCAACATCGTCAAAAATCATCTATAATAAACAATTTTTAACTCTACTGAAAAATCGTGAAAGAAGGAAACTTGTGTAGGGTGAGGAAGAAAAAGTCATAAGTACTCAATAGAGATTCAATTTGCCCTCTGAATATTGTTAAAAGTTTTTCTTATTAAATTACCTACGCAGTTATTCATAAATTCTGCAAATAATTCAAACTAAAGCTGTACTTAGGTAGGTAGCTGTATTTCCAGAAAAATATAATTTTCATAACTTTTAATTCATTTGTGTTGTGAGATAATTCTACGTCAGAATTATTTCAACAAATAAGATAATTTCTAAATATTATCTTTTATTGAATTCAAACTCCAAGTTATTACAAACATTTTTAAACTTTAACTTATTACTAATACTTAACCTTAATGAGACCTGATATCCATAACATCGAGTATGGACCTTAATGTTTCTACTCGACTGCTAGTTCAGGAATGAATATGTCTTCAAATGGAAGACAAGACATACTTTCATTTTCATTGTTATAGATCAAAAATGGCCGACCAAAAAGGTGGTGTGGCATAGAACATCTGCCAGATATGATGATTCTTCATTGTCAGCATATTTGGTGGTGTTCATATGTGAGAAGCTAGGTGTTATATAGATGGCTATTATTCCGAGAATTAGGAATAATAGTCGCCTATATTTGTTTGACGCGTTTTTGTAGACGAACTAAATCGTCTGCAAAAACAAGATGGAACAATTTTTTTTTTTTGGCTAGCCTATAATGGAAAAATTATGTTTTCGACTTTTGGAAATTTTAAACTTCTGTAATATTATCAGAGACATACAGCTAAAGAGATGTTCAACACTCGATCAAGAACATGACAAAGATAGAATTTTATAAAATGTTTCGAAGTCAGATATTTGTTACTCTGCGTGTGTCATAGCTTGATAGTGTGTGTGTGTCTTTTGGTATAGAGATGTCTGTTTTCATTATGAAAGGCTGCACAGAACATTGAACAAAGTTGACTTTTTGTTAATAATGACGATGATAATGATAATAATGGTGGTTGAAGATCATTGTTACATTTTTGTACCACAGTGCATATAGAGAGTTGGACCTCTCTTTACTATATGTCTCTGAATATTATTCATTATGAAATCACACACCAAATTTATTTACTCTCCAAAAAACCATTTGCATCATCCTCATTCTGTAGGTACCTGCTTTTAAATGAAGTCTCACATGAATATGACTAGAATACCTTCAAATATAATTTCTAAATGTGTTCTAATTAGCCATACATATCTCTCAGCTCCCTTCACAAAAAATTCCTTGATGTTCTATTGTTACTGGATAAAAATAATAAAACTTGCCATTTATTGGACATGGAGGCTGATATCCATTATTTTTCGTAGAAAAGAAGCGTTGACAAACATAAATATTATTAATAAAACATAAGACACAAGTACGGCACCAGTAGGTCATAATAATGTATTGAGAATTACACAGTGAATAATATTAACTCTTTAAGAATGGTTAAAAAGTGAATACGTGAAAAAGAAGGAACTCACAACAACTAGTATACTGGTAAACATCAACAGAGGAATATAGCAGAACAATGGAGCCAATGATATACTCAGATAATCAGTATTCCAACACCATTGTTCATAGTATTAATAAGAAAATCTAATGCAGATTATATTGTACTGAACTGGAAGCAATGGTAGTTATTCATATATCTATCTTTTACATACTATATCTACTGTTATATACATATAACAAATAGAAGCTACTTTTTTTAGGAACAACATCTCCTCAACCAACTGTCAATTTTTTCAAAACATACAAGCCATATTCTTGATCATGGAATATACGTAGATAGTTTATAGCTTTGTAGGTTTTGTTGATTTGGTGAATCAAACCTGGGACCTACATATTTTCCAGCTAAAAGCAGTGAACTTAAGCGCATGGCCATCTCACCGCCTATAACTGGCGAATGTATTTTGTATTGAGCAAGGGTATGGCGGTTCCCACAGCTTTCAATAAATTGGAAAATTCCAATTACTTAAGCTATTACTAAGCTTTAAGTACGATGTAACGTATCAATTGAGTTTTTGATAACTATCAATAGTCACACCCACTGATTAATCGATAATACCTAACTTTCAATATTTAACTACTAAAAACACAGAATTAATACTCGTGAGGTTTTATTTTTGTCAAGAAAATTATTTCTGCGAAGTTTCGCTTCAAAAGCACTTTTCTGAGAGCTGTAGGTAATTAGGTTCGAAAGTTTTCATTAAAGTTTTACTTATGGATCCATTCTGTGAAAAGTTGGTTCTCAGTTATACCTTAGGGTTTTGGTGTCAATTCTGAGAAAGGCAAATTCAAAAAACTTAAAGCTTAAATTACGCTAAGAAGTTATCAATAAAAGATACAGATCTTGATCAGTTCTGTTAAAAATTAGTTCTCAGTTCGACTTTAAGTTTCTACTCTAATTATGAGAAATGAAAATACAAAAAACTGAGTGCTGTGATTAAGATTGAATGTTCTCGCTAAAAATTTTAGTTTTGGACCAGCTCTTTTGAAACTTAGTTAGGCGGGTCTTTTCTTTGTCCCAATACATGTATCTATATCAAATTTTGTGACTATCGAATGAAAATTGGTAAATGATTGAAATTTAAAAGCACCAAACATTATTTTCATACAATCTGAATCGCCTTGAATAAATTTTAAAGAAAATTTAACTAACCAATGTGAACTGAAAATTTTCGATAAAGCCGTGCTAAGGCTTACTTCCAAAAAAGCTGAAGGACCTCTTCCAAAAAAAAACAAAAAAAGAAGCAGTAAAATGGCTTTTTTCACACGCCACGTATTCTCATACGAATATAACCAGTGTTAATAAACTGAGTACAAGTAAAATAAAACAGCATCAATTTTTTTGTATTCGAATTTTCCAAAATATTTTTTTCTCGGATCAACATTTAAACCGTACGATGTATTAGGCGAATAGGCAGGGGCGTAAAGTTTTGATATTTTCGAGTATGGCGGAAGGTTTATGGCAAAATTATCAAAAAAATTTCCTCCACCCCACTTTCATCTATTTATATTGATTTCTTTTTTCATTACTTATTATTCACTATAATTAATCATTTTTTTCTGGTTTCGAATTTCATTCGTTTGATATAAAATTTTTTTTTTAAACTTTTTTCACAATTTTTGAGTATGTCAAATACCTTTCCGCCACACTATACTTTACGCCGTTGCGAATAGGTACTTTAATACCAATACTGAAAAAACTATTTCATACAGTGACACAAGAAACACAATCATTGATGGAGAAAACGCCTTTAGAAAATAAGTACAAAATTTCAATGAAACCCAAATTCGGTATGATAGAAAATTTTTCTTTGAATTTTTTAATAATTGGAATTTTCGTTGAAAATTCATAAAACTAATCTAAAAACTTCATAATATGCAATGGTGTGTTCCCCTACACTTTTTGGTGCCTAACGAATGCTCACATTGGATATATGACTAATTTCAAATTGTAATGTCGAACTCAAGCGTCTTAAAGGGCAGAGGGGACGTACAACGAGAACAATAAAAGATTAATTTTTAAATAGGCACCACCGCAGCTGGCAAGAAGAAATTGTTGAAGAAAAAAATTGGTCTGCCCTTCATAAAATTTTGGATAAACCACACGAAACATTACGCTAGCAATGAAAAAATATATTATTTATGTATATTATGGTGAATGGCATGAATTCCTATAATTATAAGAGAAGACTTGGAAAAGTATTGAAAAAAATAATAAAGCACCAATTAGAACTTATAACTGAACCCTCGCTTAGAAAAATTTTGTCACTGCTTTCGGTTCAAAGTTTTTACATAAATCTACAATTTTTAAGATTTTGGTTTCATAATATAAAACGTCATTGTAATCAAATATCCTTAATTTTGGTCAAAATAGTGGATTTTTCAAGCTTCTTGTAACATTTCTTAGAATTATTGATTAGGTGTCAAAATTTTGAAAGGTATTCTCTAAAATCTCTCGACTCAAACAATTTCAGATTTATAAAGTGAAAGAATACCTAACAAAAACTTTTCGACAATGACGAAATAATGACCATCCTAGTGTCGCCACATTCATAAATTCACGTCTGAAATTCCTCAATTCCTCCATTAGGTTTAAAAAAAAAAAACAAAAAAAAAACGAAACCTCCACCCTACTCTGGTAAGATAAAAATATATTTCGGCTTTTCATAATCTTATACGTAGTCGTTGTCATCCAGTTTTTCCGTACGATTTAGAATATTAGCTTTACGAAAATAATATAGTCATGCAGTCATAGTCAATGGTAATTTTTTTCTTTCTTTTTTCCATCTTCTTCAAAACATTAGGATGTCATTTGTCAGCAAAACCAGCACCACCAGAGTATTTTTCATGAACATTACCCATAAAATAAAGTCAAATTTCAAAAAACTTTTGATTTGTGACTGATATCGTTTTTCATAGCCAATTGTTCGAATGAACACAAATGGTTTGCAGGTTGATTGAGGATATAACAAAGCAAAAATAATTTCTCTGCTCTCGGAAACAATCCACCAACGTTTTTATAGCTACCTTAGCTCATTTACATTCGACTCTACTCTGACGCTAATGATGGAAACTGAAATTGGGAAGAGGTTATGAAGAAATATTTCTATTTTACTAAAATAAAATGATAATAATAAAAAGAATAAGAAAAAAAAATTAAATATTTTAAATTATGCGGGAGCTTTCAAATGTTATTATTTTCTCTCGTTCTGGGACCTATTATTTTCGAGTAATTTAGTATGGTCTCCGGTTTTGATGACGATACAGTCGTTGATTTATTGACGTTTTTCTTATTTGTTTGAATTTTTCTCGGTTCAGCTCACGAGGGAACGTTCATTTTTTAAAGGAAAAAATGTCAAGTGTGAACAGAAAGAGACTGAAAGGGGTATACCATAACCATACAATTGTCTGTTTGAAAAATTATGTGAAAATATGACTGAAAATTTATCAATGCCATTTTTGTGGTTATAATTTTTTTTTTCTTCTTATATATTGGCACATCAATACGACTCTTCGATCTTTGTTCCAGGATTATATTGCGTCCTTACGTATTTGAAGGAGGTAGTAAAGTGTTAATGTCAAGATGCGCTTTCACTTTCAGCCGTTACCACTTCCACCATCGCCATCAATAGGCTACTTTAGAGTCCAGCTGGTTTTATCAGAACCATTTATTTATCAATCTTTAAAAAAATATAAATTGTTTTGTTTAATTACCTATTTATTTTAGAACAGAGGAAGTCAACCTTCGAGAATATATATATGATGGAGCCGATACATAGATAGTTTCAGTGTCCTACCTATAGAAAGCACTTCTACAAACACGTGTACTTCCAACTAAATATCTGATTGGAGGAAACGTGCATTTGTTTATAAACACTGGCCTACAAAGTACCTCACTTTTACACCAATTTTTGATTCTGATTGGTGGGGGTTAGGGATGGCAAACATCGAACTTTTCCTTGTTGATAACTATCGATAGTTTTGGGTTCCTTGTTGATAACTATCGATAACTATCGATAGTTTTTCCAAAATTCCAAAAAATCTAATTTCTTTTTTCTAATCAGTAATTCAAGTATAAAATATCGATCCCAGTAATTTTTTATAATATAAAAGGTGTAAAAGTTATAAAATGGATTATGATTTTTATAAAGAGTTGATTAGACAGTTTCTCATGGTTCATTACCTGGATAAATGTATTGAAAAACATGAAAAAAATTAAATTTTCAACATCAGTTTTTAGTGATGGAACATACACTAGGAAATGTCAAATTCAACTCTCAATGATCAATCAAATATATTATCGAAGAGTTAAAAGAAATAACATCACTTTCAAGTTTGATGTTTCAACTTTTGATTTTCAATATTTTTTTTCAATTTCTAGCATTTTTATGTGTTTTTTAAAAATTTTTTTTGTAAATCCTGACTTGTTCGACAGTTATTGATAATTTTTCTGTCAATAGCTTACCGATAGGGGTTTTGTCAATAACTATCGATAACTATCGATAGTTTTGCCATCCCTAGTTGGGGTGTTCAGTCTGGGGTACTTCTTACGCCAGCATGCAGCATCTATAGTCTGAACACTCAATCCCATGTTAAAACTACTCCGTGTCATCTCCATCATATATATATCCTCAAAGAAGCCAACATAAAACTTCTATAGGACAACTATACAGTTTTGTCAGAAAAAGTTGTTTATCAAAAATCAGTCAATTATTACTACCATTGGCAGGTAACAATGTAGTAGGTAGGTAAGTGTAGATCATCAAATAATAACAATTATACTAAATTTCGTAGGTAAGTTACCTTTGATTGAAAATTATACAAATTTTAGAGTCAACAATTTAAATAAAATTGGACATAATATTGTAAGTACCATATGCGACCGATCCATACCAAAACTAGTTCCATGTTAGAATAGATGTTGGAGTTACACTGATTGCTTAAGCACTTGTTGGCTACACTGACGTGATATATCACGACTACTGACTCTCTCAATACTTTATAATTATTCATTCTTCTTTCTAGTGTTTGTAGAGTTAACATATCTATGTTATTCACTGTATAATAAAGTACTTATTTGATGCGGTACTGGAGTGTTCTATATTAATTACTTAATTAAATATTTCATTATTTACTTATCGAATACTTAATGGACATACTGCCCCCAAAGTCCAATAATAGATTACACCAATTATACTTAAGGTACCTATATCTTCTAAACTTTGTTGTTCATAATCAAAAATTATGACTTTTAAACTCATATATAAGGTCCGCCAATACACACCAAAATCAATGCCTAAGTCTGGTTCTTGTTTTAGTCATAGACATATGTACAGCTGATCTCCAATAACCAGATCGAAAACACATCACAAATAGAATGTTTCTAATTAGGAAACGGTATATTTGTTGTGGTACTTACTGTACAAATGCCTAATTCGTGGTAAAGACGATAGTTCACAAAGACCCTCAGTGAATTTCCTCTTCGACAGTCCACCAACATTTATGAACTGTACAACATTAGATGCGTAGAAAGTGTATAACTCTGATGGAATTAATTGTTATATTTAACATATTTTTGTACTACAGTGCGTGTAGACTATTGTGGATTTATTGAGCCATATATTTTGGCACCTTAATATACTCGCATAACAACATACTAATGGAACCAGGCAAATGTATTCAAAGTGAGAAACTATGAAAAGTCTTCCCTTCTGATAATGCTGTATGTTCACGGTAAAATGTCAGATAAATTGCTTGAGAATGATTTGGGAACATCGACTCTAATGTAATTATACTAAGTAAGATTTTCATTTCCCATTACATTTTTCTCAAGGTAGGTATACACTAATGAGGAGAAGAAGAACTAAAGAAACCAAGGATGAAAAACTTAGTTTTGAAAAATTCAAGAATATTCTCATTTGGTCAATACAGGCCTGAGGAGAGGACAGGGGCACGGGGATTCCCTCTAGGGCCAGTATTTTTAAGGGCCCGCTATTCTCAAAAAACAAAAGAGAAAAGTAAGTAGATTTTAGCGGAAAATCTGATGAAAAATTCACGAAAAAATTTTTTCGGTTGCTCCACTCGCAAAATATGTTTTTTCAGTATTATAAAACCCTTTCCAAAGATAAATCCTTGTTACCGTACCTGTACATAGATACAATTTTCAATTTTTTAGTGAGTCCATAAATTTTTTATTCCCCAGGCTAAAATTTACTCTTCACGCCTTAAGTCAATACGAATAGAAAAAACACTATCTTCAGGCCTTTCTCACAAATGATGATAGCAATGTTGGCACGTAGATCAGCCGGCTATCTATTGATCTTGACAAATATACTTTCGACTGATATGAAAATCTCCATTTAAAATGTTTTTGCATTTGACACTATTTACTTTTCCACTAACTATTCGAACATTATTTTTAACGTTGAATATTTAAACATTCGACCTTCCTCAGTGCTACCTACAAAATCGCAGCATTTCCACTTTATGACTTCGTAAGTCAAGTCAGCTTTTACGACACTAAAATAAAATGACTAATGTGACTAATGAGGATACTATGAAATGTTGCCAATGTTGTACCTACTCTTGATCCTATAGGTACTTTAAATTTACTTCTTTTTTTTTTTTTTTTTTAACCCAAGAATCACTTGCTTGGTTAACTTTTTCGCTGCATGAAGAATATATCACAACCTATCCACCTGCAATATGTAAAAAATCTATTCGTTTTTTCGTATGTAACCGCAGTGGGGCAATCGTATATATTCTTTTTTCTTTTTTTGCAGCGAAATATACCGAGAAACCGTACAAACCAAGTTCATAATACGCAATCAAAGTTTATTTTTAGTTCAATCGAGAGAAAATACTGTAAAAAATTACAATATTAAAGTGAAAATCTCCAGAGTACAGTAGCAAGTGCATACTATTACACATATACAATACAGTGAACGTGTACCCAGAATATACATATATAGAGAAAACATAATATTTTATGGCTCATCAAAATTCGAAAATATAAAAATATATATTCAAATACATATATTATAATATATATATATATATATATATATATATATATATATAGCACACTATGGAAAAAAAGTTTCGTTCTTCCAGACATGCTTTGTTTTTTTTTTTATTCCTCTTCTATCTCATTTTCTCATTCTGTTGCTATCCTTATATCCCTCTCAATTTTTCTGTTTCCAAAAATTTCGTTTCTCTATACTTAGACTCTAGGTCAATGATGAAAAACGTGTGGATACAATTACACAAAAATGTAGAATTAACAAAAATTTCAACTTTTCTAAAAAGTTGTCCATGACTATGATTTATTTCAAAAAATTTTATTTTTTATTTTATTCGCATTTTCTCGACCACACACGCGTAATGCGGTGAAATAATATTTTCAAATCATCGTGCGAATTCGCATTTGGTTAAATTTTTTTACATAAACAGTGCAAATATTGGTTCAGAAACAACGTATACGCGCATATAAGCTATCAGTTTCCCACGAATTTCGTCGATTTGTGTAAAATCGTGTTTTTCAGTCATACTATGAAAATGCTGTACGCGTATTCCATTAAATGCGTCAGTCGACTCATCGAAGGGATTTTTTTTTTCTCTCCAAAACAAAACACGAAAGTCCGATGGTATTTGTGAGGAGTATACTTGGATGTCTGTACGAACCAAGCTATATGCTAATTCTACGCGTTGAAAACAATTGTACATGTACACCCAGTATAAAGATAAATAAACGAACTGTAGGGCGAATGTTGAACACATTTGCTCTTTGATTTTAAAAAATAAAAAAATAAAAAATGAAAAATAAAAATATATTTATAAAGGTATAAAATAAATATTCGAATTTTTTTTGAACAAAGTAAAAACATCCTCCGAAAAATTTACTTTTTTAAAAACTTATTTTTTTCCATTTCCATTTTTAGACACAATTTTAAGGATATAATACTGGCGCAGATTTTTTTAATCCAGTTCACATTTTAGGTTAGACGAACACGAAGGTAAACAGATGCTACCCCATAACCTTAAAGCATGGTAAAATTAAATTAGACGAAAGTAATGTGCGCGAATATTATATTATTTACAAAAAATGCGAGAGAGACAGAGAAAGAGAAAGGAAGAAAAAAACACCTCAAATTAGTGCGGAAGTGTTGTATAAATTGAAATTTGTATGGATTATAGACGAACTATGATGCTGCAAAAAATTTTGAAATTAAGTATAACTCTAGAAGTATGTATACCTAAAATTTAACGTAACTCAGCTGGTTTACTCGTCTAAATTCTTAGGCAAACTGTGTCATTAATTGACACGAAGCATAATTTTATTATCAACGTAACTTTTACTTCATTTTTTTTCCTACTTCATTATCCTGCTGGTTTTAATTTTATAAGAATATTTTATAATTACCTACCATACCGAAGAGTCAGCAAACAAAGCAAATTGTTGTTACAAGTTTTAGGAAAAATTTTTCCTGCGAAATTTAAACAAAAAATTAAATACCAACCTAACTTAATAGTACTTGTTAATGACGTATAAGGAGGTGAGGGGACAATTTTTCCACAATCTGATTTCTGAAATTTTTTTTGAAAATAAGAACTTAAATGAAATATTTTTTTTCAAAAACATTATTTTCGAAAACAGATAACTTTTTTTTAATGGATTCATTTTATGACCTTATGTATAGTGTGAGGTTAGGTAAGGTGGATTATGTTTTTTTTAAGAAGGAATTTATCTTTACCATTTGAAACAATTTGTTTATTAATACAATAAACGTATTTTAATAAACTTAAATATGATGAGGGTATGGAATAATTTTAAATTTACTGAGTTTATTATTAATTTTTGGTTACATAATTTAATATTTTAAATAATTTTTCTTTTTTAGCGATTATTCTTTCTATCATTATGAAAATGAATATGACGAGTGAAAAAAATTTTAAATATTTTTTTGGTAAAAGTAATTTTGGAATTGAATTAATTCATTTGGAAAAAATTGGAAAATGGGTTTAAGAAAAAAATGTACCATAATTCATTAGAGATTACTTCTTCAATTTTTTTTTTTTTATTTAATACCTACCCTGTTAAATTTTGTTCTTGAACTGCTATTTTGATGATAGCGAGTACTATGAGCAGTTGTTTGGCGTATGGTTTTTTTCACATCCAAAAGGTTTTTCATGTATTTTCACTATTGTTACAAAATGTCTTTTGTCAGTCCCCTAATACCTACATTAGCTACCAAATTATTTTTGCCTAGTTTTTCGTCAAAATTATTTCGATTTTTTCATAATCTGATGCCCGATCATTCTTCAAGACTCAATTTTGATTTTTAATTTAAATTTATGCTTGTGCAAGATAAAGGAGAATTTTGGTAAATTTTTGGCATGATTTTCACAGATTTTTGACCGTTTGATGATGTAGTAATAGTGATTATTGATAATTTCGCAGAAAATCAACTAGATGATAGTAAATCCCTGAGTTTTGATGAAATATTATTTCCTTTAAAATGTTTTCATATATTTTCGTTCTGCTGTGATTTTCAGTTAAACCTCGAATGAAATGAGAACCTACTTAGTTTTTTTGACAGGCGTCTCGAAAGTTCATTCTAAAATTTTTCATTAATTTTTCAAACTTGTTAAGAAATTTAAGAAATTTTTCATTAATTATATGTACTTTTACGTTTGGAGACATGATTTTCAACGTTATGAGTAAAAATCCATTTGCCAAAGTAAGGTTTTCTAAATATTTCATATTCAAATTTGTCATAATTTTTGTAGGTAACGTTCTTTTAATGTCTTGAAACTAATGATTTTCTGTCGTTAAATGAGGAAGTGGGTCTGAAAAATAATCCTCAAAAACTTTTTATAGGCCTGACAAATTTTTTTAAGTAACGAATTTTGCTTGACTTAATACACAACATATTTTTCTCAATGTGATATCTATAGTTTTATTCAGTCAACATTTCACATAAATAACATATACATCGTTAGCATTTTTCATTTCCATCGGAACAAATATCTATACCTTCTTGACTTCGGCTGGTTTAACTAGTAGAAAGAATTCGACCTCCATTTCACGCTGGAATTTATTCGACGATCAAAAAAAAAAAAAACAAACAACAAAATATGGACTGCCTTTTTCCTAAAAATACTCTTCCAAAAGAGTACCTATTATTAATAATATATATTGGCAATGCTCCGTTAAAACTATACTTTATTTTATAAACAAGCATTTAACTTACGATTCGGAAAAATTGAAAAACTTTTCTGCATCTACTTGGTATTAAATTTTACCCGAATAAATCCAAAATATGGAAATTTCATAACGTTAACCAAAACAACGATGAAAACTGAAAAGGGTACATGTAGGTACAGGTATAAGGAAAGAAATAGCCTATAATAAGTTATCTTTTTTGATGTTCACTTTTTATTTTAAAGGTCTCATTAAAAGTTCAGGTAAAATTTTGTTAGCAAATAATTAACATAAAACTCTCATAAAATGTTCTTTAAAGTAGAAGAATGGCCTCCAAAAATATAAATAATTTTATTTAAAACAATGGATACGCGGGACGAATCCTATCTTCTTCTTCTTTTCTTCGGTTCTTCTACTCATTCACTTTCAAGTGATAAGCATTTCCGAGACCGAATACCATACAGAACCTATTAACTATACGAAATCAAGTCTCGAAAGTTTTCTATAATTTTTGGTTCTGTGCGTGCTTCATGTAAAATGAGATGAGGAAAATGAATTAATAATATTTTGTGGCTCATATTTTCATAAAATCTGAAAGTCATGTTGACTCATTTTTAAATATTTACTTAATTAAAAAAACGTAACTTGGGCTAGGTACCTTCGATCGACTAAGCTTAAATATAAAGAGTATACGTAGTACTGGACCTGTAAAGAACGATAATTTCTGGTTAGACATGCAGGCGCTAAATAGGCAGCCACAATGTACCACTTGACGTACCTACCTAATTTATACTTTGGTACAAATATTTATGTACGCTATCCTTGTGAATTTAAGAGATGACTTTTATCGAATGTATTCTAAATAGGTGAACTCGAACACAAAGTACACTCTGGTTGCCTACTTTTACGCCGGTATGTCTTGACATTAAAATGTACAATGGGCCCCCATGAAAGGTCCCTAAATAGCATTCTTTTGGAAATTACCCATTTGGTCTCTTTTAGCTTGATTTAGCATTTAAACGTAAATCCATTTCACTTCATTTGAATGCACCCAATTCAACCTTTATCAGATTTACATCAAAAATTCATAGTTCACAACCTTAATTAAAGAATATTCAATGAAATGAGAATCCATTAGAGAAAAAAACATCCGATATTTTAGTTATAGGCCAGTCAAATTAAATGGTTTCACTCAATAAAATCTGGAAAAATATTTTTCTGCGAAACCCGGTAGTTTTAAGTGCTCTTTTGAACCTATTGAAAATCCACCAAAATCTGACCACAGCTTCATCCCTAAAAATCCACTTTTTGTTCACCCAACAGGTTTTTGGTGATTTAATCATTTCCTATTAATTGCGATACCAAAAAATTGTTCGAACTAACAGTGTAGAAGGTGTATAAATTTTTCAACAATAAAAGTATCTAGATATTTTTGGGTGAGTTCCCAAGAAATCTCAGAATATGACTCGAAAGTTTGTACACACCACTAATAAATGGTACTGTATTAGATGAAGCCCAGTCTCGCTTGTACATATTACACCAATATACCCGGTCAGTTTTATAGACCTACCATATATCTAATACATAACTATGAATAAAAATAAATTTATTTCTATGTGATGTGTGTTTACCTGTGTGTGTTTATTTGCAACACCATAACTTTAGAATCACTCTATAAACTAAGCATTAACTTTCTGTGCATATTTGTATTATTCCAAAGAGAGTTTTAAGATAAATCGAAAGTCCACAGCTCCCTTGGGGCTAAGTTGTGGATAAAAATATAAAATTTCAATTTTTTTTAGTCAAAATGTCAATGAAAGGAGGCGTATTTCTGAATAAATAAAGTTTATTATTTTTATTCACAACTTAGCTCCTAAGGGAGCTGCGTACATCCCAGTTATCTGAAAATCCTCCTTAGAATAAAAAAAATATGCACGGTTAATCAGTCAAGTAGAGTTACACAAGACCTATAATTTTTTAGACTTAGAATTTCTAACGATTTATTTTTTCATAGTAAGTGGAAATCCTCAAATTCAGTCAAGAATTTAAAGTACAACTTCAATAGAAGTAAACGTTTGTCAATTTTTTTTTTTGTTTTCTCAAAAAATGTTTTAAATCTATTGGTCAAGATTGAATTGAAAAATTATGTGAAAGTAAGGATATTAATAGGTACCGAAAATAATTTCAAAAACTTCATTCATGTGAGAAGAAATTAATACTACTTTTTTTGTGATATTAAATCGGTATTATATTGAATCTGTGGCTCAGATGTGGCCAAAACAAGGACCAAAACGCATCGAATAAGCAACAACAGCAAAATCTGTTAAATTTTGAATTCTTACTTATCTACTAGGTACTACCTACCTATACCTAAATTGAGAAATGATCACTTAATACGAAGGATAAGATATTCAGAAACCAGCTTTGTATCTTTACTCGTTAAATAAATTTTATCCCATTTAAACTTCCGCCGGAACACAAACCAACTTTACAAAACTCCTATTAAAACCCACCGAAAATTGATAAAATATTATTTGTCTAATAGGCCTATTTTGTCCAGGAAATGCCACAAATAAGTTGAAAAACTTCGAACCAATATAATATAGGCTGGGTCTTAAAATAAAATTTTCAAAAACTAATAAAATTATTCGTTTAAATTTGAAAATTCGATGAACGAGTAATTTACTTACCTACTTTCTAGAATAACTTCCAGTAAGTATGCACGCTTTTACATTGTAATAAACGACCAAAATTGTAGCCAACAATATGAATATATCACATATTTGGGATTTTATATCGCACAATATTATAATAATATGTAGTTGAAAAAACTTTAAATATTTATGTAATTTATTTATACTTAATTGAAGAAAAAAAAAACAAAAAACAAAAAAAAACAAAACGGTAATTCTTTATTGATTCCGTGGTCAAATTGATTTATTTTTCAAGAAAAAGAAACGTAATATTTAAGACGATTGCAAAATCAAAAGAATCGCACAAACACGTCTACATTTACGAACACGCCGTCTCGAATAGTAGACAAACATTTTACGTCTGCTTTCGAAAACTATAACCCGTGTGAAAAATCACCCCCTGTAGAATGATATTAAGCCGGCGCGTTTACCACCCCCAACGAACTGATTATTTGATGTATTCTTCAATAAAAATATAGGCTGAAGTTCGAAAAAAAATTCTTTTTTGTCTATAACCGAAAATAATATCGTGAATTTTCAATTCGTATAAGACGAAAAATGTTTAAGAGAGAGAAAACAAAAGTTGAAGAAAACGACAAACTGATAACAATCAAAACCTCTCATCAGTTTTCTTCGAAAAAGCCGAACTATTTGCAGAAAATAAGAGATGAAGAAAAACAAAAAAAAAGCAGTGTATAAATTAAAAATTAAATTTTCTATAACTTATAATGTTCAAATGAATTTCGTTCCCCAAAAATTTACTCCAAAACTCTTCATTTCATTTAATTATGAGTTTCAAATTTTTTTATGGTGAGTAAAGAGAAAATTTTGGCAACTTTATAATAAACGAAAACAGAAGTGGTTCTTACCCGGATTTGGGGAGCAAATGTCATACCAAAAAATTTACAGAATGAAAAAAAAAATTTATTTTGTAAATTGGAAAATAAACAAAAATAGACACTTTCCATCCTCGATACATCAAGACGTCTTTTACTGTAGAAATGGGTATACCTATCTACATAACATATTTCATAGCATTAAAAATGGATCAAATTTGTCTCTCATTGTAATGCACCACCAACGAATGAAAACAATACAAAAATTGTGAATGAGGATGACCAATCTGCAGAGTGTAAGACACTTGAGTTTTCCATTTAAAAAAATAAACAAAAAGTTTTAAGTTTATAAAACATTAATTTATTGTTACTTCAAGCAATTAGACCAACTCGAGTTATTCTTATTATGGTAGGGGAGATAGGGGTAATATGGACACACTAAGCGCAAATTAATCCCACCAACAAATTTTTTGAAATTTTTGTTATTTAGTTATTGGGGTATCTAAGGAAAACCTTCAACTTCCCTCTTTCAGTTTTTCAGACATTTTGATTGATAATGCTCTTCACAATTCATAGTTTTCTAGACCCTTCCAAAATCACTCATTCAAAATGTATTGGGTAAAATGGACACTAGTGCAAATTTATTTAAAATAAAGAATAAAATTTAAAAATAATTAGTATTCTTCAACACAGATTTAATAATTAATTGTTAACACACAATTCACATGTAAAAAATAATTTGTCCTCCCCTGACACACATTCTTCATGAGACCACTCTTCACACTGAGTGCACTGGATCCACTGTTCTCCAGGCTGTGAGGCAGAAAAAAGCTGACAGCAATACAAACATGATGCATCTACTTGGATTGTTTTTCTTTTTTCATTTTTGGTAGATGAGCTGGAATTTTAGGTTAGGCATCTTTAAACTAAAACATGCAGAAAAATATTGTAAAATGAGTGTCCATTTTACCCCAAGTGAGGTAAACTGAAAAAAACGCGAATAAAATTGTTTGTTTCAACGAAAAAGTGACAATTCACAACTTTTCCACTTTTAATCGTAATAGTCAATTTATAAAAATAAATATTATTTACTTGATTTATTCGCATCTGAAAATTCGCAAAAGTTACATCAAACACTTCTGAAAACATTATCGCATCATAATTAGAAACTCAAACCAAAGAATCAAACCAAATTCAGAAAATAAGCTCCTAGGGTATAAATAAAATTAATTAATCCATTATCCACCATGGAGCGCCAATAGCCGATTTAATAAGGCCAGTGTCCATTTTACCCCAAGTGTCCATATTACCCACATCTCCCCTACTAAGATCATAAAAACCATTACAGCGTATAATATATTACCGACGTCCTCTCAGTAGGAATCACTATTTTATGCGTAATGTCTGGAATTCCACTATTTGACGGATAACGTTTTTCAAAGAGAGGTACAGGGCTGCCTCATAAACAAAATGTGACAGAAAAAATTACGTCATCGCAGTATCTCCAGAAATAAATGACGGAAAACGTCTTTCAAAGAGAGGTACAGTGGTGCCTCAAAATGTTACCAAAAAAATGTGACAGCCAAAATTATGACATCATCAGCCCCTCCAGAAACAGATGATGGAAAACCCGTCATCAACCCTTCCTGCTGCTAAACTTTTCAAGTCCAAAATTATGACGTTATCATCCCTTCCAGCTGCTAACAATATTATGACGTCATCAGTCCCTCCTTTTTATGAATTATGGAACGACAATATACCTCTAGACATGTTTCTTGAGAAGGTGAGCTAAAATTTATAATCCTAACAGAAATAAAAATGGAAACTTCTAGGTTAAAAACAAGTTAGCCTATTGCTTCCAATTAATACCTACTAAATAAATATTGTGTCAAATTACTATCATACTTAATTGTGGTATGCGACCCTGGGTAGGCAAAGACCAACTCAATACATGTCCACAATTCAACCCACAACACAATACAATTGGGAACCAAGGGTGCAAACCATCAACTACGTCTGACGGCTGTAAATTATCCAAGCCTAAACCTGCAGAATAGAAATAAAACTGACCAAAATGACTATGCATTCGAGGTACGATGCTCAATAAAAATAAATCATCTTGTTTTACTTTGACTTGATCCGAGGCGGCCCCCTGCCAGTGAAAAATTTAACCCATGATTAAAACAAATTATCATGTTATAATTTGAAAAATATTAAAATGGTAACAAAAATGAAGATGAAAAATAAATGATGTTGCTTGTACGAGTTGCAAATGCCGGTTGATCGGAGCAGCAGAAAAAAGTTGCATAGAATGTGATGAAATTGGCTGCTAAATGAAAAAAAGGAAATAGGGAGATGAATAATAATAAGAGATGGTAACTAAATATACAAATATGGGAAATATTGCCACCGCCGAGGAGGTAAATAACCAGCAATGTAAGAGGAAAGAATGAATGAATCGAAAAGTAGGCTAAACAGAGCGAGAAAAAATGTTCGACGCGAACGAACCTAGGCTAGGTGATTAGCCTAAGACGCTCAAGGCAAATTTATTATTTGGGGAATTAATTTCGAATTTGTTTTAATTTTATTTATTTTTTTAAATGCGTCCTCTGGGGTGGATTTGAAAATTTTTTATTATTACACGTTATAATTAACACGTACCTGTACTGACATGTGAGGGGTGACTGTTTCAAATTTCGGTATAATAAAATGTGAACATGTATGAATGATGATGATTAGTTATAACGTGACTGCGATTAGGAGAGAGGGGGCGAACTCCTCTCGATAAAAATTGACATTCTCATAGACATAATACAGACAAAAGCTAATACAATCTGAACCAGGAACACATCACATGTCAGTATATCATGGTAATATGACAGTAATTTGGTGCAATATTTATTTAGTAAACATTAGGTACCTACCTATATTAGTTAGATACAATAATTTGGTTTTACCTAACCTTGAAGTTAACATTTTACCTATTTCCTTTGCAGTCGGTCCTTTTTAATTTTTTTTAAGCACTTTTTTTTACCAGATGTCGACCTTGGTAGTTATGTTTATTGTTAGACGAGAGAAAGTGAGACGGAATTAAGATAATTAATATTATCAATTAAAAAATTATATTTAATCATAAATTTTTGTATGATGCAAAATCTACTTTTCTTCGTCAAACATGAAATGTTTCAGTTCTTCTGTTGTATTAACAGCTACATCTGTGCTACACAACACAAAATTAAATAATAAAATTTGTATGCAAGTATAATTTTCTCTCGAATCAGTGATTAGCTGTCAATTTATAAATCATTATTTGTTTTAGGCAGCTGAGAGCTATGACCAAGTAAATAAGATTAACTATAGATATCATCATCGGTGAATTATTTTTATCATTTATCTATAATCAGTTGCTGGTTTTCACTAAGAAAATAAGCAGATAAGTACTTATTTGAAGTAGTGAAAGTAATTCAAATCTCAGACAAATGAACTTAAAGATAATCTGAGATGGTGCTAACTTAGAATGCACACCAATGATTTGAAACGGACAAACTTTTGGGTATTATTCCAGAAAATAGGCTACAAAGTGGATACCTACACCACAATATTTTCAGTATTTGATTTATAAATAAATTCTACGACACAGCTGACATTTGAAAAAGTAATTTCTTGTTCTACGATTTTCTTTCTCAATTTTCGACTTTCCTTTAATCGGAACGAAATTGGCCTTTTAAGACCGTTCGAAAGAGAATATTTTGTCACATTCAAACTTCTTCAGCAGTTCAACGCATGAAGTATCTTTCTCCACGTACTTTCAACTTCGTTTTAAAGTCGTCTTACAATATACCAAACGAAACGTACTTTCTTCCCTTTTTTCATCATCTCGGTCACGCAGCAGATACACTTTTCAAAATATGTCCGCAAAAAATGTGACCATTTTCGTAAATACGTCTAAATTTTTTCGATAAAATGTAATGTCTTTCGAAAGTGTCGTAAACAATTTAGGGCAGATAAAATTCGGAAAATTTTTCAATAACTGCTCACCATATGAAATAGCATTAATAGGACGACGGTCGCATTGTAATCATTCTCTGAACTAGACGAAGGAAAAAAACGGGAAAAAAGTAATAGAAGTCTTCTCTCGTACATTCGTCAAAGTTTCGCAGTTGATGTTCTTTCTTGTTTTCCTTTTTAAACAGAAATTTTTGACGTTCGTAAAAAAAAATGCTGTTCGCGTTTCAAACAAAAGGCAGAAACGCAGTGATTTTTCTTTTTTTCTATGTTAGAACAATCCTCAAAGTAATGTAAAAAAATGTAATTAAGTCGGCTATATTGTTTGGAGACTTTTTTTTTTAAGATTCTTGTTACTCTTTAAAATTTTAAGTTAAAAATACTCATGCCCAGCAAACTTAGCAAGAAAACCTGGTTTGCCACTTTTCATCGATAATTCAAAAAAAAAAAAAAAAACACAAAAATAAACCGAATTTCAAATTCTTGAAAAAATTTCCAAAAACAATCGATCGTTGTCGATATCTGACACATTTATCGATATATTGATATTTCATTGCTTGTTTCAAATAAAATAATTATGATAAACTATCTATAGTATTTATCAATATCTTTCACAAAAATATCGACTAATCGATATTTTATTGCTAAAATCGATTTTTCAGAAATTGTTTGTTTTCTGGTTTTCTCAAAAATTACTGAACCAACTGGTACAAAACTCCTATCAGATTTGGTCCCATGAGGAATACTTTCGTGAAAATTTCAGCCAAATCCCCTTTGAAATTTTCTGAAAATCATAAATTCAAAATTTTTTCCCGCAATTATTCTTCCCTAGTTTTCTCAGAAACTACTACATTAATAAGCACCTAATTTCTATCAGGTTTAGACCTACGTAAGGATAATATATGCATAATTAAAATTTCAACTCAATTTCTTACACTTTTTCTTAAAATCGTGGTAAAATAATTTTTCCAGGAATTTTTTTGCATCCATGATTTCTCAAAAAATACTAAACTCATAAGCACCCAACTTCTTTCAGATCTGCTCCTATATTAAAACTATATTTCGTGAAAATGTCAGCTCTATCCTTTCAATAATTTTTTCAGAACAGTGAACACAAAATTTAGCGATATATACACACATCATATACCTAATATAATAGGTAGTCACTATAATAAACATACAAGCCATTTCATGAAATTATATACCCGATTTTATTTTCCCGATATTATTTCGCCAGTTATTCCCTCAATGCGCATGCGCCACCACCCACACAGCCACAGACACGAAAAAAAAAGAAGTTTATTGTCTCCTTCGAAACAAAAAATTATACCTACAGTGTTACCAGAAATTCAGAGCACTAACTCTTTCCTTTCTGAGATATGGAGCGCCAAAAAGTTATAAAATTGAAGCATCTACTGTGATCCAGTCAAATAAATGGTTTGAAACTGAAATGGAGGAGAATAAAGAAAACAGATAGGATGAATGAGGGAGGGAAGAGAGCTATTTTATGTAAAGATGTTGGTTACTCTTAGCAAGCTGGTTGTCTTAAGGAAGGTTTTAAGTCTTAGTAGAAAGTCTGTAGCTTCCCTGAGTGAAAATTCTCAGATTTTCCTCCAGTACATGCCTCACTTTCTTACATTGTTTGTAAGCTGAAATACCAAAAAAGAAAAAGGAGAAAAACAATAAAAAATACTGATCTATCTCTATTTCTTCCTATGTTTCTCTTTCTCTCACTAGGGATTTCTCTTAGGAGGATTATAAGTTTCAAATCTAATTGCTACGCAAAGGCGGAGTCCGCGACGTTAAATTACAATTGACATTTAGCCAGATAATCGTAGCTAAATGAATAGGTTCTAATACTGTATATTCTTCATAGAAAGTTGTCGAAATTAAATCATATATTTTATCATTAGGAATTCCCAATAATTTCGCGGGTGAATTTTTTACTGGAAAGCGAATAATAAAATGTTCATCAGTTTTGAAATTTATAGATTTTATTTTCATTTGTTCATAGATTGGATGAATATTATTGAAGCTTGAAAATTCTCGGATACCTAAATAGGAATCTCACCGATCTGGATACCTTGTTAATTTTATTAATAAGGAAGATACCAACGTAAATATTTAAAAAACCAACGGTTCCGTCAACATTTTGCGTCAAATTTTAGACTATACATATAAATTATACAAACATAGATACCTAACTCGTTGTCTGGCTAGTGTGGCACTTCATGAAATTCTTAAAAGATATCATAGATACTTACCTACTTCCGATACACTAACCTATTTGAAAGCCTACATTTAAATGTGGATTGTTTTTTGAATTAAATAGAAAATTAATGAAATTTTCGTGGGAAAATATGTAAACTAGAATATTGTTTAAACGAAGATACTCGCCTATTAAGAATTATGGAATTAATTTATGCAATAAAATATAAATTTAATTATAAACATTTTGAAAACTATCCACTAAACTTTACTTTCCTTATTCGGAAAAGTTTGAATTAAAAAAGTGCCTCGGTAATGTTTCATTCTTTTAAAGCACATTTAGTGCATAGGTATATTTTGATGGATTTAAATTGATGTGCAGCTTTGAAAAATTCAAGAGAAAAATCTTCAAAATTTTACGAATGCCAATAATATAAGTTCGAAGATAGTAAAATTACGCACGGGTCGTGATATTTACTAATTTAGACATTTTATTTTACAAATTGAGCTTATAAAGAACATAAATATAAATATTTTCCGCCAATCAAGAGTTCGTTTTATCGAAAAAAGTGCGAAACCTTTAGCACCTTTTAAAACCGACTATTCGCTTTTGAAAAATGGAGCATTCGTTTTTTAAAGAGGTGCAGTTCTATCATTCGGAATAGAGTTCGAAAAAAAAAAGCTTTTTCTCAAAATGTGCCAAATTTTCTGATCATGGCCGTAGCCAAGGCTGACTGGGAGGCTCGGACGCCTCCCAAATGTCCAAAAAAATAAAAATTCAAGACCATCTCGTCCACTATTTTTTTCGTTGGGAAGTTTTGGGGAATATTTATATGAGCCCTCCTTTAACTAAATACTGCCTATACGTCCATGTTTCTGACCAGTTTCGCTGCGAATAAATTCTAATGAAAAGTCTCTAATAAAAATATGATTGTATCTGAAACCCGTCTCATATACCTTGCAAGTCTCCTCATTTCCAACTTAAAAAAAATAATTTATGAATTGTTTTATTTGTGACATCACGTTTGTGAGTTTTACCATTTCACAGAACTGGCACAGAGCTAAAACCGCAGGGTCGAACCGCGTACCAACTTTTAACAGAACTGATTTTTCCCGCATCGAACTCAGCTGTAGTCTACTACCAACGTTACAATATAATTTTGAATAACATAGGTAACATGACACGCCATTCCTTGCGGGTTAGTCGAGTTCCTTCAAAATCAAGAGAAAAATTATTATTTGAAAAAAAGAGAAATCTAGCAGAAATAAATGAAACTATTAAATATCAACGGATGAAGTTCAGCGCGAATAATTTGGCAATATTAAGAGGACATTCGTAAAAAAATAATAATAATAACTCGCTTAACCTACCGCATATATATTTTTAACAATTAAACTAATTTAAAAATTTTTTTTTTTTTGAATAAGCATATTTTCTAAAGTCCTGTATTCTCGAACTTACAGTTTCACTCTCATTTTTACCATTTTTTTAACAGGTTTACTATTCCAGTAATTTTTACAAAATCGATCACATTTTTTCTTGCAACTCTCGTTTGTGGATTTTCTATCTCTTACTGTTGAAAAGCGCTCTTCTTTTTCTTTTTCTTTTTTTTTGTGGTATAAATGCAGAAAAAAGTATGTGTTCAAAAGTGTACTGAGCGTGAAAGCACTCTGCCTTTTCTAATAGATGTAGAATTTCATTTCTTTGATATTTTGTTAAACTGGAACAATAACATTTCTTATGGGTACGTGTTAGAGGGTGTGAGAGGTGTGCAACACTCAGATATGTTTACATTTGTGACATCAAAACGCGTGGAGGGGGAAAAAAAGGGGAAGTTATAAATTGTAGAAGTTTTAAAAGGTATATGTCGAGGATGATTTAATTTTTTCTCCGACACTTCTTCATTTTTTCCCTCATCTATTACTGTTAATTGCGCGAGCCTACAAGAAAAAAAAAAACTATACTTGAAAAAAGTGAACAGGACAAAAAATGAGCAATTAAGACTTCGTGCTCTCTTGCGTTTTTAATTGGACGCGTGTTTTTCTAATCTTTTGATTTTGGGCGAACAAAAATAACATTTACTTATTCATTTATGTGGGTCATAATTATTGAGTTTAAGAAATTTCGAATTAACAATAAATCTTAAGATAACTGTAATAAATTAGGTATAATTAGGTTTGACTTGAAAAAATTTTATCATTTATTGCACACTTTCGACAAATTCAAATTCTCTAAAATAATATGGAGGAATGGGTACAAAAATTATTATAATTTTAAGGGGTAGATTAAAAGGTGGAATTTGGGAAATTTTCCGGTGGTGCAATTTCATTTGGTGCTATTTGGCCACACAAACTAAATTTTTTTTAAGTTTTGTTTTACGTAAAATCGTTTTATTTTTAAATTTTTATAAGTCTCCCTCCCGTAAAAAAGTTAGTATGGTACCACCTGTCCCTAGTTTTCCCAGGACGGTCCAACGGACCCCATCATCACCTGAAAATTTTCATTTTTAAGTTTGTTATACATTATCTAATGGGTATGGATTAACAAGTAAACCTACGCAGTTGATTAACTGATAACATATTTTATTCTTTCTTTCATACATACAATACGACAAAGTTTTTCTTTCAAAATTTTTTGATTTCGCTTCCACACAGAAAATGTTAATATATTCCGTGATGAAATGTCGGCACATAAAATAAAGAGTTTGCTTAGTTAGGTACTTACATGTATAGAAGGACACTAGCACTGACGCGTGTGGCCTATCAATTTTTAAAGTTAAAAAATAATAATTATAAAAGTATAAGAGAGTCCTTTGGTATACCTGATCGACCACTCTTTATAGGTTACACCTTATAGAGTACATCAATATTATACTAAATATTAATACCTCTAAATGTGAATTGTTTTAAATACTTTATTATCCACACTTATATGGTGGACCTCAACTTTTCTGGAATCAGTTTTAAATAAAATATAACAAAACAATTGGTACTTTAAAATATAATACTTTGTACATACAGTACAGGTAAGTTTAAATAACAGAGTTTCACGTAATATTTGAATGAATGAATTAATTTCAGAATATCTCTATCGTCTACATGAAATGTGAGTTTATATACATAATTAGGTATAATAGTGTTCATTGTGATAAGTGTAAAATAGGTATTAGTATGTGTGTATATAATTGCAAAGGAAGAAGAAGAAGACCAGTCATACAGAAGAAGAAGAGTCTAAATCTTAAACAATGCATTATTGTTTACATAATTCCATATAGTTTCATTCGTGTATAGGAATATATTTGTCAAAGGAATTATAGATAAATAAATCTGTTACAATAATAAACTATACTTTCAAAAACCCCCATTCAAAATTATTTTCTCCGTGGTTTTAGATTTAATACTTAATATAAAAAATCCTCTCTTAGCCTAAAACTTCTATGCTACATGTATATTTCTGTCCATTTTTTTCCGTGTTTCTGATAAATTATTATTTCTATCTCCATACACTCCTCCATGGGTGGGAATCTTCATTCTTCTCATACATTTCATGTTCAATCATTTCATTTTTTTCACTCTTTTTTTTGTCATTTACTTCTTTCTGTACTTTTCATCTTCCTTATCTCTCACCTGTTCATTGCACTCTGAGTACTTTGTTTTTCTTCTCTTCGACCATTGGAGATGCTGTCGCAGTTGATATTACAGTTTATATGTGTTTCATTTATCTTCTGACTCCCCTCTTCCAATCCTCCGCAGTTGCTGCTTTGGCTGCTGCCTTGGACTTGGAAATTCAACCAATACTTAATTTTTCGGTAATCCCACACCAATTATTTTTCCCTCTCTTTTTCCACAGACCATTTTACTTTTACATGATTATTAAAAACTGTTTTTTTCTTTTTCTCACTCGTTTTTATACTTTGTGTTCATACACATCATAATTATTACAGTACCTGTCCATCTTTTACAAACTAAATTTTCATATGTCGTACTTTTTATTTTGTTCAATATGTTCACTGGTTTTTATTTTCATACTATACATGTTTTTATAATTATGATGCGTTGATTCCTTTTTAATTGGAAAAGGGGTAATTTTTGGTTTGTATGCTCCTTAGCGTCTGATTTAATGGAATTTTAGATGAGTTTTTCCTCAGTTTTGGAAATTGCAAAAGTGGAGGAAAGTAAGAATTTTTTCCCAGGCATGGTTGAAATTTAAATCAATGGATACCTAGCAGGCTACTAAGGGTTGGGTGGTGGTAACTCTGTGGCCACCATCCAGTGTAGGTGATTTATCCCAAGATTCCTGGCTGTGTCAATGGTTGTAAAGGATATTATAGGGACTGTAGGGGATTGTCAAATGGACACCCCTGGCATACCACAGCATATGATTTATTCCTCATTCAAAATCTTAGAATCATAAAAATCCCCATATAAGTTAAATAAAAGTTCTTTAAAAATAATATTCAAAAATATTTTTAAAAACATAATCAACACAGGTAACTCAGAAGTAAACATTCTCAAATACATCCTGACTCTAATTTCAACCAATTTCAGAATATCCTGTTTCATGGAATACATAATTAAAATCCCAGTCCTTCCATCGATATGTTAATAATGCGAAATTTTTTCTAATTCTATTTTATTGCAACCAATGGTGGATCCCTTTTTGAATGTACCTGTAATAGACCACCCTCACCACTCCCTTTGTCCGCCAATAAAAATATGAGTGAAATTCTTCATCACAAAATAATATTATAAATGTCCTGTCGGTGGCCAAACAGTGCTCCGTAAATACCTTCGTAAATCTGAATGAACGTACAAGAATCGAAAATCGAAGTTTTTTCCAAAATTGTAATTAGGTTACACGGACTTGGGCTGCCTATATTTTATCTTGTACGTAATTCGAGTTTCTTTTTGTGGCCGCGTTTCATCAGGGCTGGTCAAACCGCCAAAAAGACCTAAAGGCTTTATCGCATTCTGGTAGGTGTAAGAATTATCACCTCATAAAATACAGCTTCGACTTACGTATATACGGGACAACTTGTAAAACTTAATTTAGTAGATTCGTTACCAACGTTTGCTGGCGAATCATATTATTTCGTTATCCAATCGATAAAAAGTTTATTTGGATGCAATCCAATTGCGAAGAAAACGTTAGACTAAATATCCTTCAATAAACGTTTTCGATTATAAAAAGCTTGACATTTATATCCTATAATAACATAATTTTACATCTTTTTTCGATTTTCTGTAAGCAAAATCCATCGTTTTCACCCAAATGTACCTACCATTACGTTAGGTATTTCATTTTCGGCGTAGGTACCTAATCTATCATATCATGTGTTCAGTGATTTAGTATCAGTAAGGGTAAACTACAAGATGGCAGCAATGATGAATGAAGTCCCTCCTAAAGGTTTAACAACTTCCAGAATTTTGTAAGAAATCATAACTTTGAAGCCAAGACATAACGATTTTTCAAGAAACCTTGAAGATCACAAGTATTATGGGTGTACCGGAAGAAATCAGTACTATTTTGGTAACCAATAATATTTACACTCACCAAAATGAGGAAAAATTTCATGTAAACCTAATAGGTCTGAAAATCGAAGGTCGTTGAGGAAGGGGTTTTTAATGTTTGTATATAGGTAGGTTTTTAATTTAAAAATAAAATGATAATCAACAAAATTATTTTATTCTTGTATAAATTACTGTCCTTATTGTACTCACGAGGGCATAAAAATAAAGTTATTTTTGGTAATACATTATTAGGTGCGAGTAGATCACCTATAGTACGTCTTCAAAATTTTTAAGGAATCGAAGCACCGCTATATCCTATACTATAATACCAGCAATAATTGTATGTATGTATGTATGTATGTATGTATGTATGTATGTAAACGCGTTCAGAAGAACTAGACCAACAAAGTATATGAAATTCACAGGATAGCTGTTTTTGAGTGAAAAAATACGATTGAGATAGGTCTCAAGTTTGAGAAAATTCGGTGAACAGAGATGAGCATTTCTATTTATCCATCAGCGAAGTAAGCGATAACATGAACTACAAGGAATGATGAAAAATTTGTCTGGCTAAAAATAACAGATAAGTAAGGTTTTATAAGCGAATTTTGGTAAGCCTAGGCGACATAAAATCATTATGACTAGCTCATGTCCAAACTTCCAACCCGAACCCAAAGTCCTCCGAAAGTACTTCAGAGTTCAGTGATCATTGATTCGAATCAGATCAGCGGCAAAAGCTTCGTCTTATTAAGCTGGAGGCCAGTGTATATTTTTTCAGATATTAGATGTTAAATAATTAAGTGTCATCACAGTTAGCAGCTGTACCGTAAGTACAACAGTTTTAATGTTATAGTCATATGTCGTTCATTAACAATTGTAACATGTTATCAATTTTTATTGAGGTGAGGTCTGATCACTTTACACAGAAAAGATAAGCACGGTCTTCCATCTTGGAAAATGTTTATTAACGACGTTAGTACAACGACTGATGAACGGAGAACATTCTCCGTTGAGCAGTGGCGAAAAGAATATTATGTTGGCGATCAGTGTCGCCACATGCAAAACGAATAAGTGTAATAGTATGTTACATACAGTGTTAGTCAATGTGGTATTATGTGTTCGTGAGGTAGTGAGGGAATCATATCCCAACACCCCCCTGCGATTCAAAACGGACGAACGAACATATAAGTAAAAAATGTGTCACACATTGTATGTATTTAAAAAACATATAAAAAAATAAAAATAAGCAATAGCAGTCAAAATTGTTACATATAAATGTCATATAAAAATTGCTATATATATAAAAATGGTAAAAAAATATTAGGTATGTCGTTGACTAGTATTATGATGTACAATTAAAATGTGTGTGGATTTATATATCAAATGTTTTATCTTAAATATATCGTGTAATTATTAACATGAGGTATACATTTAACCTTCTGTTATAGTGTCACGTCTCATAAGTATTGTGTGATTTTAATTTAAAAAAATATATATATATAAAAATGGCAGTTCGGAGAGATCAATATCTCCTCATCGTCAGATGTAGAGAGATAATATCATTATATATATGTCCCTATAGTTAAATGTGTGGGGTTTTTGTGTAAATATGCGATTGTGGGAATCGATTATATATATTGGGGAATGCTGATACCAATAAGAGAGGCAGAGCAGCGACAGGGAACCTATTGAATATTGTGATGTGAAGTGTGAAACAACATATGGACCGCTCGGTTTACGATAGGTGCTAAAAGACCGATGCCCATCCGCAGTCCAAAACCAAATATCAAAAAATTTTGAGGGTTATGTCAATTAAGACTATTGGCCGAAAAGTTGACTTGTTTGGAGGATTCTCATAACGATATTTTGGAAGGTTCTCCGATCAAGTGCCTTAGTAAGTATATCAGCAACTTGATCAGGTGACCTAATATCATTAAAACTTATAAGTTTCTTTTGGAAAGGTTCCAATACTGCGTAACATTTGATCGCTAGAGACCTGGAGCGTTTCTGGCCTCCCCCAGATGCAATACGGGACGCAGATATATTGTCCTCGTAGACTTGCACTGGGTCGGTTACAGAGAAAACACTCTCAATAACTCTCCAGATCACGTATATATCGTCTAGTGCATCATTCAATGCAATTAGTTCGGCTGCAGTCGATGAGGTTGCAACCGAGTTTTGCCGGTGAATGGCCCAATTTAACAAGTCTCCGTTAACGAATATCATGTAGCCAGTTGTGGAGCACCCTTTCTCCAAGTTATTTATATCTATGGGTGAATCGTCTACGTCGGGTGCATACGACGCATCAACAAAAGCTTTAATTTGTGTTTGGTCAGAGTGGAAGACCAGAGAGAAGTCCCTTGTGGTTTTAAGGTATCTAATAATACGGCAAACATAATTTTCTACTTCACTATTGGAGGATGCCTGAAAACGTGACAAATAATTGACGGCAAAGGCAATATCCAGGCGGGTCAGTCTTGCCACATATAGCAAATTCCCAATCATAGCCCTATATTCGGTATCATCCAATCCATTTTTTGGCTTATTTATTTTTAGTCCCGTCTCCATGGGTGTGGAAGATGGATTACATTCCGTCATTCCAAATTTCCGGAGAATCTTATCAATATATCTATTTTGTGTTAATATAATTTGTTTCCTAGAGATATCCCGACTTATTTCAAATCCCACAAAGAAAGTTGGATTATATTCTATTTTTAAAGTGAAATTTTTATTGAAAATATTTATCAAGTCTTGTGTCCACTCGTCGTGGTTACTAGCCAACAACATGTCATCCACATAGACTATTAAGAGTGCCATTGCAACACTATTATCTTGTTTTATATACAAACATCTATCTATTTTTGATTGAATGAATCCAGCTTGAATTATTGTTGAATTCAACAAGTCGTACCAACTCTGGGAAGACGTTTTCCGTCCATATATTGACTTTATTAATCTTAGGCAATTGTTTTCGCCTAGTTGGCATCCTTTAGGGTTTGATATAAATATAGGGTATTTTATTTGTGAATTGAGGAAAGCTGTTTTTATATCGAATTGTGTTATATTTAGGTTATATTTGTTTGTGATAGATAATATCCATCTTATCAGCCAATATTGGATTACCGGGGCATATGTTTCAGTTTAAGAATAGTAAGATCTTTAAAACCTCTTGCAACCAACCTGGCCTTCGGTATGTGAACGCCTTGGTTGTCGGGTTTTGTGGTGAAACACCACTTTGTATCCACTAACCTCACATTTCTCTCCCTTGGGACAACTTCCCACACGCCCATATCAGATAATGACTTCAGCTCGTCAGTAATGGCTTGTTGCCATTCTTCCTTAAAACGGTTGTTTTCAAAATCCTCCCATTTTTGAGGGATATGGTCCTCAATGTAATTTTTGTATCTTGATTTAAATAAATTTAAGATTACAGGGGTTTCTATTATGTTATTATTATCATGTATTTTTTCATTATTATTATTATTTATTGTCTATTTGTTTTATATTCCTCGTTTCATCAAATCTTACGTCACATGTAACGTGCGATTTGTCTATTAATGGGTCCCTTATACAGTACCCACTGTTGGTATACCCTACAAAAATTCCTTTATCGGATCTTTGGGTTAATTTCGGGTGTTCACTATTTTCTTTTTTCCTTTTATTTTTAGTGGCCTGTTGCTGACGTACCTCTATGAGAATATGCCTGTGAGCGAGAGACCCAAAAACTCTCATGTTAGATAAGTTCGGCTTTATGCCGAAAAACATTTCAAAAGGGGTCTTATGATCTTTATTGGCCCTAGTTGGGCTTCTGTTTATAACATAAACAGTCGTAAGAACAGCTAACGACCAGAAACTGAATTCCAGATCGGAGTCAAACAACATAGCCCTTGTCCTCGCCATGATCGTTTGATTCTGCCTTTCGGCCATCGCATTCAACTCTGGTGAATACGGAACGACAGGCTTAAGGTTCATGCCGTTGTCCTCACAAAATGTCTTCATGTTCGAGTCAAGATACTCTCTAGCATTATCACTTCTTAAAGTAGCTATTGGGTGATCCGGGAATTTCGATTTTAATTTCATGTATAATTTCTTAAACTCCTCGAAAACCATTGATTTTTTCTCAATAGTGGAGATAAAAGTATATTTTGTGGCATGATCCACGAATATCAAAACGTACTTTTCACCATATATTCCTGGTGAGAAGGGGCCCATTGTATCTGATGAAACGTGTTCTAGTTTTTGTTCCGGTCTAGTGCGAGTTCCATTGTGTCCCAATCTCCTAGAGTTCGCTTTCACACATATCTCACACAGACTGAATTTGTCATCACAAAATGTAATTCCGTTTGGAATACCTCTTGAGACCTTTGTCAAGAATTTTAAATTTCTTCCTGATAAGTGTCCCAATCTCTTATGCCATATCATATTTTTATCTATTTTTAATTTTTCTATATTCTCATTGATTTTTTGATCATCGTTTATTATATCATTATTATTTGTTATATCATTATTATTTGTACCTACATCCTCATTCATTTCACTACTACCTTCATTCATTTCATTATTTTGTGTGTTATTACTATCATACTCATCGTTAGAGTTTATTATATCATTATTATTTACATTATTATTATTTGTGTTTTCTTGTGTATTATTATTGATATTCTCTCCATTCTCTTTATTTTCCTCCTGACTTTCCTCAATAATTTCTTCTTCTACTTCGTATTCCATCCATTCATCCTGGGAATTTATATTGGGCATACATGCCAATTTATTCGATTCATTATTATAGGGACATATTTTATTTAAATCAACTTCATTTTCTATAATATTGACCGTGGATTCCGGTACAATTTTGTACTTAACCATGTATACCCCCTTATTTTTGGGGCTGAAAAAATTACCTCGTCCATTCCCCGGATATATATGTGCGCCGCAGAGAAATTCTGATCTATGCCCAGCGCCCTATTTTCTGTTATCTTAATCCCTGACATAAGGTCTACGTTCAGGGATGGTACGTAATGTACGTTCTTTAATCTTATAACTGTTTGATTCCTCTCTGAATTTTCCACCCTGATAAACATAGTTCCTATGTGTGTGGCAATTAGTAATGTATCTTGGATGGCACATTCTAACTCAATAGGCTTTTCCAGCATTATGGGGTTAGACAATTTTGACAAATCGGATATAACGTGGGCAACTGCACCACCATCTAACATTATTCTCTTAGTAAGAGGGACATAATCTGGATCTGATTCATGCTTCGTGTCTCTAGGTGTTATTAAATTTATTAATTTATTATTATTTGTGTTTTTGTTTGGCTCATGGCCCTTGTACCTTATCATCATTGACCACTGAACATCATTTTTTTTTTTTTTATTATTATTATTTTGATTATTTCGTCCGTATCTCGTATTTTGTGCAGGACCATCTAATTTATCTTGGGGTTTTGCACCCTCTTTATTTGACGGACATACTTTAGCTATGTGCCCTTTGCCAGGGCACTTAAAACATACTAAACTGTTCGAATTTGGCAAATTATTTTGATTTTGGTTATTATTATATTTTCTATTTTCGTAATTATTATTATTATTTTGAGGCATTTCTGACTTTTGATTATTATTATATGTCATTTTCCCCTGATCTACATTTTGATTGTAATTTTGATTTCTATTTGTGTTATTATATCTATTATAATTTCCTCCATATTGGAATCTCTGATTTTTATTATTATGATTGAAACTACGAAATTTTCCTCTCGTCATTTAACCTATCTGATCTTTCGATCAACATGGCATGGAGTGTTTCGATTGTTTTTTGATCCTGGCTTAAGGTATTGAACTCCAGCCTTGTCATGTCATAGTCCATGTTCAGTGATATTAGGAGTTGTTCTATCTCCTCCTGTTTGTCTAAATTTTTACCGCAGTCCCTTATTTTTTGGGCTGATCTAGAGAACACGTCTAAGTAGCTTCTCATATTACCATCACTATTAAATTTCAATCTCTGAAAGGCCTGCTTCGCGTTAATATATGTAACCTGCGTGCAGCTTTTGTACCTTTCATCTAAGACTTTTAAAATTTGGTTTATTGTTTTTAAATCTTTTACCCTTTCAATTAATTCGTTGTTTAATCCCTGATAGATTAAAGCCTTTCCTTTTTCTTGATTGCGGAAATATGCCATCCTGTTAGCTGAACTAGCATTGCCAGATTCAGGGTTTAAAAAACTGTTTAATTCCAGTCCCAAAAATAGCACTTCGGTCTCAACATCATGCATTATCGGGTACAATCCCTCTGCATAGAGTGTTGAGACCATCGTGGTCCTCCAGGCATTATAATTCCTCCCATCAAATACCTTTTTTGTGTCAAATCGTGACATTTTATTATTAAATTTTGGGTGCTTGGGAGTTTAGATCCTACCTCAGAAACACGAGAACTTAATTCTAGGGGGTAACACGGTCTCAACCGCACGATAATGCACAACACTGTCTTAGCCGCTCGATCGGGAATGCAAGTTAAATATATTATTTTATGATATTCAGTAATTAGTCAATATTCTAAATTAAATCTTACGAAATATGTATTGCTGACGATGAGATGATCTCTCCGCTGTTGTTTCTACTTCTTGAGCGATCAAATTACTGTTTTTATCGTCAAAAATGTTCGAAATTAGATTAATCAGTCTCAAGTCTTGTTTCAGAATACCGATGATTCTATTAAACACGTTAAAAATCGAATTAATACACAGTGCAAAAATTATTTAACAAGTATGAAAAAGATTACTGCTGAAAAGAAAATAATTTATCAGTCTTCATCAATTGAATCGATCTTTTATTGTATGTGAACAGGAAAAAATCTGTCACTAATGTCAATGTTCAAAATGTAGGTTTTCTATTGTTGGACTCGATGAATCTCATCCAACAAAGATTTCCTTTTTCTGCAATTCTCAACCAACAAGATAAAGTTTGAAGGCTATCGATATCACCTTTCAAGTTTCAACTTTACTTGGGATTTGGTTGAGAATTTACCTGAAATATATTGAAATCTAACTTTATTTTATTGAAATTTTGATTTTTTCTAGTTAATTTTGGGCAAAATCACAGGAATTATTTATTAATTAACTTAAACTTTTTACTTATCTTTAATTTTTTGGTTCTGTTTTCATATTTTTTTAATGTTTTTTTTCTACTACCTTGCCCAATTGACACCAAACTCCGACACTTTTTACTCTGCAACTTCTGAATTTTCGATCTTCTTCCACTGTTTCACTCCCTGGAACACAGCATAAACAATTGCCAACCGTTTTTGATGGTGTGCACTGGTCTACCAAACCATAAAATCCTCTCGTCTGATTTGTTTTCTCCAGACTTTCGACTTTGACGTTTTTACAGGCGCCCAAGAATTTACTGTTGTTTTCATTAAATTTCATTTTTATTTTATTGATTTACTTGAATTAAAACTTTTAACTTTTTCAGGATAGTTACTTTAATCACTGAATTGAACTTTTTGTTCACAAATTTTAACTTTTCCTACCACTTTGCGTGGAGGTATCACTCGGCACTAAGCCTTTCACTTTGAGTGAAACACGAACTTTCAAATTTTAATAAATTACACGATTATCACATATCACATTTTAATTACCGCACTTATTTCTCTGATCCGCAGCTCTGCTAACATATTGAGGTGAGGTCTGATCACTTTACACAGAAAAGATAAGCACGGACTTCCATCTTGGAAAATGTTTATTAACGACGTTAGTACAACGACTGACAAACGGAGAACATTCTCCGTCCAGCAGTGGCGGAAAGAATATTATGTTGGCGATCAGTGTCGCCACATGAAAAATGAATAAGTGTAATAGTATGTTACATACAGTGTTAGTCAATGTGGAATTATGTGTTTGTGAGGTAGTGAGGGAATCGTATCCCAACAATTTTTGTTGCAAGTTGACAAGATCGTAATTCTAATACTAAATTTTTTTGGCATCATTAAAACTTTTGATTTTAGATCGATAGTTTTGAAATTTAAACAGAACAATTTTAAGATGTAATCAATTTTTGAGGAGTAATGACAGGAACGTAATTCCGGTACCAAATTTGATTAATTATAAGAAAATAAAATATTGACGGACAACATATGTTGAAAAAAAAACAAAAGAAGGCATTAAAAATCTTTTTTCTCATTATACTTTGAGAAAAAAATTTAAAATTGATAGTACCTTAACCTCATTTGTATACACTAAATGTGATGTATGCTACGCAAAAATTTCACTCTCCCGCATGGTTTCTATGCATTCATGCCGAATGATGAAAAATTTGTCTGGCTAAAAATAACGGATAGGTAAGGTTTTATAAGCTAATTTTTGTTAGCCTAGGGGACGTATGATCATTATGATTTATGACTAACGCTCATGTCCAAACTTCCAACCCAAACCCTAAGTCTTCTGAAAGTACTTCAGTGATCATTGATTAGAATCAGATCAGTGGCGAAAGCTTCGTCTTGTTAAGCTGGAGTCCAGTGTATATTTATTCAGATATTAGATGTTAAATAATTAAGCGTCATCACAGTTAGCAGCTGTCCCGTAAGTGCAACAGTTTTAATGTTATAGTCATATGTCGTTCATTAACAATTATAACATGTTATCAATTTTTGTTACATGTTGACAAGATTGTAATTCTGATACTAAATTTTTTTTAGCATCATTAAAACGTTTGACTTTCGATCGATTGTTTTGAAATTTAAACTGAACAATTTTAAGATGTAATCAATTTTTGAAAAGTATTGACAGGAACGTAATTCCGGTACCAAATTTGATTAATTATAAGAAAATAAAATCTTAACCGTTAACATATGTATGTTGAAAAAAAAACAAAAGAAGGCGTTAAAAATCTTTTTGCCCCCTTATATTTGGAGAAAAAAATCTAAAATTGATAGGACCTTAATCTCATTTGTATACATTAAGTGTGATGAATGCTGCGCAAAAATTTTACTCTCCTGCATGGTTTCAGGGCATTCAAGCTCTATGTCTGTACCTACTTTTACATTTGTTAAAACTTTTTATAAAGCTTCTCTTCTTTCATTAAATTTTTTTAACACAATTTTGAATCAGGTTTATGGTAGAATGCCTCCTGGACGCCCTAGAAAAATGAAACATTTTAATTTAAGAACATGGACACGAGAAGATCAGCTTGTACATTCAAAAGGGGATACTGTTCATGGTGATTCCACAGAAGTGAAGCACAGTTCTACTACTGCTACTTCTAATTCTAATTGCCCAGTACAAAATCACATTCTTTTAGAAGAGCAACCAACAAAATCCTTAAGGCCAACTAGAGTGGCAAAAATAAGATGTCTAGAAAAAATTTCTGATATTACAGGAAGCCATAATAAAGAAAAAAGGAGAGAAATCTGTGATAGAAACAGACATCGCAGAACTGTGGAAACTGAGGAAGAGCAGGAAGAGCGATTGGATGTACTTCGTAAACAGGCCACTCAGTCCAGAGTAGCAAAAACTGAGGAAGATTATATGGGAAGATTAGAAAATATGCAACAACAGGCAATTCAGCGTAGAGTGGCAGAAAGTAATCAAGAATGGGCACAGCGATTGAAAGACATGCGACATCGGGCCACTCAGCATAGAGCAACAGAAACTAATGATGAATATGCACAGCGATTAGAAGATATGCGACAACTAGCAAACTGGAGCAGAGCTGTAGAGACTGAGGAAGAGCACCTGCATCGCTTAGAAAACATGCGACAACAGACCACTCGGCATATAGCAGCAGAAACAAATGATGAATAAGCACAGCGATTGGAAGACATGCAACAACTAGCAAACCAGAGTCGAGCTTTAGAGACAGATGAAGAGCGAACACAGCGATTAGATAACATGTGAGAATTGGCAATTCAAAGACTACTCAATGAAACCAGTCAACAAAGGGAACACAGGTTAGAAGAACAACGACGTCGCAATGCTAGACATCAAAGAGCATTACAACAGAACCATATACTAACCTACAAAGCTGCTGTCCATGCTGATGTTTTCTACCTAACCTTAGGTGATTTCAGTATTGCTTGTCTTCACTGTCGCACTCTACATTTTCCTGAAAAACGCGTCTCCAATCGCACCGGTTGTGATTCCTTTGGTGACTGCTGTTTGCATGGCAGAATTCAATTGGATCCACCACAGTTTTCCAATGAATTGGCATGCCTCTTTTTAAACGTCATCCACTTGCTGATGAATTCCACCGAAGAATTAGAAATTTGAATGCATGCTTTGCTCTAGCTTCAATCAATGTGCATGATGATCGAACTATCAATAGCCATAGAACCTATACCTTCATTGCCAATGGACAAGTCTACCATAAAATGAATATGGCTGCTCAACCAACACAGAATGCTGGGGGTGAATTTGAACGACCAAAATATGGCCAGATGTATTTCCTAGATTCCGAAGATGCCATTATAGAGCGAGTAAATCACCCTCTCAATCATGGTATCAGTGGAGATATTTTGGAACTGTTGGAGTGTATGATTCGAGCACATAATAATTTTGAACAAGGCTTCACCATGATGCAAGAGGTGGAAGACAGAGTGAATCAGGATGCTTTAAGAGAAGGAATTGAACCACCACGTGTTCAACTTCTCTTCAAGGTGCCTGAAAATGCAGATGAAAGAAGATACAACATACCCTCTTCAAATGAAGTCTGTGCTGTCATCACTCTCAATGCAGATCAAAGTATTCCAGAGAATGAAATGGTTGTTCATCAGCGTGGAAAAGAGATTATTTTCATGAGAAATATAGATAAATGCGTGGAACCTTTCACCTATCCATTATCCTACCCAAAAGGAACCTGTGGCTTCTCAGTTGATTTGAAACTGCACACACCTTATGTCAGCCGACAGCATCTTACTCGCCTAGAATTAGCACAATATAGATTGGCTTTTCGGAGTGAACTTGCTCAGCATCTCCCGATGGAAACTGATTCAACAACACCTGATCTACGAGAGACAAATTTCAACGCTTTGCATTTTGGTGGCCGCCTTTTCCAACAATACCTGGTTGATACATACATTAAAGTAGAACGAGACCGTATCCAGTGGATTAAATTAAATCAGAAAAAGATTCTAGCTGATCAGTATGAAGGTGTGACACGTCTGATAAATGAGCTAGCCAGAAAGAAAGAAGCTACAGTCAGTGAGAAAATTATTCTACCATCTTCATTTCCTAGATCTACACGATATTATACAGAACATTTTGAAGATGCCATGGCTATTGTTCGCCATTTTGGATCACCAGACTTCTTTATTACAGTAACTTCCAATCCAAATTGGCCAGAAATTAAAAAAGCATCATGTATTACTTTGGATGATGGAACTACTGTGTAACAGCTCACTCAAGACCAACCTGACCTTGTTGCAAGAATTGCCAAGCTGAAATTTGACAACATAATTGAAGAACTGGACAAAAAACAAATCTTTGGAAGAGTTGCTGCTTTTGTGTACACCATAGAATTTCAGAAGCGTGGACTCCCACATATGCTCCTCCTTTTGATCATGAGTCCTGAAGACAAAATTCATAACCCAGAAGAACTGGATGATCTCATCTCTGCTGAAATTCCCAATGGTGATAATCTACAGTTGAGAGAACTGGTACTGAAATGGATGATACACAATCCCTGTGGGGAATTAAATCTAAATTCAACTTGCATGGTCACTAAAAAGGGAAGATGTAAGTGCCGCTTCAACTTTCCAAAACCATTTCAAGAAATTACGTCTTTAGCAGATGATGCCAAACCAAATTACAGACGACGCTACAACTCAATGCTGGATCCTAAGAATCCTGAATTCTCACATAAACAAGCCATCTACTGTAAGGACAGCAATGGTTGCAGAATTACCAGAGACAAAGCACCATACAATGGATATTTACTGAAGAAGTATAACTGTCATATAAATACAGAGTATGTTGGAAGCATTCGAGCAGTTAAATACTTGTACAAGTATATCTACAAGGGACACGATTGTGCATCCATCTAGATTGTGGAAAATCAGAGACAGTTGATCTACAATGAAGCAGATACATTTGTAGATGGTCGATGTATAACTCCACCCGAAGCGTGTTGGCGATTGTTTGGTAATGAGATTCAGAAGAAGAGCCATTCTGTTCAACGGTTAAACATCCATTTACCTGGAAAATACCAGATTAGTAATATGGAACAAGCTCAAGAAGATTTGGCAGATATTGGCCAGAAAGGTTCAACATTAGAAGCATACTTTAAGCATAACAGAATGATAAAACAAAAAGAAGAAAACCATTGTGTTGATGGAAACTCTGAAGAAGTTGTATACCAGTATTATTGGAAGATGCCTGAATATTTCAAATGGGTTGGAAAAACAAGTGAATGGGTGCGGAGAGTTCGCCATCTGCGTGTAATTGGTCAAATACACAATGTGAATTTCATTACCCAGCCTGAACTCTACCATTTACGTATGCTTCTGTATCATATCAAAAATACAACGAGCTTTGAAGATCTCAAATTTGTTAACAACATTCAACATGCAACATACCAACAAGCTTGCCTACCTAGAGGTTTAGCCTTTGATGATCAACAATGGATAGAAGGCTTACAAGAATCAGCAATGTCAAAAATGCCTAGAGTAATGAGAATGCTGTTTATCCAGATACTGATTCTTGCATCTCCAGAAAACTGGAAGCAACTTTGGGATATGTTCAAGGAAGATTTATCTGAAGATTTCATTTATCAAGCCAGACAAACTGGGACCTCCATAGAAGAAGCAATTAAACGTGCCTATAGAATCATTGTACATAAATTGAATACAGAAGCGACGGAGGGCAGAAAATTTAGATACTGGGTGGAGAAATTCCAATTTGAAGACATAGATCTAAATGAGGATGAAGTAAATGAAGATCTTCTTAATGCAGATGAATCAACAGCTCTTGGAGAAGATATGTATCGTATGCTAAGAGGAAAGCAGATAATGATTGTTGATGAAATCCTTTGTGCTGTTGTTGCTGGCAACAACATACAGAAATGCTTCTTCATTGATGGACCTGGAGGAACTGTAAAAACATTCATCTACAAGACGCTTTATTATAAGCTTCGTGGAATAAATCTCAATGTTCAGTGTATGGCATTCACTGGAATTGCATCAATACTACTTCCAGAAGGACAAACTTCACATAGAACCTTTGGACTGCAGGTGCCATTGACAGCAGAATTAAACTCAAACATTAAACCAGGATCAGCCAAAGCCATTATACTTGCCAAAATAGATTTTTTCCTGATGGATGAGGTACCCATACTTCCAAAATATGGACTTGAAAACATGGACTCATTATTGCGCAAGATTGGAAACCCAAGTTTACCATTTGGTGGAAAAATGATGATCTTAGGAGGAGATTTTCGTCAGTGTTTACCTGTTCAACCTCGAGCTAACAGAACAGAATTGTTGGAACTTTCGATCAAGAAAAGCAATCTCTGGCGATGTTTCAAATATTCTTCACTTGACAAGAATATGAGAGTTGATCCTGAACAGGTAGAATTTGCAGATTGCCTTCTAAATTTTGGAAATGGACAACTACCTATGAATACTATGGAAGAAATTGAACTTCCAGTAGGCATCCTTTCACGTGGAAATCTTATTGATGAGGTTTTTGGAAATTGTCTCGCCACTGAAAATTATGAAGCAATGAAGGACTGAGCCATTCTCGAACCACTGAACAAAGATGTCAGTAAGATAAATGCGGAAATCATTGACAAACTACCTGGGGAATGCAGATTATACCACAGCATTGATTCAGTGAAAGATGAACCAGAAGGAGCCTCCAGTTTACACCAGAATTTCTCAACTCTATAGACATTGCCGATTTAACTCTACATAAGCTGAAACTTAAAAGGAATACGATCATCATGTTGCTTTGAAATCTAGATGTCTCTGAAAGTCTCTGCAATGGAACCAGACTTACCATCATAGAACTGTGCAATAACATCCTCAAGGCAAAAATCATAACAGGAGAGCAGTCTGGTAGAGAAGTGCATATTCCCAGAATTACCCTAGACTCCAGCAAAGGACAACTTGGATGTACAATGCAACGTCATCAGTTTCCAGTGCAGCCAGCTTTTGCCACAACTGTACATAAGGCACAAGGACAAACTTTTGAGTTTGTTGGCATTGATCTTCGAGTACCTGTTTTCATGCATGGAATGTTGTATGTGGCTTTTTCCCGGGTGAAGCGGAAAAATAGTTTGAAAGTCCTGTTACCACCAGATAATGAACATCGCACCAGTAATATTGTATGGAAAGAAGTCCTCTATAAAAAAAACAATTAATTATTTTTAATTTTCTGAATAAAAGTTGAAAAAAAATTAATGTGACATTTTGGTCTATTTTTGATACCTTCACAACATTTTCCTTTACAATATTATGGGTGCAGTGTTGTCTTTTATACTGCTTTTCCAATACCTACGAGAAATGCCATACAACTTTCCAAATGTATCCAAAAATAACAAATAGAACTTGGGACATTAAGAGGTTCAAACATTCATAATTCTCATTGGTTTACCCAATTTATTATTATTATAATAATCAGGGTGCTCAGATATATTCATATAGTATTTACTCTTTTTTGGAGTGAAAGAAAAGAAAAAATTATTTTGGTGTAAAATGGGCATTTTACTATCTTTTGGTTTTTTAATACTATTAGTACCTATACAAATTTTAATCAACGACAAATTGGGGAATTTTTAAATTTAATCAAAAAAAATTTAAAACAATAATTAAAATATCTGAAATTCAATCAATGCTCACATTTTGAAATATTTAACAGGCTTTTTTTTAAAAATTAATTAATAATTTTATGGTATACCTTTTTATTGGTAAACATCTGTGCACCCTGACACTAATATTAGTTTAGAAAAAAAAATGTTGATGTTATTGTTTAGTGATGGAAATTTTGGAAAATTATTGTAAGTTATGTGTGTGACTGATATTCTTCATGATATATTCTTGTGACTTGCGTGAGAATTGAATCATGGATTTGTTTCATTAATCGTTTGTCCCTTGGAATATGTTAACACTGTGAAAGAATTGGGAAATGATCTCAATCAAGATATGATTGATTGATTGATTTTTTTTTTTGACATGGAATTTATAGTCAAAAAATGTTTTTATAGAAGTACTTCTTCTCTACAGATGGCTAACTTGTTGCACAAACTTATTAAACTTTACGTTTGTAATATGAAGCACCAACATTTTCATAGCAGTAGCAGGCTGTTGTTTGAATCCTCTCATTCAAATATGGGCGTGTTTCTATTTTAGAAAGTAGCATGAAAAGAGATAAATCCATGTCCCCAACTGATGCCAAAGAATTTGGCATTATCAATTTGACTTTAAATCATCTGCCAGGCAGTTCTGCAGAATAGAAATATTAAATGGAAACTACAAATATTGTATCTTATTTTTTGTAATTGAAATTTTTAACATTAATAATTTGTCAGTTGTGAAATAAATAATTGTTTTTTCCTGTTGCTTTGTTGCACATTTTTAATAAAATTTTAGTGACATCACACTTGGGTTTCTAAGTGTTTTCATTAGTTGTAATCCATATATTTTATATTTCAGATAAAAAACTTACATTGTTAGTTTTATACAATTTTATATATTCTGCAGATAGCAACGAATTCATGGAAAAAAATTAAAATAATACACGAGTTTTTTTTAAAAATTGAGACCTATCTATGATTATGCACCACTTCCACCACTTCCTCACAATCAAACCTTCAAAAAATATAAATCAATAAACAAACTTAAGATTTTAGAATTTAAAAGGGCTTCCGAGCAAAGCTCGGTCAACCAGCTAGTTCAACCTTTGAAACAGCAATATTCTCACGCTTTGTTGGTTGCATAGCTCTGATGCCGATAAGTTATAGTTTCACTCATAACAACATTTTTTGATGATCCCAAGATGAGTGAAAAAAGATTGCATGATCGGAAAGTTGATAAATAATTTTTTGATTAAGAATCTTTAACTGAGCATTCGCCGACTTCCGGATGTGTGTTAATACTAATGACATTTTTTCCTGCACCAGTTACCTACCAAAACAGTGCTGTTTTTTCTCGGGACACCCTCTATAGCCTATCTTATACCTAGAATTCATACTTGAGGCTAGCAGAGTAACAAAATGAAAGAAAAAATTTTATTCAATTTCATGGGTAGAAACAGACAGGCGGATTCGAACTACAGGCACAAAAGCGAAATGAGGTAAAATTAATTTTTTTTACCTGACATTTTTTAATAACCTTTCATTTTCGTTCACCTGGCAAAACTGAATCAGAACGCAAAATTTACCTGGCCAGCATCTGGCATATAGGCGCCAAAATGTCTAAATCCACATTTCAGTGGAAATGTCTAGTTTTCGGCCAGATATTGGAATCTAAAGGATGACTGTTACATCCCCTTACTTCTTGTTGAGTTCACTTTGCTTAAGCTTCTTGCACCAGTTTCATAAATTGAGCTTTTTCATTCAATTTTGAAGAAATAAATTTGTACTCGTCCGCCCAGGTTCATCCTATACTTATACACGAAAGTCACAGATAAAAAATTAATAGCGAATCTTTACTCGAATACAGTGTGTGGCAATAGATCAATTAAGGTGATCTAAATTGCAATCTACAGATCTTGGCAATATTGTGATCTAGATTATGATCTAATTAATTAGATCGTTTCCTGATTTTTCAAATTACTTCCCATTTTCCTCTCCCTTCTTTCTATCATATAAGAATTGAAAAATGAGAAAAAAGGACTAAATTAAAAGTAGAACAATAAGTTTGAGTTATTTATTAATTTATTTTTATTATTGTATGATTTGATTGTCTGATTTGACTTCTTAAGGTATTACAAACGATCTAATTTTAAGATCTAGAGATCTAAGATGTCTAAAAAACAGCGATCTAGATCTCAAAATTAGATAATTTTTTTGGAGTGATCTAATGATCTAAGATCGCAATCTAAGATAGCGATCTTTCAATCTGTTAATCTAATTTTAAAATATATGTGCCCCACACTGCTTAAGTATTGTTCTAAAATACGGATGTCAGTCATTAATTTCATTTTCATTGAGTTTTCATGTCTTTTCATTCACAAAAAAATACTACTTCGAAATTTTCAAATTAATTCTGTCCAGTTCTGAAAGTATGACAAATGTTGACGTAAAAAGTTAAAACAAGCAGGATATTTTGATTTTAGAATAAAATATGGTGAGGAGCGAATGTTCGGACTTTCATCGAATTTTAGAAAAATACAATGCTCGTAGGGTAAAGAATTCTTTTTTTTTTTTAATATTTATTCCCGGTATTCCGCTGCGCTTCAGTGAGTGGAGTATATTTACGTATTAAGTATGTCTTGTTAGTTAAATTCGCGGGAACGAATTTAAATGATTTGTTGTTTCATTAATACTTATTTCAATGTCCAATGTAGATGGTTCTACTGAAAGTTTTTTAAATTAGGTCATGTTTAGGGAAATAAATTCTAATTCTATATCATTATTTTCTTCAAGATAAGCTACTATAATAAGGTAGCCATTTTCAAATAAAATTTCATCGCGGTGGAGGTTTTTGTGTTTGTTATTTTTTCTTTTTAAATTTACTGGATCGATGAGCATGCTGCTCAAGTCTCTGAGCTTGAGATAATTTAAAAGGATGAAACACTAGTGAAAAAAAGATGTTTATAAGACGAGAATTTTCGAAGCTCCCAGTTTTTCATAGTTACCTGAATTAGAGGTTTTTTGCCGAAATTAAAACATAGTAATTCTTCATGGTGTTAAGTTTACAGCTCATGTTATAGGTAACGTGAAGCCACCAATTATATATTTTAGTGATTCTAATGTAATAGTTTGATAGAGGAGTTTGTTTTAAAACGTAGAGTACGTATGATTTATTTTTTATGAAATAAAGCCTAAAGAATGTTTTCATTAATTTTTTTTTTTCTTGATAATTGGCTAAAAAATGTTCTTTTTATTGTTTTCCGTTTCTGTATGGGCCAATTTTTTTTTGTCAGTTTATTAAAAGGAAAAACCTATACTTAATTATACTTAATTATAATAACATAGGAATATAAATATTTTTTTAACACTACACTATATTGCATAATATTACGCTTCAGAAAAAAATTATCTTGTTACAGCTTTTGCAGATGCTCGAAGTTTTCAATTAGATTGGAATATTAATACTTATCTACCTAAATACATACATTTTTTCCCCATATCAATATTACGAGTACCTATTCATTTTTGCATAATATCCTCTGTATGAAATATAGAATGTTAAAATAAATTTGTTTTCAGATTTATTCGAGGGCTTCAAGATGGTTTAAATGAAAAAATAAAAATAAAATTTCAATTAAGGCAAAAATTAAAATTAAAATCATTTGATAACATGAGAAAATTTGTGGATTTTTTTTTATGGAAGTACCTACCCAATGTTCGATGAATCATAGAAAATAGTTCGCGATAATGAAGAAATCAATAATATGGTAGGCAAATATCAAATTAATACCTACTCAGAATGCCCTAAAAACCATGTAGGTACATTCCCTTGTTATTATCAGGATTTTTGCGATAACTGGGATGTATAATGTATTCCTTTTCTAGGCCACTCCGGAAATGCATCAAATGAGAAAAAAAAGACAATCGTAGGATAAAACTGGACTTCCAATAGTCATTGCAATGGATTTTAATTAAACGAATTAATATTCTGTATTTCTTATATCCGAACTGACGTGAATTTCGAGAAGTCACAGATATCTTCTCATTTAAATTTTTAGCCAGTTTTATTTAATAATTATTATTTTTAGGTAAAATGAGGTTTTTTATCATTTTAAATTTTTACATAATATTAAAATAAAATAGTTTCAGTCTAAACTTCCACGATTAGGCTAATGCCTTTTAAATAATGAACTCCTGCTCGTTTAGGATTTTTTACGGTAATGTCAAAAATGGTGCCTATTATTCCTCGCTGTACCTTTCATAGGAATTAGAGAGTGTTGTCTGTTTTGGAGTTTCAACTTTTCTACGTTTCTCTTTTTTTTTTAAGATTAGTTTAATTTAAATTATTCATTATTCTTTATTTAGTTATTTTTAAGCTGAAACTAAATTAAAATGATTAATAGAGTTAAACCGGATGTTGAAGATGATGAAAGAGGGTATGTATGTTATTGTTTTTACGTTATTATAATGTAAGCTACATCATGGTAGATTCCAAACTTATATTATTCTCTAATTACGCTGCTTCAATTTATAATATTCATATTTCTATCAATGTTTCCTATTACAGTTATCAGATTTCTGACCAAATATTTCACTCCTCGAGACGTTTCTTCATCTCCATCTCATTACTTTATATTATGCCGTTCTCGATACGAATGAATGAACAATAACTATGATCGGTGAATTGAATTCTGTCCCAGTATCACATGTATTAATAGTAGGTTTTGCGAGTTTGTTTTTTTTGTCATATCAATGAAGAAGTTTCGAGAATTGAGTGTTATTCTGATCGTAATTTCCGGCTTAATTTTGTCTTATCTTTCCTGCTCGAAAATTCTTCGGCTCTTGCATTTCAATTGTTCAATTTCGATACATTGACATCCTCCCATTAGTAATTTGTCAACTTTTGATTTACATACTAATATGTTGCATTACCTCATCTACTATTTTTTTAAGCCAGACAATTTTGTTATCATAGGAATGAATTTGACATTGGATCATTTTGATGTGCCCTCGTCTTTTTCGTATGAGGATACTGATAGTCTCATTGATCATGTGGATAGTTAACAGTTCATGAATGAATTTTTCCTGACCTTCCTTCTCATCTAAAATTTGTTATCATGCGAATTTTTTAAAATTAGTTTAATATAATGTATTCTGTTCGATTTTCCTTGCAGGAAATTATTTATCGGTGGGCTCAGCTGGGAGACTACACAGGGTGAGTCAGAGTTAGCTATTTTATTGTTCTCGGTGAAGCAACTTTCATTTTTTTTTTAATTTCTGTTTACAGAGGATTTGCAAAGATATTTTGGCCGCTTTGGCGAAGTCATCGATTGCGTGGTCATGAAAAATAGTGAAAGTGGCAGGTCCAGAGGTTTTGGTTTTGTCACGTTCGCTGATCCAGCCAATGTAGATGTTGTATTAAGGAGTGGACCTCACGTTTTAGATTCAAGAACTGTAAGTGTTCATCAGAGATGAGATTTTGTACAATATTGAGCAAAATTCATGTATCTTTCTGTGCTCAGTATTTTATTAGAGTAATTATGTCTTCAAGAGCAATTTACTTGCTAATCTACTGCCTTAGTAATTCTTGTTTGTGAGAATGATCCTTAAAGAATGGCTTGTAGGTCCGGCTTCGTGATATAAGTTTTTCCTGGCAGCTAATATAACAGAAGTGCTTTTACACAAATGACAAAATAAGTTAGAGCTTGAAGGGCATGGTGACTTTACGACATAAACTTAGAAATGGTAACGGGAATTTGCTTTTATTATGCTCAAGCATTTTAAGCATTTGCGGAAGGAGAAATACTTGACATTTAAAATCATATTCTCATTTTTGAGAAAATGCTCAAGAAGTTATGAGCAATTTCTACGGTTCTAGCCTCTGGCCTAAATGAATGAAAAATTGAAAATGTGATGTTTGCGTCTAAGTGTCAATATATTTCTCAAAAAATATGTATTGGCAGTTCTTTTGAGACTACCCTGGCGTAGTTCACAATGCTATTACAAGTTTATAACTGATAATATTTTGTTTGAGACGAAATAAAAAAAATGCTCGAGCATTCTGAGTATTAGCTCAGCATGCTTTAGCCTACATTAAATGCCTGAGCATTGTAAGCGTGAGAATGTGCTTAAGTAATACCTGAGCATACTCAGTATCTGCTGATTGATGATGAATGCTTGAGCATTTACCATCGCTATATGAACATTGGTGGAGTATTGCCTCCTGTTTCTTTGTGGTTAGCGGAGATTTGCATAGTGGAGCCGCTTCTGAAAATACCAGTTTTAAAAAAGTTGAAATTCATGATCTTTCCATATTATAGTGTAGATAAGAATTTAATTTTTCAAAATGCTCTTTCAAATATTTCTGTTAAGAAGTTTTGGAAGCATGTCACGAAATGTATATCTGACCCTTAATTTGAAAAATAGGCGTCATACCTGATGAAATATATTTATTTTTTTGAGTACTTTGTGACTTGTTTCTTTGAGATGAAAATCTTACTAATTTTTTTGTTCAAAATATTGCGTTTTTTAAAGACGATAATTGTGTGAGGTCTTTGCTGGAATTAAATTAATGAAGGCCGTTTTGTGAGGAAGAACGAAATGTAACTCGAGGATTTTATATTTATCATTACAAATATTTTACATAGTTAATGCTGTCAAAACCTGGAGATGAAAAAAATTACCCTTGTTGATTCTGACAAGTGCTGTCTTAATTATGTAAGCCATTTTTTCTGACAAATGTATATTACCGTATGATCCTCTCTTACTGTCGGTAATGTTCATGTAATGTTGGAATTCTAACGAAATTTTTCAGTGATGAAAGAGAAGTTATTCCTCACAAATTAGCTTATGAAACGTGTCCTAATCGTACTGGATGTGTTTAGCTGGAATGAGCGTCTTAAGAATTGAAATGAGATTGGTATTTTTTCATCCTCATTTTGTTAATTTCTTTCCGAATGATTCGATGTTAATGAATATTTTATACAAATCAAACTTTATTTTATTAATCGAATTTTAATTTAAAATCAGAAATTAGTTATAAAAAAAGGATTATTCATAACTTGCGATTGAAGTGAATTTGCAATTTTAAAACCGAAAGGATTTGAATTCGTACTCATTTCTTCCATCTATTCATTTGTCATGTTCCTTGTTCGTAAAACCCCTTTCAAGTTGTCTCTGGACCAGATAATTTTTGCTTTGAAAATCCTTTTATAATTTGCTTTATTATGTGAGTAGTCACTAACTGTTTCATGGGAATTACATTCATATGATTTATTCCCGTACGAGTGCCATAATTCGAGAAAAAGGTTAAATGTCCGTTGCGAATTCGGAAAATAAGTGGTTTAAACTTCTTGATGAAGTTGCTAAGCACACAAAGTGTCTTCAGCGAACGAAACTAAAAACTAAACTGTTCTGACAACATCTGTGTTCATTTTTTCAACACGTTTGAAAAAAAGCATGAAAAGGAGTGGTTTGAAAATAGAATTTTTGTCAACATTCAAACTCTGGCGATATTCATTACGAAAAATATTTTCGAACAAATTTCTGTCGAAAGTGCTTTCAATTCGTGCATTGTGGTATTCGACTTAAGTCGTTTTTTTTTCGTAATGTCTCATCAAATTTTCAACCTTGAACTATGGAATACGTCCTACCACTGTTGTTAATTTTCAAAATTGGTTATTCTTCATTATCATTTATCGTTTTATACTCAAATTCGTGTTTCAAAATGCTTTGTGAGTGTGATTTTAGAGCGGAAATGATACGTCAAGATTTTTGAAAATGATGTGCATTGGCGAGTTAAGTGCCAAGGGTCTCCATGAATTACTACTTAAAATAACAGGAGCAGAGCAAATTATTAAAGAGTTTCTAATGAAGTTAAAATGTAAGTTACTACATCATTACACCTTTTACCATAGAATTATCCGAAGATTGTGCTATGTGATTACCTTTTGACATCGTGAGTAATGTACTGGAGTAAGAGAAAATTTCATTAGCTGAAAAATGTAATTTAATTTCGATTAAATTGTGTGAGCTTCATAAATTCATCCTTTAAATAAAGTAAAGCTTAGAAATGATTAATTGACCATTTAACTTAATAGGGCGTTTTCGTATCTCTAATTTATTATTTATACTAATTAGCCATTTAGATTTCTTTCGAAAGATTCCAACCTTGAATCGAGGCTTCATACCGTTTAGCTTTCGTGTAACTTTTTGCTTTACTGAAATTTTACCTTTAAACCATTGAAAATTTGACAAAAATTACCATTGGTTCTGTGTTCTATTCATAACGATTAGCAATGATTATCTTGAAAAATTTTAATAGTCCTGAAGGATGACTTGACCTTTCTTCTTCAATCCGTGTAAAATATGTGTATGAAAATTTCCTTTAAAGTATATTTACTGATAGCTACCTCTATCGAATATCTTAAAGAGAAATCGCTGTCTACAGTTTTTTGTTTTTTTAGAAATTTGCCTAATGATGGCTTAATTTTGATTATTTGTTGCAGATTGATCCTAAACCATGTAATCCTCGAAGTTTGCAGCGCAAAAAGAACAACGTTAATTATCCTAAAGTATTTTTGGGTGGTTTGCCAACCACGTGTACAGAAACCGATTTACGGAATGTATTCTCTCGCTTTGGAAACGTTATGGAAGTAGTGATCATGTACGACCAAGAAAAGAAAAAATCCAGAGGTTTTGGTTTTTTGTCGTTTGAAACCGAAGATGCTGTCGATCGATGTGTTTTGGAGCACTTCGTCACTGTTAATGGAAAACAAGTACGCGCTGATTTTCGTTTTAATTCATTTTTCCTCCTTAACATTTTCCTAATACGTGCTACTTGCTTTGCGTTGACAGGTTGAAATAAAACGGGTAGAAATGCGAGACAAAAACGCCACAAATGGTCAGTGGGGCCAAAATATAATGGTTCGTAGATGAGTTTACCTTTTGCAAAGAGTTTTTCCTTATTATTATCAACTGCTACATAGTTATATGGCAACAATGTTCTCATTTTTAGAGCATCGGAACGGGAAATGGACCCATTGGATCTATCGACCCGAGCAGTATGTCTCAGGGCTATTTAGGATGGGGATCCGCTGGATACGGTATGCTTTCATGCTTTTTTAATCCTCTATTATATTATGACTGCGTGACTTACGTTAAGTGATGAAAAAATTTATTGAAAACGGTAATTTAATTTTTTGAAGTGTATTTTTTATTTATTTTATGATTAACCAAATCCGAATAAATTTGATAGGTTTTTGATTGTATTGGTGCAATTTTTGTATTTCCCTTAGTTGTACCTTCGTTGGTTTGCTACAATTCCTAGCTTTTTGCTGTATCAGTTAGCAACTTGAGAGTCAGTTTGCGAAATTCTATCACCTCAATCAAGATTATCGGCTTCTAACTATGGTCAAGCTTTACCCTTAAAAAGTCACGCGGTTGCGTAATGCATAATGAGGACTGGATATTTGAATTTGTGCTATTTTTTTCATCTGTGTTCACGTTCGTCTCTAGGTTACGGAAATCCTACGGCTTCTGCTGGTTATCAAGGATGGGGTGCACCAGCTGGGCCACAAGTACCCGCTCACTGGAGTAGTACCTATGGCACTCCCACTCAACAAACCGGTTATAATTCTTACGGTAAATGATTTTTGCTCCGTGGCGCTCATGCGTCGTGCCAGCCTTTGGTTGGCGCCGATTAATTACGTTATGTGACAGGTGCTCAAGCAGGCCCTCCACCCCAAGCTGGATATGGTAGTAACTGGAATTGGAATTTACCGCAAAATGGGTCGGCTCCTCCTCCCGCGGCAGCTGCGGCTGGATATCCATCTCAAGGTGCTCCTCATCCAGGTCATCAAGGTAGGCTTTTTTTTTTGTCGGATTTAAGAGATGTTGCTCTATATTATCCACAGTAAAATCAGCTTGAATTATTCAGTAGGATGTCATTAAAGTAAAGTTTAGAGTCTCATTAATTTCTTTTTTAATCCTACTCATTGACTGGTTTTGTATCCCTGAAGGTTATTTATTTTCATGGATTCGGATTTTAGTGCTTGTGATGGTATAATTATGGCATTTTTGAAAAGTTTTGTAAATTTCTCTTATGATATTTGTTCCCTAATGTACATGAATACTAAATTTCTACCTTGGAAACCAAAGCTTAATATTCGTCGCGTTCGTATTTGTGTGAAAAATTGCGTGCTTGGTTATAAGTTTCAGCAAATTTTCATGCATAATTTAATTATATATCCACCGTGAAATTGTCTTAAATTCTGACCTTGATGTAGTTTTGATCATTTTAATGTATCCAAGTAAGTAGGACGAGACCTGTTGATGGTAGTCATTTGAAATTGAAATACTCTTTATGGTTTCGTCAAACGTTTAAAATTTTAAGTTACCAAAAAACTTTTGAAAAATGAAATAAAAGGCATGAAAATTGGGTGTTAGATTTTGGTTCTAGTTTTTTGATATTTATTTTGGCTCCGTTGGAAATTTCTCAGCGAACGTGTGTTTGTAAAAAAATTTTCTGAATTTTTGCAATTGTTGAATTATCCGTGAACTTATAGCTGAAATCTCGTGGAACAACACCTGGAGTTTTTAATTATTTGGCACTGAGTTTCTTTATTTTTTTTCAACTCACAAGGAGTTGAGGGCTTTAAAAGGTAATTTAACAGAATAAGCATGAAATATTAAAAATTTCAACTATCCCAGTTAAGTTAATTTATTGGTGCTTGCCTATGAATAAAATCTGAAAAGTTTATTTTCGTTCAATTTTAACCTGATGATTTTTCAAGTCTCCTGCATCTAAAGATTGTACAATTATGCCATTTGGGAGAGAAATTTTCTATGCTGAAAATTGCATTTTAAAATTTATTTATTAACTTGCAATTTTAATTTTCTTCAACTGAAAAACATATGTTCGTACTATCGAATTTAAGAAAATTTTTTTTAATATATTGTTCCATAACGTGGCTTATCCAACTTGAAAATCTTGATGTTTCTAAATGATAGTCACTCAGAGTATAAAATTGTGATTGATTTCGAGTCGAAAATGGACCGAGTCTCAATTGCTGTTTAGCAGTAATGAATTTATTTGAATTATAAAGCTTCAATCTAAAAATTGCGTTGCACTGATTGTTTCTTAATCTTTTACCAAATATAAAAGCAGAAAATTCTCTTTCATGACAATTCTGAGGTTTGATCTTTAGGTATTCTTCATGTTTTCGAATTTGTTATAATTTCCTTGTCGAGGTATATCAGTGGTCATTGAGTTCTAGTTCTGGTGCTAACACTATACTTTTTTTTTTATGAACTTAGGTGACATGTATACGCGAACTGGTGCTATTGAACCATCTTCTGCTGGTAGTAATCCACAAAAAACCGACTATCCCGGATACGGTGGTTACGGAGGGTATCAGCAGGTATATATCTAATCCTTCGTTACACATATCCATTTTAACGGTTTTTTCTTTTTATTTGTGTTCCTAACCGGTTAATTTTTTCTTTCTGTCCAATTAAATTAAATTTTATAACGATTTCCTATTGTCAAACCAGTTGGAAAAAAAAAATCCCTATCGCGGGAATGGTGATGAAAAAATAAAATAATGACAAAAAGAATCTAGCGTGTCCACATTTATTTTACATTGTTTTTCTTGTGTATTCTTCACTGTAATTACAAAAATTCTCTGTTTTTCAAGATAACACCCACGGATTATTAATAAAAATATAAAAAAAGAAACATCCATTTACGTTGAGTTACTGAAGATCGGGTAAAGCTGGAAAATTGTCACGTTTTTCATCCGTCTCATCGCTAATAATTTTAAGTTTTTCTAAGTAAAATTTTGTGCGTCCGATTTTTTCCTCATTTCTTCTCGTCGAATTGAAAATTTAAACGTCACGCTATTTGTTGTGAAATTTTACGTTTCAGCTTTAATCCCGTGAATATCTTTGTGAAATTTTTTTCCGTGTGTATATGTGTGAGTATGGAAGACGAGGGTGTTTGATATATTAGCGCGACATTGTAATATGCATACTTTTTTTTCCGTCTCCGTTTCTGTATCATTTTTATTCCTGTAACTCATGAAATGAATGAAAATTTTTTTTCACTTTTAATCGTGACTTTTAATTTTTTAATTCGAAGAAAATTCTTTACGACGATACGAGAAAATCTTGTACTTTGTAATTGTGGTATTTTGTAAGATTTTTCTACACATCTTTTCCCCTCTTTTTTTCCTCCGATCCTCAGGCAGTCGGTGCATCGTGCTAATTACCATTCCCGCTGAATGTCACTTTTCAAATTTAAATTTTTAGGTTTTTCTATTTATTTATTTTTTATTAACATGAGATTTTCTACAAAGTGGTCGCTATATTTAAAAATTGTTACGTTGTGCAACGTGACGTGACAGCGTGTATCGTTAATATTGGGTTCATTACACAGTGTAGTGTGTAGAGATAGAGTGGTTTTTTTCTTTAGTAACTTACTAATTGCATCTCCGATTTTGTATATCTCATGAATACATTTTTTATTTTTGTATTTTATAAAAAAGAACTTTTGTGTCTGGTAACCAGGATTCAACTAGTTACGGGTCACAACGTAATTTTGGCGCTCCGGATGGTCTTACACCTCCGGTAATGAGTTCTGCAGCTGGGGCAACGGGTATTGGAGCCTATGGTGAATAATACGATTATAAAGAATGGCCGGCGTCTTGACTAAATTATTATTGACCAGTGGTGGTGCCTTGGGGATCGGAAATACACCCATTTTTTTTCAGGGAAAATATAATTGAAGAAAATTGACAGTACCGTTTTTTTTTTACGCTATAATTCGAGTAAAAGTAACGAAATCTTAATCAACAACCGTTTTTTTAATATTTTATATTATCCAGAGGCTTTTAAATATTACATAGTTGAAAAAAATTTACCATTTGACCATACTTGGTGCATTTTATCTTCCTTTTTTTTTTTATCTTCATTTGAAAGTGAAAAACAGTTTTCAACATTCTTATTTGAGAAGTGTAATCACGTCAATTTATAATATTTTTCCAATGAGAAAACGTACAATAAATTATCTAATATTATTTTATATTCTACAGGGTCAAACTTCAGACTGGTTCTGTCTACATTATTCTAAGTTCACACGAATCAAATTATTTACAATCTTATTGCAATTTTTATGTTTCTTGTTTTCCCTTTTAAACACATTTTCTTAAGATTTGAAGATCCTTGAAATAATTTATTCTTCAGGCAATATTACGGCGAAGAAGAAAAATTACTTTTGTTCCTTACTGTGAAATCACCCTATTAACCTGTTAGCAATAACAACGTTGTACATTTTTAACGCGATTTTAATTTTACTTCTTTTGTTTTTTCTTGTGTGTGTCTTGTAAATTGAATCATCTTCGAGTGTTTTTTACCCCTTCACTCGTGAACATTTACGCCAGAAATACAAGTAAATTCTCGTTCTTCATCGTCTTATATCGAAACTAATGAACAGAAGAAACGTTAGTACTCGAAATTAGAAATCTTTAAACTTATCAATTATGTAATATTTTTTGATGTGTTGTTATTATTAACTCGGACAGGGAAAAACAAAAAAAATCAAAATTGCCTCATGTTGAAAATACTAGGCAGCTACATTTTTTCTTTTTTCATTCTGTTCAATTAAACAGCGATTTACCCGTCTTCGTAAATTCTCTATGGGGATCTAACGACCATCATCGTGTAAATCTAAAAAAGAAAAGCCTCTGAACAATGAAAGAGATGAATGTATAAGCGGCAATATTTAAGCTAAAAAAAAAAAAAATTCGGTGGTATTTTCCTCTCCCCTCTAACAACTTTCCCTTCGAGATTCTGACTAAACCCCTCTACATTCATTTTATTTTTTTATATGAGCTTAAAAAATTACTACTTGTTTTTGTAATTTGTTTGGTTTTCCTTCTTTCTCTCTTTTTTCTTTTTAATTTTTATTTTACAGCAATTGTTTTACATTTAGACAATGAAGACTGTTAATTAATTTTAAGCAGTGTTTTAACTATAAAAATATTCATGTGGTACAAGTATGTTAGTCTATTACCAGTTTTATGTTCTAAAATTATTTGTTAAAACGTTCAATAATTGTATTTGGGGGACTGTATTTTTTTTCTTTCTTCTTTTTACTAAATTGCTGACTGACCTCGAGTATTTATAAAATATCACCGACAACACTCTTGAAAATTTTTTTTCTCTTTTTTCGTACCAGTTCCCTGTATGCAAACTGTGAAAATGTATATACAGTCTAATTATTACGGTAATTTTTTTTTTTTTTATTTTAGATTCAATAAAGTAAAACTATGTTAAAAGAAACGTGATCGATATTTCTAATTGTCTTATATTTAAACCATCGATATTTGTGTGTTGAATAGTTGATAAAGTTTGAGTTCCCTTATGAATAATTTTATATGTTGAACAATTTTTGTGATTACGTGACGAAAAAAAAAAAAAAAAAACTATTGAAATCCGAGTTTGTCATTCTTTGTTCATAAATATGTATGTAAATTTAATCGCATTATACTAATTTCCTTTTATTTGAAAATTGTTCGAATCATTCATCATTATTTAGGCTGGTGGTACCTGTTTTATTCGTTTTTGCTCTAAGTGTATTCAGTCTTAAACATCTATGATGAAGCTTTCTTTGCACTCGTGTCTGAGAAGATAAATGATAAATAGATCCAACTCGCGCATTTTAATGTTTAAACATATTTCTAAATTAATGAGGATTTCTTTTAATTTTCGTGAATGTTGAGAAAAAATGTATATCAATTAAACCTGAATTACGAATTTTTTTTTTATGAATATAATTAGTTGCGTGTCGATGTAATCATTTGTTATTTTGTGTTTAGTACTATAAACTATAATTACGAATTGTTTTGCGAATAAACTGATAACTTCGTTTTTTTTTTTTTTTTTGAAAAGGTGCGATTGATTTTCAATATTACACTGAGGTATGGGGAAAAACTTGTACACAATTTTTCGTGTATTTTGACCAATTTAAAAAAGATTTCCTGTCTGATTTTTTTTTTTTTTCAGTCATTATGCTAAAAACCTTATTTTATCCACTTTTCCCTTTCTTTTCTCTGTTTCTTTTATTTTTGTACGAAAGCTTTTAAGTATAGAATTTTTACCACTTTGAGTTTAAAATATTTTAATGCTCTACTTTCGGTAAGAACATTTATTACACATTTTCAAAGTTAATGTTTTTTTTTTTTTTTTTTTTGTTATTTCGAGTCTAACGTGAAGAAAAAGTACATTATTATAATTTCGGTTAGAATATTTTTATTAATGAACTAATGAAAGACAAAGCTGGTGAATTTTAACCGATAAGATTAAAAGTAAAATTAACTTGTAGATGTTTTCTCTTTCTTACCGCAATTTATAAAAAGTAAGCATTTGTGATTTTAATTATAAAGTTTTAATATTTTAATCGCCCTTGATTTCCAGTTCATTAAAATGCATATTATACGAAAATGCATTTAAATGTTTTTCTTTTTAATTTTATTCTTCTCCAAACAGCCTTATACACTTTAAGAAAAAGTAAAATTGTTTGTTGTGAAATACTTAAAAGTCTATATTTACTTAAGTTTTTCTGTTTTTTTCTTCTTTTTTTTCTCCTTTCTTTTCGCATTATTTTATTAACGCATATATTTTTAACAAGGTAATATGTTATTTCGGTTAATGAATGTATCGTATAAGTTATATTTTAATTGTACTTTATACTATACTATAGATTACTTGTAGAAAGCGCATAGTTATGTTCTCCAAATTAAGGTATATCGTGTTATCGCGTTTGATATAATTAATTACAATATTACATATGATATATAAATATTTACTTTTGTTGGACTTTTTCCCTGCACTCATAATAAAAATTATTTCTTGATAATTCACGTTTTTTTGAAAATTTTAATGAGGCTGTTTTTGCAGTTCCATTAAAGTCTTTGAAAGCTAACGCCTGACGGTAAATCTGTATAGTTTCTGACTTTCGACTTCAAAAAATTAACTTGGGGACGGTAGTTAATTTGACCCTCATAATGGTTATCAAGCCTTTAACTTATTTGAAAGTAAAAAGTAGAAAACTACCTAACCTGAACCCGTCCTTTTTCCTATTTTTCTTCTAGTGGCGTATTTAGCGATGTATATGTTGAAACTCCCCCCCCCCAAATAAAAAACCCCATCATAAAGTGTCAGCATAGATATTGAATGAAATTCTATGTGTATCTTCGGTTTTTTCGTTTCCTCCGCCTTTTTTCGAAGACCCATATTCGCCACGGTTCAGTTTTTTGGAGATGATGGACTTTTCAATTCATTGAATTTCATTGATTTCAAATCGATGTCCTTGGAGATAATTATTGATGCTGCAAGGTTCAAGTTGGAGCTTGACAATTTTTCTGAGTCATATACGGACGCTGGAATATTTTTACAAATTAATGTTTGTGAAACATTTTGTCTCACTGTCGATCTTACTAAATAATGCGTTGTAATGGGTTAATCAGAATGTTGGTAGGCTGTTTTTATTCTCGCGAGTAGATGTACAGTAGCGAGAGAGAATCTGAATCTCTTGCCCAAGGTTGCTAATTCTTGAAGTTTGGTTTCTCAATGATTCTCGATCGCGAAATGAACATAGAATATACAATCAACGGGTAATGATTATCTACATTCACACTCGACGCAAGTATACGATAAGTTTGCCGTAATTTTACATCACATTGACTGAACAGAAAAATGATCTTAAACTCTGATGAACTCTGAACTCTTTGTACGAATATTATTTTATTTATGATTAAAAACTGATATGAAGTATTATTTGAGAGGACATCAATGACCCTAACTGTAGTAGCTGAACATAGAATTCTCTTTCAGTATACAAAAAACTACGAATTTGAATAATCTGATCGCTCACAACAATCGTTTCACGATTATCAAAATATAATTACTTTTCGACGCTAACTACCAACGTGAGTGAATTTGAAACTCTTCCATAAGCGGAAACCCAGAATATTTAATAACTACAAAGCTCGGTAGACAGTTATTAAAATATCCGTTCTAAAACCAAAGAAAATAGAAAACTCGTAATTTTTAACAGAAAAACGACGGATATTACAAGCGGCGTAAACGTTACGAAGAAAACAGATCTAATAACAAAATGGTATCGACGAATTCGACAAATAAATAAATTAAAAAACCATCGTAATGAATTATCATTTCATTCATCAAAATTAAAATAATATTACAAAACAAACGAAAATTATTTAAGCGGAATAAATCTAGAACTGTGCGTGGCACCAATACCAGGTCGGCCGTGCTTAACAGGTTTGTAAGTGACGGAAAATTCTCCAAGATAATGACCAATCATTTCAGGCTATAAAACAAAATTGAACGATTAAGTAATTGTTAATTCATCGTTATAGACAATACCTCGATGAATTAAAAAAAATTACTTTGACTTCAACTTGGTTGAAGGTTTTTCCATTGTACACTCCCACTACGCTGCCAACCATTTCGGGAACAATGATCATGTTTCTCAAATGAGTTTTCACAACTTCTGGTTTTTCACCTGGTACAGTATCCTTTTTGGCTTTTCGCAACTTTTTTACCAGTGCCATAGGTTTACGTTTCAGCCCTCTTTTAAAACGTCTCCGGGCTCTCGAATGCATGATTTCAGTCAATTGTTCACTAAAAATAAACGATGATAAGATGTAAAAATTTACCAGATTGGGCTTCGCTTTAATGTAATATAAACACTGTCAAACTTACGCTGGCATATCAAGCAATTGATCAAGATCAACTCCTCGGTATGTATATTTTTTGAACTGACGTTTTTTCTTGACTACTTCATCAGTCTGTAAGCAGTGGCGTAAGATATACAAATGACAAAAATGACCATAATTCGAAAAAGCCATAGGTTACAAACAGAGCTTACCATTATGAATGATCTCTGCTGGTTTACAGACGGTTGAAAAAGTCAAGCAATTGGTTAGGAACTGAAATGAAAAATCAAATGGAATTAAAGTTAATTGGAATGCATAAGTAAAGAAGTGGTTGCTACTTCCTGCCGGTTGTAAACGTATGGTAGGAACGTACAATAATTTCGTACGAAAGCAGTTCACAAAATTTTTCAGTTTCTATAAAAAATTTAAAACAAATAAATTAAGAGAAAATACTTACGTTTAATAAATAGAATTACTTTTTCCACCATTCCACGTGCAACTATGACAAAAAATACTGAAGACCGATCGTTCAGAATCACAGTCCAAGATCACAACGCACAAGGCAAGAAGAGAAAGCAAGTAAACAGAAACTTTTATTTTTTGGCCTGTTGGGCTTGTGGATCTGATGAAGATAAGTGCACAAATAAGTGATAACAATTCTTGGGTACAAAGAGTTAGTAATAACCAAAAATTCGAAGAATCGAGCAATAGCATTCGTTGTGGAAAAAATTTAAAACTTTTATCTAAATAAAAACAACTGTGAGATATCAAAATAATTATCAAGAATTCTAGAAACAAAATATTCTGCCATTTCATCGTTCATACGTCGCTTTTTTTCTCGGTTTTCTCATTGTTCTGTTCATTAATTTTATTATTTTATTCATATTTACACACTATTTCTTGTGAAGATTTTTTGTCATTTTATTTTTCGCATAACTAATTATATATTAAAATGTACTTACATTTAGGAACGTGTATGGTGTTGAAAGATTTTCATCTATCACGCATTGAAAATGTAAATTTTGATTCCACCATTGCGGAATTTAAATCAAGAGTTGCCGAGCAAATTAATTTTCTCAAAGACAATATTGGTGAGTTGTGTTTTTAATTTTTTTTACCTTTTTAGTTTCATCTTCAACTTACGAACTTTTGCTACCGTAGAACTTGCATATTGTGGCACAATCCTAAAAGATTCAACTACGCTCAGAGAAAGTGGTTTGCAAGCAGGATTTGTCGTCAGTGTACTACAAAAAAAAGAAAGAGGTTAGTTTTCAAGTTAGCAGTCCATTTCTAGACGTATATAAAGTTTAATCCAAGGTAATCTATTTTCTTCAAGATATTCCAATTCGTCCGAATCCTGTGGCAGAGTCAGACCTTCAAGATTTAGTTCGTGTTTTTCAAATTCTAGCCACGAGAAATGCTTATCGACGAGTATTGCAGGTAAATCGATTTAGTTATATAAATACTTTCTCTCATAATTTTGTTTTGTTGTATTTGTATAACTTAAAAAAAAAATGTTCTGTATAACTAGAAATTAAACAAACCAGAAGTTTTAGAAAATATAATCTCAACCACTCCAGGTTTATGTGATGATGATATTGCGCTTGTGATACTTCAGCATCCTGAATTGATTGCTAAACTAGGCGATGTCAATGCTGTGAAAAAGTTCGTAATGAAACACTTTTTGAAGCATTGTACGTTTGTCTTGACTCTAATATTTACTGTTTTATGTAGAGTTATTGAAGAGCATCCTACTCTTGCTAATGCTGCCAGAAATTTAGTAGCGGCTGTGCAGAACGATATGCTCACTTCTCCATCTGCGTCAACATCCACCGCACACAGTCCTCATAATACTGCTTATATGGGCGCCAGCGATGATGAAGAAATGGAAAGTTTGGTATGCAATCCGAAAGTAGTTCAATTCAAAATCTATGTAATACATACTAACTGAAAAAAAAAATGAAATTTCCAGTCAAACAGCGATTCGCAAAACCGTACTTCAGAAGCCAGTGAAGATGGTGAACATCCAGTGAATGTAATAACGTCCTCCCAAGTTGCTGCTGCATTAGCAAACACTACCGGTAGATACGATATTTTTTGTTTGACATTTTTCGTTTTTTTCATTTTCTACTAATGTGAATTTTAATGTAGCGGTTGTGAATCGCAATTCATCGACTGGTGCCAGTAGTAGTGGAATCACTCCTGAAATGATGTCTGCTGCTCTTCAACAAGCTATCGCCTCTACTAGTAGTCAAAGTTCAGCGTCTACATCTACATCGACGCCTGCGCCTACCCCTACGCCCGAAGCTAACTCAGTAAGTTCGTTGAATTTAACATATTGTATACGTGAGGTAATTTGGAATTTATACTTAAAACCTTCCAGGACAACTCTATAACCGCTGCCAAATTAGAAAAATTAAGAAAACTGGGATTTTTTGACGACGCTATCAATATCCAAGCCCTTCAACTTGCCAATGGTGACATGGAAACTGCCGTCAATTTATTGTTAAATGGTTTTCAGGAAGACATGTGATGGAAGAAATTTCCTCTGGTCTATTACTAAAAATGTTTAATTTTCTGTTTATATTGAGATTTTTTGGTCTTGTTCTCAACTTTTTGTTGCGTCCGATTTTTGGAACATGGCCGAATAATTGTTATTTTCGCTTTCCTTTATATGTATTGAAATACCTATGAAGTAATAAAAAAATTGTTACTTTTCAACTGGAAATATTTGCTCTTCTACGGCAGTCCATTTTTCAAGATTTTTTATTGTTACAAAATTTAAACGATGGCGCAGTTGATGGGTAATACGAGAAAATACGGAACATTAAAATTTAATTGAAAATGGGCACATTGAATATTTCTTTCAGTATTACAAATATTTTTTTTTTTTTTTTCAAATTCTGGTTATTCTTCAACTTTGATAAATACGTATTTTACTGATTTTGTTTAACGTTTACAACTTCTTGCTTTGTCCTGTTTTTGTTGAATCTCAAGAGTGGAAACGAATCTAAAAAAAATAATTATTTGAATTCGAAAAGTTTAATCTGATTCGTTGTATTTCATAATATCTGCAAAGAAAGTTACATTTCTGTGGGAGTTTTGAGACAAAATATATCACACTTGGGAAAACTCGCCTTGTCTTTAAAAGTCATCAGTGTTTTTCGAACTCGTTCAAATTCATCAGACAAAATTTGCAGACTTGATTTAAATTATCAACAAATTTATTGAAAAAAATTTTTTGTTCATTAAAATACAATTTTTTTAGCAGGTTAATAAATTTTCAATTAACATATTTTGGAATTAAAGCGAGCAAAGGAAAATGGAAAATGTAGAAGTAAAAATTTATCCTGAACCTGCTGTTGTGACACAGTTTAGTAATTGGTTCTAATCAGTGACTTTTACATCAAACAGTGTTTATCTAGTTTTATCAAATGACTTCAGTTAGAGGTCTCTATTTTAATTAAGGGGTCATCTAGAGAATCAAAAAGAAAATCTATCTCAATCCTCCTAACTTTTTCGTACCTGTATCAAAAATTGAAGAGAAAGGCTTGGTTAAAAATTAAGCAAAATTTTGGGAAAAAAGGCATGAGTTTCAATGGGGCTATACTCATGAAGGATTGGCGTGTAAACATAATAGTGTGGTTGTGTGCGTGTGCAGCACAAACGCACACAACTACACATTCACATATCATGTAACACAAATGACAGTCCCAATATTGTAAGAGTTACGCAAATCTGACGATCGTAATTCTCATTTTCCTATTACTATAGACCAAGTGCTAAGATGTTTGTACAACAAAAAATTAAAAAATTGAAATTAAAAACCCGCTGGTAGTGGATTTGTAAAATTCAAACTTTACACTGCGATAAAATTGAAATAGACCAAAAATTCAAAAATCATTGTTTTTGGAGAACCGTGTTCCAACTCTTATACGCTCCCACACAAAACCGATTCCTGTTATATGAATAAAAATTTTATTTGGTGGAAAAAATTTCTTGTGAAGTATAAATAATTGATCAATTAATGTAATGTGTGATATTTCTGGACCAAAATCAAAAGATGGAATCCCTGTACCGACTATAAGTGCCAGATTTTTGTGACTATCGAATGAAAATTGCGACCTGTATCGAGTTCAACACAAAAGTGAGTGTTCCAAATGTAGCATTTGACCGATCAGGACTAAACTTAATATAGGTCTCTTTCCTGTCTAAGTCCGAATATGAGTTTTAAATTTCTCATCTCCAGTTTAAAAATTGAGTATTTAAGTCATTTGAATTTTAACAATGGATATACATTTAATTATAGAATAATAATTATATACTTACTTATGAATTAAAAAAAATAGACTTACCCACTTCCGTTCATTTCGTAAGATTAATATTTTGATTAGTAGATTTTCTTCGAAAATCTAATTAAAAACGAAGGGGGAATATCTAAAAACTCTGATTCAAAAAGAGATCCGCAATGACGAGAAATTTATTTCCCTGAAACAGACGAAAAGTTTTCATGTGGGAAGGGTTGAAAAATTTTGTGTTAGCAGTCTAAAAATTTATCAGCATAGGTATATATATACATTTTGGAAAAATACATTTTCGAGAAAGAAAAAGGCCAAAAGTCTGTTATGTATTCCCTAAAGTTTGTTAGATTGTGAGGTAGATAAATTCCTTTATTTTTAGTGTTTTTGATTTATTGTGTTGATTTATTAATTGGCTTTTCGTCCGATACCTTTAAGGACGATAACATCTCTTAACAATTTATGGGTGTAGACGTACGTAAATAAATTAATTTATTTTTATCACAGTCATAATTATACCGGTGTATTGAATTTGACATTTCTGGTTTCTGAATTTTAAAAATTTAAATCGTCGATCTTTTAATTCAAAATTGATTAATGCTTCTCCTGTGAAATCTTTTATTCGTTTCCTTTCGTTAATCTCCATGGTTGCAAGAGTTTATTATATTCACATTTTAGTTTTTTAGTTGCAATAGCGCACATCGTTTTCTAATAAAATTCGCGTTTATTCGATTACATTATAAATTAAAAACGCATTATTAATTCCGCCAGTTTTTTTTTTCTGCGTTGTCCAGATGAGCCTTTATTTTTTTCGGAGCGAATATACACCCTCATTTTCTATAATTTATCCATTATAATTTTCCTATACGAGCTAGGATTAGTTTACAAATATTTTAAGAGAGAATAAAAACAAACGGCTTCATCTGAATACGATACGTTCCCAAAAGATGGGAGCAATTTGCGGAAGAGTATAAAATTACTAAAACTTTTAATGTTGTTTTGTTGAGTGGGAATTAAAAAGAGAAAAAAAATTAAATTCATATTTAATAATTATTATTAATTCACGTGAATGTTCTCGTCGTAAAGCGAAAAATATCAAACCGAAACAAAAAAGTCACTCGTCTAAAGATCGTTTAAAAAAAAAAAGAAAAAAAAAAGGAAAAACCTATTTAATCCAATTTATACGAAAGGGTGTAGATTTCATGCTGTTTTTATAAATTTTATTTCTGTCGTAAAATGGCTTGGCGTTACCCTTTAAAAATATTTTGCCTATATATAATCCTTGAAGCATTTTCATATATTTCCTGCGCATAAATGCAGTGTAAACATTTATCACTGGTATTTTGTGGAAATTAAGTTCAAGTACGTTGTTTCTCCACTGAGTGCTTGGAATTCATCTAATACCTACAGAAATTTATTTGTGTCGAAAGTCTGAAATTAATAAAGTCCTAATTCAATCGTGTGGCAAATGCCAAGTATTTATAGTTCCATAAGAATGAAGGAGTGTGTGGTAATTTGATGAACGTCCTTATAGAAGAAAAAAACAAAATAATAATTATGTACTTTCAGCAGAAAGAGTGTTGGTAGGCAATCATCGCCCATTTATTTTTAACTTTAAGCCAGTAATGTTCAAATTTTTTCCTTCGGATAAAAAGTTCCTTGGATAAACTACTCAGCCTTTGGGTTTTTGATATGAAGACTATTGGTTCAATATTTCTATTCACTTCAACATCTGTAGAGGTTGAAAGCGGATTGGGAGTTGAACTGCCATAATAAATTAATTCTCGAAATAAAAAGGCGGAATTTTATTAAAATTTTCATTTTTTGATATCAATTTAATTTAACGAGACCCATGGAACTTGCTATCCTTTTAAATTCCCCCTTATGGTATATTACAGCAAAATCAAGGTGAAATAAATAAGTCTCTTCATTATATACTGAAAAGATTGCTTGCAAAATCATTTACCATAAATAAAGCTAAGCAGAGTTTTTCACGAGTGGTTCCTTTAACTTGTAACTTTATTATATGGACATGGACGCAAGCAGAAATTCTTTCAGCGGGAGAGTGCTAACTAATTTTTGAAGTGAAACTTCCTTGCGCTGTGTAGTAAACTAAAAGCAGTCATGCAACGATGCATGTAAATGTAATTCACAGAGCATTATTTTCATACATTCAAAAGTTATTAGGCTTTTACTGCAAAAGTAATTTTTGTTTCAAATTGACAAAATACGCAAATAATTATACGAAAATTATGTATTTTTTCACGAGAAATGCAATGATTTTATTCACAGCTCTACATTTTTATCCGTTCGAAAGTTATTATTTTTCTAATGAAGTAATTTTCGTCTCAAATTGATAAAATATGCTACTGAATGTACGAAAATTATATATTTTTTCATAAGAAATGCGATGATTCTATTCACAGTGCTCTATTTTATTCCATTTAAAAGTTATTATTGAAGTGAAACTTCCTTGCACTGAGTAGTAAACTAAAAATAATCATGCAACAAAGCCCATGAAATGAAATAGACAAAACAGTAATGTAACAACTTACGTGAAATGAAAAAATGTTGCCACTGACCCTCCTTATGAAAGCTAGGCCAGTTCAACTCTATTTGATTCATTTCCCTCTTTGCCTTCTCTATACATTTTCATCCATTGCTTTTATATCAGTGGAATGAAAGTTGTGTGATTTAATTTTGATGTCACCAATTGGTGAAAATAATTTTTTTAATTTATTTGACTTTTTCTGCATTGTAATGTTTATACAAAACAAAAAGGAAAAAATCACGCTACCAATAAAACATTCATTTTTCAGCATACAAATTTCAGCGTAACAAGTTTCACTTTCAACTTCCACCTTGTGTTCTAATACACTCACTTCTTTTTAGGACTTGACTACGCATATGCAAATTATAGACAATACAAAGAGCAATTTCCATCATATTTAATGGGATAAAGGATATTAAATCGAATCTGGCAAGCATAACTTGCAATTACCTGCTCTAACATGTAATGTACTTAGCTTAATGTAATATAGTGACGTGTCAGTAGTTCACTAACTAGTTCATTTGAACTGAATAATTTAATGACCTAAAGGATCGAAACCTAAACTCGCAAAGAACTAGTTTGTGACTGATTTAAATTTTTAAAATGATAAGATGAGTCGAGGAAATGATTCAACAATTTGCTACTGCTGGAAGTAGTCAAGTTCCAGTTTGAATTATCTCCTTTCACTGTTCACAATTTTTCATTCATTATATCATTCTTATTATTTAGGTCATGATGAATTAGTTCATTGAACTAGATATTTTTATGATCAAGACCGAATGAACTAAACTTTAAAAAAGACCTAAAATTCCTATCACTACTGTAACACCACAAAGATCGTTCTTATATCCACTAAAAAAATAATCATATGTAGGCAAGGTTGTTCACAAGTGAATCATCAAATTTGAAATTAGGATATAAAAATGTGATAAGGAAGGACTTTTTGCAACATGCACAGAAAGTTGTCTATTCATGAACTGCGAGTTACTGACTAATGGGAAACTCAAGAATAAAAAGTAGCCTATGTGTGAAGTAAGGGGTCATCAAGAAATGGAAAAGGCAGATTCAAACACTAGATGAGTATTGATTTTTTTATTTTTCAACAACTAAAATTTGTCTGGATGCAGGCCTACTGAGAGCGAAAAGGGAGGTGATTCCCCCCAAGGCGTTATTTTTAGGGCCCTAGTATTCTCAAAAAAAAAGATAAAAATAAGCAGATGAAAAATCTACTGAAAAACCCTTAAAAAATTAAACTACCCCAATATTATAAAACCCTATCTACAGATAAATCCTTCATAATGCCCTGAACATTCAAGAAATTTTCAATTTTTTTAAGGGACTGATAAATTTTGTCTCCCCCAGCCCCGAATTTCCTCTCGACAACGCTCTTTGGATGACCCCATATTCAAAAAATTTATTGTTTTTTCTTGATATAATAGTATCCCAAGCTCCTTCAGTGTTGATAGATAATTTTTTCTTATTAATTATTACCCATTATGTTACTGTTAGAACTGGAATTTGTTATTTCTAGTAGATTGGGAAAATGCCCTTGGCCAGTTCTAGTTCTGACCAGTTAAAACATGAAAATCATATTTCAGTTCACCAATATTACCTATTCAAAAATAGTTATTGACTATACCCCGCGCACACATGCGTATTCGCGTACGCATGCGCAGTACAACCTCATTATAATGTTCTTGCATGAAACATTTTCCTGCCTAGTATGCTATTTTTTTAAAGTCCCTTGATCTGCCATACTGAACTTTTATGAAATTTCCTGGGTAAGACGGTTTTGGTTAAGATGTTTTCCGCAGATTTTGTTTTTTAATGAAGATTTGATCAGGTTTATTATTGAAAATTAGGAAGGAAAAATGTTCTTTTTTCTTAGTTCTGATGAAGAAAATTAAATGGCTTCTTCGAAGAATTAGTGTTACACTTTTCAAATTCAAAGTCAGTTTATAAGAAGTGCCGAAAGTTCTACAGTTTTGGCCATGTGGAATGAACCTAATTAACGATCACTCCATAATTTTTATCTCATTCAACATTTTCCTCATAAGATATTTAAAAAATAATATTATCATTTTTGAAATTAAGTTCTGAGTTTTTCTGTTTTCTGTAAATTAAGTTTTCCTTCATACTTACTACGTTTTTCACAGTGGTCCCTTGAAAAACGTATGAACGGGGTTTTACTGTATCTCAGTTTAACGTGAATTAGTCGCAATGGATTATTTCATCTGACCTTTTTTTGTCTAATCTTTGACTATATGTACAGTGCTGAACCAGTAAAGAACGACGATTTCTTGTCAGACATACCGGCGCTAAATAGGCAACCACCGCGTACCTTTTGACGTGCTTGGCTTTGCGTTTATGTACGCTATCCTTGTGAATTTAAGGGATGTCTTTATCAGATATCTTCTAAATTGGTGAACTCAAGAAAAACGTCGAGAGTATTCAGAAGGTACTCTAGAGTTGCCTACTTTTTCGCCGCATGTCTTGACATTAAAAAGTACATTGGTCTTAATTATTGAGCATTACTAGTCCAGTACTATGCGTAGTCGAAGTGTCTAATGCATTCTGGGACTAACAGATTTCTCAAGTTTGCCAATGCTAAATTCAAATTTTTTTGTCTTGCACTTGTAGCTCCTTAAATGGCAGTGTTTCTATTACCAATAATATATTGGATAAGTAAATCCTTTCGGGAATGTGGAAGGGAAAGAACTTATAAGACTGGAATCTAATGTTAAACTTCCTGTTCGAAAATACTAAAAATATTGGTTGACTGAAATGTTGCTAGAATTATTTATATTAAGAAGTAATTTATCTATCGATTTAATAAAAAAGTGTAAGATTTTAAAACTACAACATTACATCACTGGTATAAAAATGGATACGAGTAATTAAAAAATAAGTAGCTGATTTACAAAAAAATTGAAAAAAAATTTATTAATATCTAAGTGTAAGAATTAAACGTCAGTTTCATAGCATTTAGATCATACTTACGCCCTTACGTGTAAAGGATCTTTCTCAATTTTTGAGTTTTTCATTTGGAAATGAATTTGATAATGGCCCATTAGCTGGTTTTGTTACCGTGGACCGATATGATCGAATGTAAAAATTAAAAAAGAGAATCGTGAGTGATAACTCCCGAATTATCACAATGTAACATTCTGATTTTGGAAAAGAGCACTGATTTACAATCAAGTATATCATGTAAGTTATGATGAGAATAAACTGGATCTGTGAAACAAACCAAAACAGAAATCGTGAAAGTAGATAATCAGATAATATTACGATAACATTCAGCTCCTTGATGATATTTGCTTGCTTCATATAATTTACCATTTGAAGTTGTGTTACGTAAATTTTCCACCACAAATACTTCTGTACTTTAGGGCCAAGTGCTGATAGGAAATAATAAGCGTACATTATCGTGTGAACGACGTTATTCAGTCCACCTATGATGATTATCTGAGAACCTGGTAATTGAAAAAATATTTTATTATTACTGTATATCAGCCTTAGCTTTGAGTTTTGATTTATCTAATAGCTATATCTAATAATAAGCAGGGTGACTTGAACAGAAAAACAAGACCAAGACGTCGTTGCTGATTCAGTTGACGAGAAAACATGAAACTATATCACCAAACGTAATTGCTGAGCCAATTAATGATTTCAAAGTATAATTGAAAAAAAAAGTTTTTATAGTTCTTTGTTTGAAGTCTGCTAAATTTTTGTTAGTTTTTTCAAAGGTTCTATTTTTCTGAGTCACCTTGTATATGAATGGGGGAAGTTTATGTTGGCTATACTGTAATCTGATCAAAATGAAATATTCAGGAAATATTTGTGTCGTTTCGAGAAAGGTTTAATGCTAATTTAAAAGTCCGTAGTCTCTCTGGGGCCGAAGTTGTGAATTTTGACACCTGTCTGCCCCATAAAAAAATTTGTGAAAATTATTTTCTTCGAGACATTTTGAACTTAATGATAAACAATAATTAATTTCAGTTTGTGTAACGACAGGGTTAGGTATCATACTTATGGTTGATAAGGTGTTTATAATAATAATTCCTATCCCGTTATGGAAAACAACGAAATTTTTGTTATTTATTATATGAAGGTTCGTTACTGAAGCTCGTAACGTCAAGTCGTCAAGATCATAAAATTTTTGATAAAATTTTCACAGATATTGATATTAGTAGAACAGACAAGTACGAGGAATCAAATAAAACATAGGCCTAACATAATGATTTATTAAATGTAAGCCAAATGGAAAATTATGAAAGTTGTTTGTTATGATTAAAGGTGATTTTTGAAGTGAAATGTGGGCCTAACATTGTTACTAACGTTTTTATTAAATGTAGGCCTTATGGAAAATTATGAACTTTTATAAACTGTTTCTTGTGATTGAAGATGATTTCTCAAATAAAACGTAGACCTAACATATTTATTAAATGTAGGCCTAACGGAAAATCAGAAACTTTTATGATAATTTTTTTGTTTGCGTAAGCCTTAAATAAAAATAATTTTTCAAATAAAACTGAGGCGTGATATCCCTATTGATCAAAAATTTATGATTCAGCCACAAGTCACTTGTTTTCACTCTTCACTGACTTTTGTCATTCCTGTTTGTAATTATTCATTGAAAATATTATTAATATTTCTACAAGTAATAATGATTCATATGCAGAGCATAAGCTGTTATATTCTAATTTTAACAAAATATTGAAATGATTTGGTCAAGAATAAATAAATTCAACGACCGGTTCGTATCTTAAATGAAATCACTTAATCCCTCTTTCTATAAGCTTGTATTATACTCACTACTGCTATTTTAAAATATATCAGTACTGCAGCCAACCTTCCGCAACGAAATAATATTTATTTCGTGTGAAGCTAAAGCTAAAAAAAAAAATAAAGCTTATCTTTTAAAAATTCGTTTTTAACGTAAACTTATTAGGGCTAAAATCAGAAACTGTTCGAATTTTTTTTCAAGAATAGGTAATGCAAAATATATTTGGATAATGATCAACATTGCAGGTTTTTCGTATAGGTAATTCATTAAATGAAAACAAAATAGAAGTAAGCTGACCATCATTTTAATATCAAAATGACCCAAAGAATAACTTACACTTTTATAAGTATTAGAAATTTATGACTTTAACAGGTTCATCTGTATAAGCTAACATTATTAGATTGCTCATTGAAAAAACGAATCTACAACTTTCATTTCTACAAGGAATTCGCAATTCTACCCATATATTGATCAACATTGATCACCGATGTAATACCAAGAACATTTTTAAAATAACCACCTCTTTTCTTGCCTTAGGCCTAAATTTGAAATTGATAATTTTATTTTATTGCAATTACTAAGCTAAGTGAATCTGAATGTCACCCAACTAAGTACTTATCATCATTTAAAACAAAAATTTTTCAAACAAATTACACCAAATACTTGAAAAATGTAAATTCAAATAACTGATAAATCGTATTAATTTTATTATCCGTAGGTAGTTTATCTAATTTATCCATGTCCGTATTATTTTATTTACTTATTAAATTCGTTATACCATCGTGAATCACAATAAACACCATAAAAATTTTACATTTTCTGTTAGGCCTATATTTAATAAATATGTTAGGCCGTTTATTTTCCACAATAAACAGCCTAAAATTTCAAAATTTTCTGTTGGACTAACATTTAATTAATATCTTGGGCATTTCATTGTTCACTGTAAACAGCGTGAAGGTTTGACACTTTCTGTTAGGCCTATATTTAATTCATAAGTTAATGAATTGGTTAACGAAAATTGACGTTTTGGATTCACCCTCTTGTGTAATGTTGAGTGGGGTTAAACTAGTGTTACAAAGTATCACCATTGTCATGATTCCGTTAGATGTGACGTCATTTTCGTTATTTTTTGGTGCATAACGATAATACTTATAACGATTTACAGAATCCGACTACCGGAGGCTGCGGTCCCCACTGCGCTCATAGGAAGTGTACCTTGTCATGGCTACGGCCACGAGTCCTGTGCGCACTGGCGATGCGCAGAGGACTCGACATGACTGTAGATACTGGGCTGAGGCGACGCCAACCAGTTGTCTAACAGCGAGGCGAGAGCTAAGGTGTGTGACAACGAGATATATTTTATACGTCCTTGTGACGTTAAACCAACAATCAATAAACTCCTCCACTACATACCTATATAATCTGCGCCTACCTACCTGCAGTATTTCTGCCAAAGTACCAAGAAGCTAACACCATACAAACGTGGTGATAAATATGTAAAAATGATACGTGCGATTGCTTTTTCTTTAAAACAAAAAAAACCTGGAAAAAAAAGAAGAAAATGATAATACACGAGTATCATTGAATTCAATATTTTATACCTACTCATTCCCCAATTTCAACTTCGAGATTATTTTTCCCGACATCTGTACCGAGTAACGTGTGTAGGTAATAACGAATACCTATTAAGAAAGTAAGGATTTAATCACATGTGAGAATTCTAATGGACCAATTCGTAGGTATTGACGGCAATTTTTTTCGTTTTTTTCGTTTTTTTTTTTTTATTTCGATGAGAACCGGTTTCGAATATTTCGCCTTCACACTCTGTGAAGTCTGATCTAAATAAAATTCATCCGAAAGAAAACGCATTTTAATTTATTTTACGTGAAACATTTCAGTCTCTCTGTTTTCTACGTTTTTTATATTTTCATAAATTTTCGGTTTCCATCCAATAAAATATAATAAATAAATTATTGAAAGTTTCCGTATATTTTTTGGCAAATACTACAGCAATAATCGGATGTTAAGGGTAAATTTATCCAAATATGGTAAACTAATATAGTAGGAGATTCTTCGAGCATGAGAACGTGGGAAGTGCTACCACGTTAAATTTTTTTGAAAATTGGAGAATCAGTTAGTCCTCGAGGAAGAAATATGTTTTGTAGATTTTGGTAGCCTAGGCCCCAGGCTACCTTTCGCTAGCTAGTTTATAAGTAAAAAATTGTGTTCAAAAATTATCTTCTCTATATTCGCTGCATTGATTATGGGTTCATTTTTGGTATGTTCCTCGTAATTATAATTATAATAACTCAAAGATAAGTAATGAGAAATTTTGGAAAAATTTTTCTGCATTTTTCTACACAATATCAACCATCTTAAAAGTTTTTTTTATCCAGATTTTGACGCATTTTATCGGAATGACAAAATTTTTGTCATTATTTTTTTTCAAATTCCTCTCCAATACACATTTTCCTTCAAAACGATACGAGTGGTAAGCAAAAAAATATTTTAAATTTCGCAACCTATGTTTTAACGGCCACGCCCGCCTCAATAAGCAAGACGAAAAAAAGTAGGTATTTTTAGAAATTTTTTTTGTCACAACTTTAGTTTATTTTGTATGTTGTATTCATATTTGAAATCGGCATTTTTTATATTCATTATTCATCACTCACCGTTTTTGAATTCATATAGAGAATCTCAAATTTTGTGGCAAAGCTCTATTTTTGACAACTACCCCAATTCAGTTGTTTCACGAGGATCGATGAGGGCTAGTCAATCAAATTATTTATTGACATTTAGGGCTACTTGCAAATAAATGTGTTATTCGTACGTCGTGCTCACGTGGAAAATAAATGATCAGAAAATTATATGTTGTCGAGAAACGCCAAATTCATCTATAATATTTTGAAAAAATTAAGAGATTCTTTTTAGGCCAAAAATGAAATTTTCCAAAAGAGAGGACGAAATGTAGCAGAATTTGTTATACGTAAAAAGTCATTTTTCCCTTTTAAGCTCAATATATTCGAAAAATATGTGTTCTGAGACAGGTAATCTAATGAACCCAATTCACAACTCAACAGTTTATGTAGGTTGTTCGGCACCACAATCTGCAGAAGTTAATATGAGTGCGAGTTATTTTACGTAGAATTGACCGAATGCAATTTTTTTTAACTCTTAATATTTGTTTTAATTTTTTTTCTTGCTTTATTACACTAACCTATCAACGCATTCGCAAGCAGACTCCAACTATATGTTATATTTTTCCTCAAAAATGAAATAAATTCGTTTTAACTGAAAATACTTACTGTGTCAAACAGGTCACCGACTTTTAATACATAATATAGCCACGTCAAGAATGATGCCTGAAATTAAATTTTTAGCTGTTAGTTTATCATTGGTCTGTATTGGCTTTTAAAAGAAATCAACTTAACTGAAGATTTGATTTTGAAAACAACTTCAGTTTACTTTTTCAAATGGGAGACAGAACACTAAATAGTTTTCTCACAGTCCAGAAACTATCACGTTGAAACACATTTATGAAATTTATTTTCTTAAATTTGTAAAGTCCCAAAAAACGATACCTCTAAAGGAGGTACCCAGTGGGATTTTTTTGCTTTTTTGGCTGTAATTTTTCAAATTTTACTCGTATCGAAATTTAAAATATAACGATTGGAAGAGCTCATCGTTCAGCACTGATCAAGCTGTTTTACACCCAAAATGGATTATTTAACAATTAAAGAGACATGATATTAAAAAAGTTGAAAATTGTTCTACTGTGTATCTTATAAGGTACACTCTAGGATAGCATGTGGTATGCAGTGAAATACAAACATAAATTGTAAAATTAAGTGAAAAATGTGGTGTAACTAAGAAAAATAATTAGGGGTACATCAATGGACTTCTATTTTGACAAATCATAATTAAAATTTAAGAATCCAAATGCTTTTCTGCGTGTTAATAGAATTTCCAATTTAATAAATTATAGAAAGAAAATTAATAAAAGAATATTTGAATAAAATTTAAAACTGTAAACTAATTTGTTAAAATAAATATTTGAATCATAATTTATCTTAATAACTCCAAAAAACCTTCAAAATACTAAAAAATTAGTATTCCACTGTGTACTAATGATATTTTATCTAGTTCCACCCTGTACCATACTTGGCCATTCCATTGTTTACCCATACAAGTATTTTCATAAAGTCAATAATCTGAATACTCTATATATCATTATTTTAGGATTAAATTGTACACAGAAGAAATATCAACTAAAAATGAATATAATTCTAATGACTTGCTTTTTGAAATATTTTTTTGAAATTCTATATGAACTGAAAAATGATTGAAAAAATAACTTCAAAATAATAAATCACTGATAACAAAGGAAAAATACACGTTTTTAAAAATTTCTTGACTTGGGGTATGTGTGATGATTAAGGCGCGGATTCTCTGGCATTTGCTGAATCATTTCATTAAAAGGCAATGGCTTAGAAATCAAATTGAAGTTCGTTTCATAGGTTGGGGGTTGGAAAAAAAATTTATTTTGTCAAAAAATGCCAAAAATACCTATTTTTCAAGGAAATTGTAGAATTGGAAAAAAAATTGAAATTTGAAATTTTTAGGTGCTATTTTCATTGTCTATAGGAGAGAAAAACTCAAATTGCAGGGAGCTGAATTGAGGCTAGGTGTCCATCCTGTTAATGAACGACAGATATATAGAGCTCTGGGAATAAGCTCATTAAATTTCTCGCTAAACAATACATCATTTTCATATAAAAAATTGAAAATTGAAGAAAAAATTGAAGAAAAAATTGAAATTTGAAGTTTTTTGTTGCTATTTTCATTGTTTGAAGGTTTTTGTTTTCTTCTAGCTGAATAATTCCGAAAATTCATCCGCACTCTAGTAATGATGTATTTAACCACAATCAGCGGTGTTTTGGATAAAAAAAAAAAAAACAAAAACAAATTGCTCCTTTTATTTAAAAATTTTCACTGTGTACCACTCTCTTCTATTGCTCCTAATAAACTTATAAATTCGATCATTCGCATCGTACGTTATATTATTTCTTAGTAGACTTTACATAAGAAAGTGAAAATGAATGTTTTAATACTGACATGGTTTTCAGCGGTAGGTCCAATCAAGTATTCATGACTGCATAATTGTATAATTATGTCTGTAAGGGAGTTGAAGATACGCATAATTTTTCAGGAGCCAAATAAGTATAAAATGAAACATTTTTCATGCCGATTAAGTACCAACTTATTTTTCATTAATTTTCAAAATTAATACATCACTGTAAGTAGCCAAGATTTTTTTCTTTATTTTTGTCTTTTGTGATGCGTGCCACTGTTTTTATGGCTAGGCCTAGTCTAAAATAAAATACTTTGGAAAATTAAAATTTGTCTCCCAAAAATTTTACACTTTCTTGTTTCCCAACATTTCTTCTTTTCCTCTCCTTAATATGAGTTGTTGATGTTCTTGTTTAGAATTTTAAGATCGATGTTCTATTTACCTCACGACAAAATTTACTATCGACTCGATTAGATTCATGACACGAATTCTCCAAGAGATATGTAATTCCTCCATCCATTGAGACGAACTGAAAATTTAAATAATATTTGTAAATCTTAAAATCTATGAACCCTCACTTAAGAAGCATCTATAACATAATTTCGTCCTCTGTTCAGCTATCACTTACTCTAATCCACATATAAGCATTCGTCGAAAATTGCAATAAATTGAAAACTAAAACTATCGGCTTCAATTCGTACTCTCTTCGATTCGTCATAAAGGCAGGCCCAATTTTCAGCACAAAAAGTAAATATGTTGTGAGGAAAAATATTGACGGCCATACCGATCTCGTCAACAACCATGAGTCACTTAATTCTTTTCCTGCAAACATGAATTTAAAAATAACAATTATCAATGACGTCAAGTTCCCATAAATTTCTGAAATTATTATTTTCTGACAGCTATCAAATATTGTTTCAAATAACTCAAATTGTTGCGCATAAATATCACCGAGAATTTATGTTTTTATTTTCAATATTAATGTATAATAATTATAAGATGTGTGTAAATTTGAATTTAAATATAATACTCGCAAAGTGCACTTTTTTCTATCAGAAATTTTAGATATCTTACTTGCAAGATCACACAAATATCTTTCGGAATCAATAAAATCTGTAAATAGAGGAAATGATTCATTGTATTTCTCAGTTTAGTTTTGTTTTACCTGCTATTAAAGTGTATACTTAATAATGTACTATTACCTTTAACTGGAAGTGTCATTATGATGTATTAACTACTTTTTTATTGATTTGATTCGCATGAATAAGTTTATAGACAATGTATTTCAGTTGCTAAACAGGCATTTATCTGAAATTTTGAGAATTATAATTAATTTCGAGACACTGTTCAGAGGTTTCATAATTTGGAAGAATCAAAGGAAAATTGTCAGATTAAAGTGTGATAGTACACGTGGAGTACCCGGATATTAGCTCTATTTGATTACAAATAAAATAAATTCATCGTTATGAATTCATATGCAACTTACAATTGGTTAATAAATAATAAATCAAAAAATTAGACCAGGGCATATCCATCAACTCAATATATGAAAACCCTAGATAAAAGAAAAATTAAATTATGTTTTATAAATACCTACGACAGTTAAGAATTAGATACCTACATATTAATCATTACATTTTTCTGAATTATTAGTTGTCTTAACATTGGTTTGTTTAAAGTTCTAAATTCTTTTATGTGCTTCAATATTTTAACGTTTATTTTGATTTATTTAAAATTTTATTTCAATGAACAAATTTCTTCATGCTGAATATTTCTGCCGTTTTTATGATATATTTATGATGAAGTAGGTACCCTAAGGGCGTAGCCAAGGGAAAGGTAAAGGGGCGATTGCCTCCATGACCTCATTTTTCTTCTTTCTTTTTCTTGTTACTTTTAAAATTCTGAAAAAATTTTAGTAATAAATATGCGACAGAAGATTTTAATAAATGCTAAATTTATCAAATTTTCTAAATTTGCAAAAGTGACGAGCAAAAAACAAAAAAGTAATAAAATTTTTTTTGCCCCCTTTGAAAAAATACTGCCTACGCCCCTGTAAGTACCTAATACCTAATATATTATATACTTACAATGAAAAAACAACATCGAAAATTCTTATCGATTTGTTTAGGTACGCTGAATTTAGATCAGTATCTGATCTGTGCTATAAATTTTTACTATCCTTTATCATTTTCACTGTATGTCTAATGGTCAAATATTTACTAAATTTTCGGTGTGTCTGAATCAGTTTTGAAAAACTGGGCCGGTTACCATTTGTAATATTCGTTTTTAGTATTATAATTATACTGATAAGTATAAGCTGTTATTAAATAATTTTTTTTTTTTTTTCATTAAAATCTAATTTAAAAGGTACCTCTACCTACCTTAGGTCACATGGTACTCTTATGTTAAATAATAATCACAGGTATTTTAACAATAAAAAAAATAAGTACGGTGTTCTCTTACCAGTAATACAGAACAGATTAATAGAGTTTCACATTCGCGATTTCACGTCATTACACTAGAAAAAATTCATTTATAACTGATTCGTAAATTTGTGTGAACTCAAAAGAAAAACATCTCCCAATCAATGTTAAACCTACGTCAAGAGAAAAAAAAAATTGTCGTCGGATAAATTTCATCTAGCGTTTAAATGCAAAATTACGAAGCAATGGGTTTCAATTTGAAATTAAGAATTTATCGAATAGCTATAAATACCGCAATAAAATGTAAAATAATTTTTTTTTATATTCTCTACTTTTTCTGTTGCTAGCGTCTTACATCTGGAGGAGCAAAAATCATTCTTGATCCTAGGCAGAAACTTTTTTCAACCTAATGTTAATAACAAGTCGAAGTTTCTTTTTCGAAAATAAGTCTGTCCTTTCTTAAAATTTTATTAGCCTTCAAATTAGGTTAATTAAAAGTGGACAAAAATATTGAGTGATAATTAAGGTTTTTTTTTTTTTTTTTTTTTTTTTACCTACATATAAGGAATTAAGTAGTTAGGTACCTATACAAATATTTTATTTGAAAAATTTCAGTTTTGTCTAAAGTTTTGCAGAAATATTTTTGTTGCTAAAGTAGGTACTTATACCTATTCAAATTATTGGAGCCAAAAACAAGTTTTTTATTTAAATTTTATTAATATTGTCTATTTGGCAAGTTAAAAACACCTTACTAATACCTAATGAAGTAGGTATATTATAATAAAAATAACCGCTATAGTAGATGGGTTATTCGAAAATAATTTTTTAGAAGTTGTGTAGGAGCGGGATTTCCATTTTCCAATTCTATTAGTTTCGTGCTTAGATTACATAGGCATAATTTATGCATAAAGCCTAAATGAGTGTTCTATTGAAAACTTTAGCAACACTTAAAATCGTTGACCAACCATTAATTTTGAAAAATTTTTTGCACATTCTACTGTATTAATATAAACTTAGACTTAAGAGTCCGTGACAGAAATAATTTTAATTTTTTCGGACTTTAAAAACAGAGTTGTAAAAAAAAATCATGAAAAATTTATTATAGACCTGCTGGAACTTTATTATTTTGAAACCAGACGCCCTACAATGAATTACTTTGAGAAATTATAACCGAAGAAATTTTCTTTTTCATTTTTATGTAAAATATTTAGTAAACCATTTTATCATTATAATAAGAATTTTTTTTTTTGTATCCTCTGCATTTTTCGAATAGGTATCAAAATTAATGAACCAAATTACACAATTTTTTCTCCACGAAAATTGAACATGTTAAATATCTATAACCAAAAGCAGCTTAAATTTTGGCCCCAATTCCAAAAATCTGAATCACTGAACATTAAATATACTTTTAATTGTGAATGTAGAAAAGGAGTCAAATGTTCAAAGGAGCATCGTGTTATCCAATTCAAAGCACAAAATGTACCCTACCTATGTAGAAAATTCGTTAAGTTATTCACAATACAAAATTTAGAAAATCAAAAAATTCATACATAGTCTAGAAAAAATGTTGAAATATAAAATTACATTCCATAGAACAAATGTATTTGATCTTTCTTTAGTGCCAAAATGATCCTAAAATTATTGTCTATAATCTGAACCAATCAATTTTCTAGACATTGTAAATTATCGTCCAAGTTCAACTTCATGGGGTGCACGTGGCTTAGTGGTTAGCTAGGTACTCGTCTTTGCAATCGAAAGGTTGTGAATTCGAGACGCTCCACCATCGCATTCCCGATCCAAAATGGCGATGGGCTTGGTTCTATTCTATTGGTGCTCCGGTACCTATGTGATTGAAAAATTCGTGCTTGTTAGAGGATTGGCTACCGGATCATGACCATCTTCCTCCCTCCTTCGTTATCAAAATATATCATACAGCCACTGAGCAAAACGGTCCTGTATACCCAAAGCCCATTTAAAATAAAAGAAAAAACTTACAAGTATGGTACTTATCCATACTTTTCAAGGTCAGAAATTTTTTTAATTTTTTTTTGAAGAAAAAAGTTAGCAGATAAAAATGTTTTTAAAAAAACTAATAGACACCGAGTAGACAGTAATTTCAAAGTAATTTTAATTTCTATTCATTTTCAACCATCGTGATCAGAAAATCGATACGTTTCATGTAGGCGCTGAAGTTAAAATTTCTTCCTCTAGTAAGTATAGCATTTTTTTTTCCTGGCTTGTTAAGTCAACCCTTTTGAAAGTCTTTTTAAGTTTTACTGTTTTAGTTTGTTTCTCTTCCTTTTTTTTCTTTGTTTTTTGTGCATGAAAGTACTCAAGTGACTGAAATTAGTTCGTATATGCAAGTAAAAGGATTTTGTTGGATGGCTACCGGTATTCTAGTAGTGTTTTCGTCTTTCTCATTCCCTTTCCCCCTATCGCCTATTTCTTTCCTTTTGTTTTCATCTGAAAAATCTTGGAAATCACTTTATAAAATCTCGGTGCCGAGTTTGTGTTTTTCAAAATTTCTAACCTTTGAAAAAAAAAAGTTGAAGTAGCTATAAGTAGGTACCTACTACGTCTTTGACCGATAAATTAGTTTTTTTTGTCCCTTGTTTTTTCGTTCTTTTCAACCGACAGTCCAAATGTTTTGTTAATTTCTCTGGTCCTCATAAATTATTAACGTGCAATTAGAGTGAGTCTAATTTTGTTTTCGACTACATGTAAAATTAACAACGAAAAGCTTCCAAAAAAAAAAGAAAAAAAAGACAAGTGCTTCCAAATGAAATGTTGAAATTCGTTTGTCATTATTTTCCATCACTTTTCAAATTTTCGAAAAAGGTTTTAAATAGAATTAATAACAATATGTAAAATGTTCTCATGGTGGCATTAATCAATGATGGATAGCTGGAACATTTGCACCATGAGATTAAAAATCGAAAATTATATTTGAACTCGCATTTCTCTTGACTGATGCTACTCTGGAACCAAAATAAAAAGCTGAAACTGAAGCTGATCAAAAAAAAAAAAAATACTAAGACCAAAGACGGAAAAAGAAGGCCGAAACTAATTTGTAGATTGCGAAGAAAAAAAAAATCTTTAATCTAAAACAATAAACAAAACGGATATCAAAAGTAAATACAGGCAAAACATAATCATATAATAATTGTTTTTTGTCTCAACCAGTATTTCAGTCTCCCCAAATTAAGAATTGAATTCTGGTAGTAAACATTTTTGCTCTTATGGGTTCAAAATTGTTATTTTTAAATATTCGAAATGTAATACTGCCTTCAACTCAGGAATATGTATCTTTTTGTACATAGATTTTTTTTCTTCTTTTATCAAGTTCTGTCCGTAGGCGTGCTTACGTGGGTGCCTACGGGTGTCCGGGACCCATCATAACATCTTTTCCCTTTCATAATAAAGAATAACATTAAAAATTTCATTTCATACTGTGTAGTAATAAAACAAGCTGTTTTGATTCAAAACTACAAGAGGTTTGGCCTTTGCACCTATAATGAAAACAGAATGAAACTAGGAAACAGAATAATAATAAAATAACAAAATTACCCGAAGCAAGACAGTCCACTTACATGCAATTATTAAATCGGCCAAGTACGTAAGTACATTCAAGTTCAAGCAACTAATTTTTGAACTCAAACTAATTTCACATGTGATGGAATTTACTTAAATGGATAAGACAAAGCATCGGAAAACTAATAAATTAATGATGAAATATTTAATTTCTTATTTCAACTTTTCCAGAAAACAAAATTTAAAATCATATGAAAATAAAAGAATTGTGATTATAATAGGTTTTTGGCAACAGTGTTGCCAAACCTAATAGTTAACCATATGCCGTATGATATCGAGAGGACAAAAAATAAGTGTACATTGTACATTGATAATGAGTTTTTAAAAGATAAGCTTTTCTTATTTTTCTGACTTTAGCTTCATACGAAATAAATATTATTTTGTTGCGGAAGGTTGGCTGCAATATTGGTATATTTTAAAATTGCTATAACGAGGAGAATAAAAGCATATAACTTATAAAAAAATAATAAACAAAAAACAATAATTATGCCAGGGAAAAAATTAAAGGTCGCCAACATCGGGAAGGGCTGAATGGGTAAAAATCTGCTGGGAAAAAAATTATGAGTTGGCAAAAGATTTTTCTTCACTTTCTCAGGCACCCATAATCTTGGAGGTCTGCGCACACTGGTGGTTCCATCCATATTTACCAACTTGCCGAATGAATCCGGACACCCTGTGGTTAGAAATCAAATAATTGCTGGTCTTTGTCGATGGTAGTGATGTTTCGGTGTGAGAAGGTAACAGAAAGGATGGTAGCGAGAGTATGGACCACTCCCTTAAGATAAAGATATCCACTGGTAATTAAAAGTTGAAAAGAGATATGATGTTGTAACGATAAATTGAGGTATATCGTACAAATAAAATGTTCAACATAATAAAAGAGTGTGAGTTTTAATATGAATAAAATATACAGCACAACATGTGTTATAGTACAAAAGGTTCACAAGAATGGTAAAAGTATATTACAAACATGAGTTTATATAGGGATAGGGTTATAGGTGATTATGTGTTGAAGAGAAAGCAGAGAAATGGTGTGAGAAGATAAAATATGATAAATGTATAATTAACAATATTCATGTAAATATAACATAAAGTAGTTGACAAGATTCATGTGAATGTAGATTAAAGTAGTTGATGACAAGGATATATTTTAGACAGTAATTGCTGAGTATTCATAAATATGTACAAGTATAATGTATGACAATAATTATGACAGGATGTATGATTTCTAGGAAAGTGATATTGATGATAATGTTATTTTGGCTAATATTCAAAATGATGAGTATATACAAAAGATGGGTATAAGAATAAGTTGAATATATATGAAAGTTAAGTAAAATAATATGTGGTAAATAATATTTAAAATGTATTCAATAAAAATACGTTACGATACGAATATTATCGTAACAGATGTGATGGAGAATACGGATCTGTCATAAATTAAAGTGGAATGCAAAAAAAGTAAAAAAAAAAAAGAATAGCCTTGTTCAAGGTTTCGTTTATGGTACTCTGGTGGAGATACGAGTATACTGTGCCAGCTGGTGGAAGCTATCATTTTCTCTGAAACTGGGAAAATTTTATACACCTATGGTCTAATTTGGTAGTGTAAGTACTTCGACAATAATGAACAGAAAATTTGTTTTTTACTCTAATCATTTCGACAGTTTCTTGATTTGGTCTTGTGTTGTTTTTTCTCCAGCATTCACCAGGTTTTAGTTGGCTTCTCTGTTGCTCTCTGTTTAGTAAACTGTTGATCCTATCACTGGACTTCGTTCATTTGATTCAATATCTATGGAATAAATGGTTACTTCTAAAGGAATTTTTATTATCGATTAGTACATTATAATATCTTCATCCACTTTATCTGACCTGTGTATCAGAGAATACCATTAAAATCTTCTTTTTTTTTTTTGTTCGATTATACAGCTGAGATCTAATGATTCGATATTAGTCCAAGATAATTATAGGCTGCTCGCGTATTCACGAGTAATTATTGAAATATCATGTACTTGCATTCAACCCAATGAATATCCCAATTACGTTAAACTTTTCAAGTTCTTCAAACAGATATACTTAATGTAATATAAATTTCATTTTAACGAGTTAATAAAACTTTTATATGATGAAAATTTGTACGCCATCTCCTCGAAGCATTTTTAGCTGTTAAATTTTTGGTTTACAAAACTTTAATAAAGTGCAATGTTGTCTTATATTGTGAAAAGAACGAACGTACCACCACGTACCTACAATCTTCATTTAATTTTTGTAGCAAATTCCTTTTTATTTTTGTCTAATTTCGCCACATTCGTGTCGTTTCCTTTACTAAAGGTCAAAAATTTACGTTTTATAGGTTACCTATATACGAACACAAAATACATATACATATAGTTTCAACAGAAAAGGTTTAGGCAGCAAAAATTGGCCTATATTTTGAAATACTAATTTGTTGGATTCATTTAGACCACATTTTATACGTGGAAAAATACAAACCATTTTTGACCTAATTTTTAGAATTTCATTGGTGGCGAGCAGGATTTACGATTTAAGTAATTTTTTTGTGGTTTTCATGATTCGCGATTGATGATTTAAATCACATTATCGTATAAAGAGTTACAAAGCACCAGCAGAAATTCGTCTAGTTTTGTACCGAAAACACGTCACGAAGTTTTTAACATCGATAGCTAATAATTCAAGTCAGTACAATTACATTGCATTATGACGTACTTAAACGAGGTGTCCGCTGTATAAATGCCCCATGAGGAAATATCCACTCGAAAATTTTGTTTCTGTGACTTAAAAAGGTCCAATTACTTTTGCAACGCACTTTTCTTAATGATCATTACATGAGAAATCGTATGGTGAAAGATTTAGGTTCATACAAGAAAAATTCACGAGAACTGCGCATATTGTGGAAACATTATTGCTCAGCATTTGGATGGAGTGAGAGATACTGCAAAATAAAATGTTAATGGTCGAGAATGCAACATTTTTTATGTGAAAAAGTGCAATATTTGTGTTTTTAAACTTTTTCTTATGTTTTAAATCCCTTTTTTTCGGCATTGTTCGCCTCAATAAATGTGCCTATCCGTCGGAAATGTTTTAAATATTTTGCTAAATATTGAAGATACGACCTTGAAACTCTCACCATTCGATGGGGAAAAATATGAACTAATATTGTAGAATTTTAGTCGTATTTTCAACTGACCAATTTGAAGTTTTTATCCATTTCGATGGCTCGCAGGTGTTCCTGGTTAGGTAACTAAAATTCTCGTATATTTTGGAAGGACATTTTACATTATTTATCTTCATCTGCAATAATGGTAAAAATCTTAAAAGCAAGACTACGACAGTCCTGTTCTTTGTCTTTTCTTTGCTCTACCAAAATGACGACGAATTTTCTTCTTCAAATTCATCACCATGGTACCATTGAACCACACATGCCTCATCAACCATTTAAACACAAGTCTACCCCCAAAGAACCACTCACCCCCGCCGATGCTATATTCTCCTTTATTCAATCTCCACTCCTTCGACGATTAAAAAAAAAAAAAAAAAAAAATTATGTAGCCCTACATCTACTTACTTTTTCATGAACATGAACCCAAACTTTGATGGAAATGTTCACTTTACACCGTAAAATTAAGTCATCCTTGTAAAACGTGACTTCAGCACCGTCGGTTCTTCGGTTTTAAGGACGAAGTAAAGCAATTATAAGCAATTAAGTAAAACTTTCTTACCCACTTTGAATGGTATTTTCTAATGTTCGTTTAATTTTACACCCATCACATACCCTTTGTACACCTTTTCGATAAGGGGTAGGGGCGTGTTATATTTTTCTATCCTTCTCTTTCTCTCTTTCTCTCTTTCTTTCTCTATCTGTCGGTCTCTGTCTGTCTATCCCTTTCACTGTGCCTTCACATTTTCGACTTTGTAGGATAATCGACGTTCTAATAACTTGTAATTTGTATAACACGTTCACATCCTTACAAATAAACTTAAGACAGCTTTCGGTAAACTTTCTTCTGATGTAATACGCGTGTGTGTGTGGTGTATATTTGTATATGTGGTAGTTGTAGGTGAGTAGGTTAACGTATCAATTACTGGCACTCACTAACCGGTACACCCTGTATTTCTATGCTTAGATGAGTTTACTTTACTCTTCAAAAGTGTCGTTTACGATAAACTTTTTAACCGTGTACCTACATATATATATATATACACATAGTATATACCTACTCATAAATAGAGAACTTGACAAAAAGTTTTTAGTCCGTGTTTTTTCCGCGGTAGCTGCGAGAAAACGCACTATGTGGACTTTTCCACTTGGGAATGTATAGGGAAAAACGACGATAGTATACCAGCAGCAGCGTTGCGGCGGCGGCGGCGGCGGCGGCGGCGACGGCATCGTCGTCGTTGCTGCGAAAAGAATAAAAACAATAAAAAAATGGAAGGAAGAAAACAAAAACAACCGAAGCTTCGATTAAATTGCCCTCGTAAATAATAATAACCCTTCGCGCATTGAATACGTATAATATTCTAAATCGATTATTTACATTTTCTGGTATTATATGTACTAAGTTATTATAATAAATATTTTTTGGAAACATTAAAACCGTAATTATCAATTGTATTTGGTGGGAAAATTCTTTTGGGTTTCATTTTTCACGCAGAAAAATTACGCTTCCGGGACCACATAAAATTTCGCAATGAAAATTACACTGTTCATTGCTATTACGTTGTGATATCAAATAATTCTGTACACAGTATAGCTAAAATTTTTTGGGGTATTAATATTCAGTTCATTGTCTTAATGTAATTTTTACGTTGGTAAGCTGCACATTAATTTTGATCTCGCCAAACGACCTAGGAGTGGGGGCCGTCAAGTTTATCCTTTCATGACCTAAAGCAACTTTATTTACCAAAAGCCCAAATTCATATACAGGGTGGTTTATTTGTTAGGCACGCATCCATTTTTTACTTTGTTTTTTAAGATAAATAAAAGTCGTTTGCTGGGTGACTACCCTTACGTTTTTTGCATAAATTTTGAATTTATCATCAGAAATCATTTGCGACTCCCTTGAAATACCAAAAACTGGACCTACTTTCGGTTTTGTAAATGAGAACGATTATGCGTTTTGATTTAAAAACTTATTAACATTTCTTTGAAAATTTGACGGTCAAACATCAAAATCAGTCAAGTAAGTAAGTATTGACGAAAATATGACAGTTGGAAAGTCACTCGAATCAGTACAATTTTCTAAAGGAGTAGGAATGGTAGTATTTACATTACATTGCTGCTTCCACTGCCGCTGAAGTGACACGCGTATTTTCTTATCATTTCCTTCATTCCTTCATATTAAAAAAGTTCTTCATTTGTTTGACTTGGAAGATACCAGTTTTTTCAGCTTTCGTCACTTCATCGTAATTCACATAGAAGCAAAATATTTATGGTTGGTCAAAGACTTTACCTTTAATAGAACCTAGAACTTGAGGCAATATTTTTTTGATAAATAGAATGCAGCTAAGGACCGACCGGCCTGGGGGAGAAAAAATTTATGGGCCTTCGTAAAAATTGAAAATTACACCTGTGTCCGATTTTAAATAAGTTTTCTTTTTTTTTTTTTTTTTTTTTTTTTTTAGGAATTCCGGGCCTGAGGGAAATTCCCATTCCGTTCACTCGTTTGGCCTTCAGTTAATGTTGAAAGAATAAAATACCTTACAATTAATTTTTCATAGAATTTGCTGGCTATCGACTGTAATATTCTTTCAGAGAATTTTTGCTAAGCCGGTACTATTTTTTATGAGTCTTAATTACCTACCTATTTATGCTCCGTCGCTTTTCTGCACCCTCACCACTCGAATATTGGCTCATAAATAATAACAAACCCTGGAGAAAAATCGAGTAATAAAAATTCTTTAAATAAATTTTAATCGTTCCACGTTGTAAAGGAAATCCTGTCGCACTCCGTCGCCGAATTAACAATTCTAATTTTCCTCCCCCTTCCACTGCAAAAGTATAACAAAAGAATTACAGTAGTCGTCGTTATGAGCTTTCACTATTTCCGTTTTATTTTTCCACTTGTTGTTCCTTTTAAATGCGCAAAACTTGGCGTAAATTTGTTCTTTACTTTTTCCTGAGAATTATAATTGTCAAACTTTTTCTCGAGGTTTCATTGTCTACCTTTTATTTTTTGCTTTCCTCATCTCAACCCCTCCCGTCGTACGCACTCACTCTTCATCTTTTCTTTTCGACCACCCACTTTCTTCGCTCCTAAAGAGAAATATCAAGCAACTGGCTTGACTTACAGCGGTACATTTCATCATTGACGTTAATTTTATTTTGACTGGTTGATGAAAAAAAAAAAAAAAAAAAAATAGAAGATAAAATGAAATTCTTGCTGGTTAGATCAATGAGGCTCGTAGGAAAGAAAATGAAATTTTTTTAACCCTTCAAAAATATGTTATAATGAAAAATTTTTCATCTTTGAAAGCTAATTTATAGATAATGGGACGAAAATTTCCGCAATAACCGACTTAGATTGTAGAATTCAATAAATTGTAAATTCTTATTTTCAATTTTGTTTTTATTGAAATATTTTCTGGGTAGTTTGTCATAATAGATTAGCTGTGTTCGACTGTTCTTGTTTCGTGTATTATTCCAAATAGCCTAGGTAAGAAAATAGATAGGTCAAAGCCTGAGCACAAACGTAAACTAATCAGAATACCGAATTCCTCAGTAAAATTGAGAATGAAAATATTTTCTGCTCTAATGTATGCCCACTGACGAAAATCAACGATTTGGAAATAAGGAAGAAGCCAAATTATCGTCTGTAAATTATTTTCTTTTATTGAAATGATACTGACTTGTATGGAACTTAAGTAGGTTCTATAGGTTCTGAGAATTTGATTCAGGGTTGAGATTTTTTTCAAGATGCATCGAACGCAAATGGGTGAAATATAGAACGACTAACATTGTATAGTCTTTCATCAAGTCATAATGCCAATAGCTATAGTTTGACAGAAATTTTATTGAAATTATTCTTCATTATAAGCTTTTATTCTACTCACTACTGCGATTTTAAAATTATACCAATACCACAGCCAACCTTCCACAACGAAATAATATTTATATCGCATAAAGCTAAAACCAAAAAAATAAAATAAAAGCTTAGGTATCTTTTAAAAACTCGTTTTTCAACTAAACTTATTTTTTGGAATGACATTAAACTCATAACACACGATAAGAAAATGTATTGTTCAAATTTTAATAAATTGGTTCTGTAAAGTTGAAGGTCTCACTCATGCAAGGTGTTTCAGGAAATACCTAATATAGGTGGTTGGTAGTACGTGATGAAATTAGTAACAAAAAAATCTAGCGCATCAAGCTTCGCTAGAAAAAGTGGGTTTTCGAGAAAAAAAAACTACGAATTTTGATGGTCACGTTAATTGTTTGTAAGTTTATATATGTTAATGGGATGTTATGATTGTATGAAACTTGTTGGCTGCTGACAAAATATTAAACAATATGAAATTTAAAAACATTATTTCTTGATATGAAAAATTAATTATGAAAAGTTCATATAAATTTAAAATGAAAAGAGGAAAAAAAAGCTTTACCAGAAGTACCGTTTGGTTGATCCAGACCAAAATTGATAGCACGCTACAATAAATTATAATGATTATTTGTTTCAAATTTCGTACATATGATTCCAAAATTCCGCATTTGATGACCAATGTAAAAACAAACATAGCGATACCGGAAGTACCGTCCGGCCGAATCAAGCCAAAATTAGCAACATACTACAATGAATTAAAGTAAATATTTATTCTGAATTTTGTGGCTATTGGTGAAAAATTGAGTATTTTATAGCCAAAATAATAATAAAAATACTGATACCGGAAGTAACGTCCGGTCGATCTGCACTAAAATCAATAAGACTGGTCCTTGGCTTAGTGCCTATGTTCCTTTCAAATTTTGTAATTATCGAACATAAATTGTGACCGTACCTCGGGAATAAAAAATTGACTTTAACTATCTCTAATACCTATATATATATATATATATATATATATGAATTTGAGTTATTGGTGCCAAATTTTTTCTGAGGTAATAAAACGAAAAACGTACCCACCAACAACCTTGGGGGCTAATGCCGCACCAAACGTAATAAGTAGATTTTCTAAAGAAAACCTTCTTAAAATATGCCCATACCTACCTACCTAAAAGAGACATTTTTTTTTTTTTCTAAGTAGTAACTAATAAGTACCTATGTAGATATAAACACAAAGTTACATAGCACTTATTTGGTAGGAGTAATTTCAAAAACCAAAATGCCAGGAACCCGGCCACTGCTAAAATTCAGCAGTAATACCTACTCGATAAATGAACAAAAAAATGTGAGGTCAACATGTGACCAATTTTCCATATTAAAGGAGTTAGAAATGTTTTATGTTTTGATGTGTTTCCGCAATATGGTTTCTGAATGATTATTGAAACTTCTAATTTTTGTAGCTCCTTCAATATGAAAAATAGGCCTCCTATTGATATCACATTTTTTTGCTAGTTTCATCAAATACTGCCCATGGCTAAAGTTGGCAGCTGATTTCTGGCATTTTAAAATTACTCTTACCAAAGAAACACTATGCAACTACCATACACATACACAAAAAGAAAAATAGTATTATCTCCTTAAAAACAGTTAGGTAGGTATGTCATGGCTATGCCCACAAGTCCCATACGCACTAGCAATGCGCTAGGGACTTGACATGACTGGAGATACTGAGCTGAGGCAATGCTAACCAGTTGTCTAACAACTAGAGGCGCGTGCTGTGGTGTGACAACGACTATATTTTATTCGTCCTTGCGACGTTAAACCATTATACTTAAACTCCTACTACTGCATGGTAGCAGCAGCAAAGTGTTTTTCACTGGACCTCGAATTCAGTAATTCGCCTAAATCAAAATTTAATTTCGGAAATCGAAATTTAATTTTGGCTGAGAATCCTTAGAATGCGAAAAACGAGATTTTTTTTTCTCTTTTTTGTGGCCCAATAAGCAGTTTGATACGAACTGAAAACTTAAATGCTTCCACTAACAAATGTGTCTCTCACCGTACATCGTACAAAACTACTACAGTCCCAAAAAGACTTATCCTGACATTTATATTCAGACTTGCGCAATTACTGACAACTTGGGGACTAAATACTTACCCAAAAATAAAACCTATACTCAATATAGCCTCATATTCTCTAATTCTTAATTAGTTTTTGTAATACAAACCGCTGAATAGCTGACAAAAAAATAAGTGTCATGGCTACGCCCACGAGTCCCATGCGCACTAGCGATGCGCTAGGGACTTGACATGACTGGAGATACTCAGCTGAGGCGATGTTAACCAGTTGTCTAACAACCAGAGGCGCGTGCTGAGGTGTGTGATAACGACTACATTTTATTCGTCCTTGCGATGTAAAACCATTATACTTAAACTCCTACCACTACAATATATTTGTGTTTCGTATTCCTTCTGAAGTGAAGTCGTTGGAAAACGTGGTTTTAAGAAGTATTTACCTTATTGAGCCTCTTGAAAATTTACTGTTTCCCCTCAAATTTTAATTATGGTTTTTTATAAATAATGTTTCATTTACTTGGGCAATTCCGATGCAGATCATTTCAATAATTGCAACTTACAGACATTGTTCTATTTTTCGGCCTTTCTGAAAAATGTACTTTTTCATCGTCTCTTAGTTTATGAAAAGGTCACACATCACCTTCGTCACCACACACGTTAGTATTATATTAATAATATGTCAACGTAAGTTATAATTTCTTTCTGTAATTGGGTAACATTTAAAAGTTGCGTCGAAATTAATACCAATTTAATTTTCGCGTTCAACAAACGGTACCTACGCAGTTATAAATGTCATCTCACCAAAAATACGTATAACATTTACACACTGAATACAAAACGTGGCTTCGTGTATTATTCTTCTCGTTTTTTTCCATTGTATGTATCTGATACTTCTATCCTCGTGTCTACTATTTCCCAAATTATAAGAGGAACAAACCTTGGGGTAAAAGAAAAAAAATCATTTAATAGGAAGGTAGGTACCTAACTACCAATCTCCTTTCATTATGGCGCTCACAAACTGGGAGATTTGACGTATCTGCAAGAGTATGGGTCATAAGGAACTTTTTTTTTTTTTTTGCTCCATTGTTAATGAAACTGAAACAAGTCGCTCGATGAAGAGAAGTAATGACTGTAAAAGTTTCTATTGAGAATATTTTCCGATGAAACTTCAACGGTAATTAGTTTGGCTATAGTTGAAAGATACACAAGTCGAATGTTTGATTTTATTTAACTTGATTTCGAAGAATATATAAAGTTTTTCTTTCGAATAATTTGAAAACTGTTCGGTATGGTCGAATCGATACGAACGATTTCTTATTTTGCATTTAGTTTTACAAAATTCAACGATCGAGAATTTTTTTTTTCATCCAAAAATGAATTTGCATAGGAACCTACGAGGCTTACTACCTACCTACAATGATATTTACTATTATTTGAATGACTTTACATAAGAAAATATCACTGTTGTTTTATTATAAATTTTTATTCTGTTCATTACTACGATTTTAAAATGTACCAGTACTGCAGTCAACTTTCCGAAACAAAATAATGTTTATTTTGCGTGAAGCTAAAGCCAAAAAAATAAAAAAAAATAAAAGCTCATCTTTTAAAAATTCGTTTTTAACCTAAACTTATTCATAATTTTAAGTAGGTACATAATTATTAAATTATTTAATTTAGCTACAATGAGTATAATTATGGCAGAGCCAAAATACGTGCGATTTGTTTTTAGTGGGCACCCAGGCATCGAATATCTTATTAATAACTCTGAAACAGAGGAGATTGCACTTCTACATAAATTCACTTAAGGTGCCGCAAGTACTACAGCAGCAGGTGTTATTTTCAAGCTGTTGTTGACAAAGACGTTGTGACAATTTTCATGATTTACGCCTTAATTTTTGTGTTCCGAAACATAAATTTTGGCCATATAGAGTTAAACGTAGCTGAAGCAATAACATGTAACAGCTGCATTCATTGTATATGATGTACATGTGGTAGAGGTGCCTTAATATCATTTAACACATACCCGACTATTCGTGGGCTTTAAAAGCCTACAATAATATGATGATCGATTCCATCTGTTTATGGCGAGAAAAATTCTGTAGAAATGAGGCGGGTAAATAAGGGCCATGTTTCACTAGTGACGCATTTTCCAACCAAATTTTCATCCTTTTATTGCTGTATTCCGTATAGTTAAAAACACGAATAGGTAACTACTTTACATCTGCGTAACTTTTATTCAATAAATACTTGCAGTAGTACTTTCCATATTTTATGGTGTTTCAAAGATAGATTGTTGGCCACTTTTTCAGCTTTTCGTTAATAACTTATTTTTAATTTTTTCAATAGGAAAGAGCGAAAGATTGGATGAACCTTTTGATGATTTGTACGTAATTATGTAGGTAGCTGTTCAATCATTAGGCTTTCAAATGAGTAGAGAATTATCCATTTGTGCGAGAAAAAAATGGTTTTTTGAAATGGCCTTCAGGGACTCTTGTTCAGACATGCGGTTGACCATAATGCTTGAATGAAGTTAAAGAACAAATCGTTTAAAATGTGCTGAAACTCTTGAATACACTACTGAAGGATGGTCAGTATCGCAATTCAGACGACGAGACTGGCCAAAAGGTCGAGACCGTAGAATCTGTAGTCGAATGAGTTGATTTTTTCATAGTTTTTGTTATTTTATTGTATTAAATACGGTACATACTTATAAATAAGATGTACATCTATTATAATAAATAATAATACTGTAGCGTGTGGGCCTTATTTTGACTTCTTTTTGTATTTTTCTTTATTTTTCTTTACTTTTATTATCATTTTATTTCGTTTTTCATCGAGCTCTTGTTGAGAAACGAAGGCCCTCACAGCTGGCTGCCAGAATTTGGGTGACCATATATTTCTTTTTCTTCTTAAACTCTTCTCTTTTGTTTTGATTCTCTTCATTCTTGTTTTGCACCCTATTACTGACATGGCTTCTTTTTATTTCTTTTAATATTACAACTAAAGTCTCTTTTCTTTAAAATGAAATTAATCTAAACATTTACCATTTTCTCTTGGAAGTTTTTCTCATTACTATGTGGTCCAAGTTCGCTTTTTCAAGAGTACTTAGAATATGTCGGCACCTTCGTTTTTTTACATTGTTCGCGATATATTGAACTTTTAAAATTAATCTCATTTTGTGAATTTAGGATAATTTGTTCAACATGCGATCTTTCTATATTGGTTCGTTCGTTTCGAATATAATTATTATTTCTATTTGCAAAATGTACTAATTTCACTGTGAGTTGTTTCAAAGTATAAGTATGGGTGAGGTATGTGTGTGCACTCTGTCCTCTTTAATTTGGTTGTTTCGACTTAGAAATAAAGTATGTGTCCACGAATTTATATCTTCGATTTTATCTTTTGGAACCTTTTACTTCTTGACTGTTAGTGCGCTCTTTGTTAGACTTTTTCACACTACAATACCATTAAAAAATAATTAAATCCACATAAATCGATCGGTAAGTGAAACATGGCTCTTATAATACGATACTGTTGTAAGTAGGTACCTTTATAAGTAATAATAGGATGGCTATACAGCTAATGCGGTGCTTGGATTAGCTCTATGCGCACTACTTGCCCCATCAGAACTGAGTTTCTATTGAATTTTGTAAAAATTAACATTACCATAAAAGTGTGCATTTTGAAATTAATTATGAATATCAGATCTTATATTTTCACCCCAGTGCAACAGACGAAAGTTCAAATGAAAAATGTGAGTTTCAAATCGTTTTACAGACAATATAATTATATGAACTATCTTATGGCATAGGTACGTAGGTAGTATAAGATTAACTCAACGAGTTATAATTACACAAAATGCTTTTAAGGAATGTTAAATTTCATTCAAACGCCTATACTCCCTCGCAGTATTCGGTAAAAACTGTACATTTTTGTAAAATCCAATTCAAACTCGCATAAATTTGAAAGCAACCTGCAGCTACTTTCGCGATCAATCTGAAAATAAATAAAACTTCGACAAACGTTTTTCGCTGCATAATTCGTAGTTTCAATGCAAAAATTGCAGAAAGAAAATATATATTCGGTCATTTTTCAGCTCGAATTCACTTTACGCTTTTAACATAGGTGAAAAACACGTGTAAAATATTCTTTTTACACCGTTTTTGCTCGTATTTGCACTAATGGCTCCCCGGAGAGATTTTTCGAGAAATATTTACTTTTTTTTTCTTTTCTCTCCAATCCCTCTCCGCAACTTAAGTTGCTTTATATTCGTATATTTATGAAAAGATTATCATTTTCTTTGCTGCTCGTCGTATATATGTTTTATAAAAAACCATTTTTGCCTTTTATTATCTTGAATTTTTGCAGTTATATGGGTCTCGAAATCGATATAAATTTTTTGTTTTTTTAATTCAGCCTCGATTCTTATCGAACAGGTAGATAAGATAAATTCAAGAGTTGTATAAAAGATTTATACTGAGTTAAAAACACACTGAGATAAAAGGAAATTATATATTTATTCACTAATCTTTTTTCAAGTAGGTTTTATTTACGACAATTTTGAGGTTATTATTAAACGTTTGTTTCATTTTGTATCACAAATTTTTAGTCCTATCCCCCCCCCCATTCAGAGCCTGGTCAAGTGAAAAATTGCTTGTTTTAATTCAATTTAAAATAAAGAACTTGAACGAGGAATTACGGTAAGTAAGTATGTAATCAATATTATGAAAATTTTTCATTAAAATTGTTTGAAATAAATTTTAAGTAGCCCTCTTTAACTGAACATTTGCTGCAATAATATACGTATCCTAACGTATTTATGACATATTTCATAGCCTTGAAAATGTAGCCAAATATTTTCTACAATATAATCACACGTTTTATATGTACTCGGGACTGATTTACATACTCTCAAATAATATTCTAATTACCTCCAAATTCCCAGTATATGCACTCCTGTCTATAAATTCAGTCATACTCCTATTTGTACATGTTTATTCCGAATTTTCAGTTTCCCATGTATAACGAATTGCATATCAAGTGTGGGCTGCAAATCTTCTTCGTCATTGTTGTTATTGCTATTATAGTCAGTACATTTAAGTAAGAAAAGCTGCCTAACCTTCCTTTTAAGAGGGGTATTTTGTACTTCTCTCATCATACATATATACAATTATGCACAACTTATCTGCAAAATTTTGTCAACATTTCACCGGACACCCTTTATAGGTATACTCGAAAATTTGTTTTCGTACCGACGTTATTGCTCTTTTTCAATAAAAACAATTCACTTAATAGCCAACGAGAAAGAAATTTCATGATCTTACAAAGTGATGTTGACGTCACAGGTTGCCCACACTTTTCTTACACTACTTAACAATAAAATTTTAATTTCGCATTTGAACAGTTCTCTGACGAAGAAATTCATTCATACTATGAAGAAAAAAAGTTTAATTATTTTTTCACAACTTTTTCATTTTTTGAAAATTTGGAGATAAGTATTTTCCAATCTCCCTTTACTGCAGAATTTGCACTCGAATCGATATATGTAGTCATGGAGAACTTGATAATTTGCATTTGAAGCATTGCATTGTTTCGTATTTTTAGCAGTCATATTTTTTAGACAGTAACCAGACGTTATAAATTATAAATTTTATCGATACTACGATGTAGTAGATGAAAAAAAGTAAGTATTTCAAAGTCGATGAAACAAAATTAATTTCTTAGTCATCGTCATGAACAACTTTTTTTCTTTTTTATATGTTTTTTTGCTTTTCCCACGTTGAGTAAAAACAATGAAACTTGATTATTTCCTTATCACCAAAAGAAAAATAAATTGTTCATTTCTCATTTTCACGTTTTTCTTCAACATTGACTGGAATTCATTATTTAGCTGTAGTTGATTTTCACGTTCATCATGCACGAATAGGTAGAGCTACCTACCTATATACGTGGAACGAAAAAATTGGAGAGTCAATTTTTGCTCGAATTTTATGAATGGTATTGTCGTAGCTGATGATGTCAGGTAATTTACCTTCGATGGAATAAATGATCTTATGAAAATTTTGGTCGGATCCAATATCGCAGCTAATGTTCCGTATTGAATTCTAATGTTTCCTCCTCCCTTAACCGTCTTGATTAAATATATACCAACGGATTATTGTGCACGTAAATTATGTGGACTTAAATTCACTTTGGTAAATAATATAAGTTGTGAGGGTACCTATATATCGCGTTGAGGCGGTGAATTTTACTTATTTTATAACCTCAATCTTAAATCTAATTTCTTTCATCAAAGATAATCGTGGATAGTGAAAATATAGAATCAGCGTTAGGTATCCGAAATTATATGTACTATAAAATTAGGAAGAAAACAAATTTTTGACAACAACCTTTCACTCTCAAAGCATAATTGACAGCATCTCTCATTAAGGTTTCTAAGAAACAACCCTTTATTGTCTTTCTTATTAACTTCCACGGTATTTTCTGTTGGACAAATTATACAAAATTGATGTGTTGGTGTATAATAGGGTACTAAGCTGAATTTTGGAATTCTTGACTTACCTAATTCTGAAGTTCAATTTTATTTAAATTACAAAATTTTTTCATGAATAGAAAATAGAAGACACACTCTTTTCAGTGGTGTACCAATCATCAGCAAGTATTAATAATTGTTGAAACTATGAACAAATATACTTTTTTTTGCTTTTAACTTTTGGCATAAAAAAACACATTTCTTTCTCTCCTAACATGAAAATAACTGTTTGAATTTTTTGAGTAGTTTCCCAGATAGAGTAGTCAAATTTATAAAAACTAAGTATAGGAATTTCAAATTTGACACCTATATTGTATTTGAGATAATTTGACTGTGCCATATTGTGTATCATGTGTCAGGGTATACATATCTTCATCCTGCAAGGTATTACTTTGTGCCTTTGCTTTAAGCCAAAGACTGTGTTAGTGTTCGTAAAATTCATAGAATATTGGGACATTTATTTAATCCTTTATGTAAACTATGATCCATAGTTATTATGGTCTCTCTGAATTCCACAAAAATACGCAATTATTACTTCTCAGAAAATGGTTCTGTCTGATTTTTTTTTCGCATCAAAGAATAAAGTATTGAAATTTCTTAAAATTTTTCTCAATTGTTTCATGAGAAATGGTACCATCCACCAGGAAAAATATTTTTTAGGAAGTCAAAATTGAAAAGTTCCTCTTGACACTATTAATATTAACTTTATAACATAGCCGTTAAAAAAACGTACATTGAAACATTTGCTTGACGAATAGAAAAAATTCCTTTAAATAACACCGGTTATGCAGTAAGCTATCTACAAATGTGATCTTTCTAGCATAATTATTCAAATCCAGCCAGACTTTTTATTCCCATTCTTTCTGTTTAGCATCGCCTTAATCGCATTTACATCTGATCCCTTCCAGCAGGATAGAAAAGCAGGACAAAACTAATTTAACGTTTACGAGTATTTTTAAAAAACTCGCATAATGAAACCAACTACCAATGCTCAAATTCTAAAAGCCCAAGACAATATTGTTAGTGCACCTACCTCAAATTTGAAAACGAAAATACTACTTTCGTTTCTATAAACGGTTCACGGGGTGAAGCTCTCTTCATCTCCATTAATTTTCTCTAATGATTTTCACAAAAATGTTTTTCCGAATATGATATGAAAATATCATTTTATTATCTGTTATCTGTACACCAGCGACTGCAAGAATCACAACTGCAATGTCCAAACCAACAATGGCGAACACGATGTTACAAAAATTATTTCTCTGGGGTCATTTTCCTCGGTTAAAAAAAAAAACGCAGTTGGAAATTTATATGTGTGGCAACAAATAGCCAACATTAGGTCCGAATTTTTATCCTCGTTTTTTTGCCTTTGGAGAAAATAAATTACTAGCCGCTAAAGGTGGAGAAAAAAATAAAATAAAATAAAAAATAACCCGCTGTAGTAGTAACGAAGAAAAGTTGTAATTACCGGTCGCTTAAGCTTCGGTGTAAAACATTACGATATTAAAAAGGAAAAGCGAAAAAACGAAGCTAAACGTTGAATTACTGGTAGGTATATACGTAGGTACCTATACCTACTAGAAAAAAAAAAAAAAACAACAACAACAAAAAAGGAAAAACGAAGTCATATATTTTGGAAAGAAAAAAATTATTGCATATGAAAAGTGCGACGATGTAAAAAGTCGTTAACTAAATCTGTTACATTTGCAAAAGGACTATGGAGAGGAAAAAAAAAACATCTTCGACCTTTTTATGCTTTTATACTAACTAGCGAACATGTTCAGCGCGGACGTTTATTAATTCTGAAAAATAATGAAAATGGAAAAAAAAAGAAAGAGATTGAAACGTACTACTTCTTAGAAAAATATTCAAGAATTCAAAATTTGGTAGACTACTTACTCACCTATCTATTACAAAAAGGTTGCACTTATTTTCTTTAGGAGAGAAACCCTAAAAAAGTTGCTTTGTATTAAAGTAACATTCGACTAAATTATTAAAATTTCTCGGTTTATTGTTAGTGTTGAAATTGGACTGCCCTTTGTGAGGTCAAAATACCGTTTTTTCGGTAAAAGCCTAGAAATATAAATTCCAATGGGTATACTTACCTATTTTTCTGAGTATTAGTATATTATGGTCTTTCTACGCCTTATGAAAGGCGTAGCCAAAGGTGGCAAGTGGAGCGATTGCCCCCATGACCTTATTTGTATATTTTTTTTGCTCGTTTGTTGGGAACAATTTTAGAAATAAATATGGGACCAGTGGGTTTTATAGATGCTAAATTTATCAAATTTTATAAATTTTCAAAAGTGACAATCAAAAAAAAAAAATCATCAAATAATTTTTTGCCCCGTTTGAATAAATCCTGGCTACGCCCCTGCGCCCTATACGTACTACATGTAATATGGTTGCAGTGCACAATATCGCATACCACATGCAATGCATATCACCTTTTTGGCGACGCGACATACAATTATCTATCACAATTTATACACACTACCAGTCGCACTGATTTGTCAAGAAGTCACTTTTGATAGGTACTACAAAACGTATGTTAATGGGTGCAACATGTGGTATCCCAGGGGGGCCACTACAATGATCCCCCTTCAGTCCCTACAAAATTCTTTGAACCAGCTTTCTTTTTTAAAACACAATAACTTTAGAAAACTCATACACAAGGTACAGTGGCCACAGAATTACCACTGCCTGACTGGATAGCTTGTCAGGTGTCCTTGGACTCAAATTTATACCATGTGTAGACGAAAATTTTTATGTCTATAAACTATAGGTTTTTTCATCTCCATGGAATTTACTTACTTGGTTGACATTCTTGATTGAAGACACAAAGAAACACCACTAAAATCAACCCATTTGCCCAAGGAAGAAAACTCAATACATGATAAAATTACGAGTCACGTTTAATAATATAAAATTCGTCCATTTAGACATTGTCATTTTACAAGTTACTTCTTCAACAGAACAAAACAAACTGTGCAGTGAAGCACTACATTTGGAATATTCTCAACAAGAGAGAAAACAATTTGAAATAAAATAGATTGAGTAGGGGTAAGTAAAAACAGGTTATAAAAATGTATATATATTATATTAAAATACTATTCCATGGACAGACGAATTTAGTAGGAGAAATAAGACATGGTATAAAGGAAAATGAGATGTTAAGGAAAAACCATGGGAAGAAAGAAGAAACTAGGAGAATTCTACAGAAACGTGAATATTCATGTTTCTGTAGATGATGGTCTGTAAAGAGATGAGAAAAGAGTGATAAAAGTATGAACAGTACATGGAAAGTAATAGGGGTGGTATTTTAATTTTTAGAAGGAAAAAATATAAAAATGTATATAAAAAAGACAGGGCTATTGTAAGACGGATGCGTCAAACATAATAGGAGTGTCGCTTTAGATTTCAACTCTGATTTTCGAAGAATTTTTACAAAGAAATGAGGAAAAGTGGCTAAATTCTGATGAGGTCACATGATTAACATAGTAAAGCCCAACAATGATCAAAGGAAACCATTACTACTCCATTTTTGCCCAAAATCATAGGCGAATTTTTGTCATAATATTTGGGAGGGCTAAAACCCTGGTCAAGTTTTATCTGCCCCCAATACCTTCTTCCTCTTTCCCCAATCTACAAAAACGTATTAAAAGTTACATAACCTTTTTTTTAAATAGGTACTTTTGATGTGTAAACATCTTAGCGCTCTAGTAGGGGCTAAACGAGAATTACCATTGTCAGATTTGTATAATGGTAACTCTTGTTTGTGTGTGTTAGATAAGTATAGGTGTGTTGTTGTGTGCATGCGCAACGCATTGTGCACGCACACAATCAGCCTATTATCATGTTTACACATCATACCGGCGTGAGTATAGCTTGTACAGCGAACTCACGCATTTTTTTTACTTACCTCATCATTTATTATCTATCACTAAAAAACCCCTCAGAATCTCAATGGATACCCTACTTTTTTTAAATAAAAATCTCTGAGGATTAAGTACCTGTTTTGAGCTGGTTTGGCCCCCAGCCCCCTAAATCCACCTATGATCGAAATAGATCATGTTAATTTTAATTCCTGGCTCTTCTCATGACGAACAAACCACATTTTAAGGAGATGAGAATGTAACCTCGAGATTACCTATGAGCTATTGTGGGTTGTAAATTTCTATCGAAATATAACTTACTGTTTTTATGATTCTGCTCTTAGAATTTAATCTTGAAAAGGATAAAGAGTAGGCGTGTATCCATTTTCATTGTTGCCTTTCAACATGTATATATGTACTCACAAACCTTTGCAACTAGCCTCCAAAAATGTATATGATTCATTTATAATCATTCAATTAACTTCTGAAACTTATAAAGTTTACCTTACCCACTGAAATAAAAAACCTTGAAAAATTTCATGAATGATACATGGACCAAGGAATTGAGTCTAATAGAGGATTATTCCAAGCTTCTACCTATATTCCCAATAAATAAAATTTGAATATTATTTTATACTAGAAAGTAGCCAATGTCGCTATGCAGCAATAATTCATGTAGATTTACATAAATGTGTCGGAATTATCTATTGACCATGAGCATTAATATGACATTACGAAGAAAAAAAATGATTTGAGGTTTGACCCAAATATACACATGGCCAAATATACCTGTGAAAATGGTCATGTGATAGAATTATAGAAGTGGCTCTTGTTATATTATAAATTAATAAAATATCAAGATTATGATCAGAAATGAAATGTTTTTGCTGGAATTTGGTGAGTGAGAAGTAGCTCTCATCATTAGTGAGTGTAACCTCAATGTAAAGTGAACACACCTCCATGTGAACATATAAAGCATATTTTTATACGGAATTATGTTCAATTTAGATCGAAATAGAGGTTAAACCATGTAATACATCTGAAGAGATGTCCAAGCTTCATATGCGCTGTGGTTTATAAATATATGAAAGTAGAAAAGAAGCAATTTAAGTATAATATACTGCTTATCCGAAGCTGCGCATATTTTGTTGAGAAAATAGACATCTCCATACTAACACACATACACAAACACACACACACACACACACACACACACACACTCTGTTATGCTATGACACATTAGCATTAACAAATATCCAAATTTTAAAATATTTTATCAAGTCTGAACCTTAGTGTGTAAAATACTATTACGTGTACAGCAAGATGTCTAACATTATTTATAAATGGTAACTAGGTATCAATTCAAAGCCATAATTATTGTATTTTCTGGTCTGCGTTTTCTTTGATGTTTGTCAAGGATCATCTTATATTGGATGGAGTAGGTATAGTGATTTAATAATCTGCAAAAAAATAAAAATAAGCAATCACACACATGGATGATGAAAAATTTTTCATTTTTTCCACTGTATTTTCCATATTGAAGTTACAGTTTTTTTTTTTTTTTTGTTTTTTTTTGTCAAATATTCAAAAATTTTTTATTCGAAAGATTTTTAGATTTTTTTTTCTTCCTATATATTCGCATGCCTTACTTGTTATCGGTGAAGTATGGCGTGAAGTAACGTTCACCAAATTATGCAATACAAACGTCTTTTCACGCTTTTTACGACAGGGAAAAGAAAGTTTTTCATTTTTCTCGATTATTTCTTTTATTACAAACCTATTCGAGCGTGAAAAGCGTGACAAAGTCGGCCTTTTTTCTTCCGGCTTTTTTTTTTTTCAACTTTCTTCCGTTTTTCCATCCTTATTTTTTCTAGCTTTTTCTTTCGTATCCTTTTTCTCTACCTCCCAAATTTTTTTTTTTTTTTTTTTTTTTCAGCAGCTTTTCATTTTGTAACCTCCTTACTCTCCTTATTTGCTCCCATTAAAACGATTCCAGGAGTTTGTCAGACAAACAAAAACATTTTTTTTTTCCACAAGGAGCACGCCATGTATTTTATTCGATTTAATTCTTTTTCGTGGCGTATATGTGTTAATCATATAGACAGACTAGGTCGAGCGTTTTTGTATAAATGTACGCAAAAAATATAAAAAAGTAAGTACGTATGAAAAATGTGAATGTTAGTTTCTACTCAAAATTTTATCTGAAAGCATCAACAGATGCAGCAAGTGAAAAATATGCGAAGGGATGGTAGTATGCATTTTTTTATTTTTACCTCTTCCCTTTAATTTGTTATACTTTTTTTTTTCTTTTTTTTTAATAATCCAAAGAGATGACATGAGAGTTTACTCGTGTCTCCTCAGATCGAAGAATTAACACCATTCGACTTTTTCGGATAGTATATTTTTCTTCTTTTTTTTTCCTCCACACAAATGATGAGCAACCATATTCGCGAAAAGACGAACTACGACGCTAAATTACACGAAAAACTAAAGGTACTATATGTATATCTCACTGTGGAAAATTATTATCGTAATGCTTTTCATGGGGTATTGCTTCTTTTTTTTCTTTTCTTTTTTTTTTTTTCAATTATAATGGAAAATAATTTAATTTTCCGACCCGACATCCGTGGTGTCACTCATTCATAATCCATTTTGTTGATTTGCATGAAACTTTCAATGACGACTTTTTATGTCGTTATACATTTTCAAGAGTGTTACGAAAATAATTTTTTTCTACCCTCATGTTATGAAATATTTCTCTTTTTCAAAATGGCTCGAAAGGCTAAGTGTTGACGCATGAATTTTGAGCATTAGATCGTATAATAGCGGGCTTACGAATGCTTTCAGACGGCGTGTGTGGTTGGAAAGGAAAATTAAGAGGAAGCATAACATTTGAGATTTTTGAAATTCACAGTATTTCAAAGCAAATTGTTTAATAGAAGAAAAAACAATACACGAAAAAATAATGGTTAGAATTTCAAGTTTGAAAACAAACAAAAAAATTGAAAACAAATCAATAGAACGACGAAAAATCGAGATTTGAAAGGTAAGAAGAAAAATTCTGAACGGATGATGCTTGTGGGTTCACCTCTAAAACCCACAGGCGAATGGATGCGGACTTGCGTGTTCGGATATTACCAATTTGGTAAGGCAGCCAACCTTTTATGCTATCCTGAACCGGCGACTAGCGAAAGACATCGCCGGTGTATAAGCTAGGCTAAACACGCACGTCATCCGCGAGTATCGAGAGATAGGCGCGCGTTTCGTGTTTAGCCTAGACCGCGGCGTGTACGTATTTGTATGCACGTTCGCGCTAGGCTACGCTCGTAACGCGTTGGCTAAACAGAGAACGAATTTCGTCTGTTTAGCCTAAGTGCTACAAGCGCCTAATTTGTTTTACGTCCGTAGACTTTATTATGCGGACTTGGTGATGGACCAAGTCCGCAGTCTGTCGACTGGGGCCGAGCCCCGAAGGAAGGGAGGACATGGTCCCCACAGCTACTCCCCCCCAGTTTCACTGTCGGTGGAACGACTTATGTTCCGAAGTCTGGGGGAACCCGTGGACGACTCATTTGTGTCCAGTGGGTGGCCTCGCATTGTTGCGAGGGTTGGCATTTCCTCCGAAGATTAAATCTCGGAGGGCCACGCCGAGGGTATGTCCCGCAATAGTCCCGTTGTAGTAGGATAGTCTACGGCGTTGCTGATAGTTAGCTCTGGATTGGATACCACGTTTTCTATTTCTACGAGGATGGTGTCCATGTTCGTCCGCCTGAGTATTCTTACGGAAAGGAGTGTAACCTTGGAGAAGTGGCGATTTGGAAATGCCAGTGTTCTGAAAGTTGTTACGGATGACAGAGTTAGAAAATTTGAAATTTGAAAATTTCGGCTCTGGTTTCGGAATTCTCGAAAGAGCCTGATTTTCGGAGGTGAGGAAAATGCTCGCCTTCCTAGCGTCAGGTGGCTCTGTGGTGTTAGCCACAGAGGAACAAGCCGCCAATTGGTCCGCAGGGAACGGAATGATTTTCGGGGTTTGTTGCGTCATCTCATTGAGAATTGACTCAATGTTAGCAACGTTCCCTGAGGATTGAGAATTTTTGGCAGGTTGAGGAGGTTTAGTTGCGTCAGAAAGCAACATCTCCTCCTCGTAATCGAGAAGTTGGTCAACTTCCATATTGGTAGTTGAGGACATAGTGAAAAAATAAAAATAAAAATAAGATAAAAATGTACAAGGAAATTCGAGAGTGAAATCAAAGCGAACAGTTCTAATTGAACTAAGAGTGGTGCTTTGAGCAACAGTCGACAGGCGAGTGAAATGTGTTTGTCAGTTGTTGCGACGATTTGGTTCGATTTTCCTTTTGCAATCAGCTGTTTGTGACGTCAGTCTATAGTGTTTTATGTGTTTTTATCTAACCTTTGATTTTGAGGTCGACGTGCTAGTGTGTTAGAAGGAGCACGTGCGATAAAAGTATGAGATTTTTATTATATCTATATATGAGATTTCTATGTATTGGATTTTTATTATATCTATATATTTTTACTCTCTGCAAAATCGAGGTGATGTTCTTGTTGGTTTCTGATTGCGTTTTTTATATGTTCCTTTTGGCCTGCCTCTTTGTTTAGGCTTGATTGGGCTTTTAGGATTATATGTGTGAGTGACTATTTCCTCATTAAATCTGACTTTTTTCTTATTTTTGGTGTTTGATTTTACCACTTCACTGTATGTTTTTCGTGTTTTATTTGTTTGTGAGTCAGATTTTATATTTGTTTTTTCGTCTTTATTCTCTGAATTTTGTGAATTTTTATTTTTATTTTCATTTATCATTTTGTCCAATTCTGCATTTTCACTAATTAGGAATGCTGGTTTGACCCGATCTATCGACACCTTCTTTTCCTGTCCTAATACAAGTATTGTGAACGTTTTTTCTGTTCGATCAATTACTTTGTATGGTCCAGAATAGGGTTTTTGTAAAGCTTGTTTCATTCCTTCCTCTCGTAAGAACACATGCGATGTTGTAGCTAAGTGTCTTGAGACATAAGGTTTTTGTTTACCGTGAGTAGGTGCTTGCTTAAGGAATTGATTTGCATCATCTTTTATGTTATGTACTAAGGTTTCGGGGTTTATTTCTTTTGATTTGATAAAGAAATCCCCTGGCAAGCGTAGTTCTTCGCCTAATGCTAGTTGAGCGGCGGAGTGGCCAGTGTCGGTTTGTAAGGCTGATCTTAGGCCTAACAAGATGGTAGGTAAGATCTCTACCCATCTTTTTGTGTCGGCAGCCATTATAGAAGCTTTAAGAGCTCTATGCCACCTTTCTACCTTCCCATTTGATTGGGGGTTGTAGGTTGTAGTGTGACGTCCGAAAACGAACGTACATCCCGAGTATGGGGAATGATATCACGATTCGATGTATATCACTAAGTCTCGATCAATCGTAGAGTCGAAACCACAAACCAGCTCAAACAGTTAGGCCACCAGCCTACTAGCGATAGCTCCCTAGGCCTACGAAGTATATCGGGCGAATTTACATATGTGGAATTAAATAAGTTGGCCGACCCATTATCACAGTGTATACTTTATTACAATTGAAAATATTACTTACAGTTATGGTAACTACAATCAGGTCGTGCAGGTTATTCTTCACATCGCCTCATGGTTCTCGAAGTTCGGTGAACCATCAAATCTCGATCGATTATTCGTTTTAAGTTGGAAAGAATAATATCGCGAGTTATTTAAATTCTACTACTGGCGTTCACATTCGAAAATATCGGTGAAAACAATCAATTGGTGGCTTGCTGCCGTATAAAAGAGCTGTATTTGTCGTGAATAATATTTCGTATTCACGACGAACGAAAAACGATCACGTCTAAAACGAGACTGACTGTTCACTCATTAGCCTAAAACGTGAACAGTCAAAGAGATTAGAGATAGTTCACCGATGATCGATATCTTATTCTTACACGTCACCATATCGTTAAATAATCATCGGTCGACGTGTTTTTATGTTTGTTAGATTTCGGGAATTTATTCCCGATGGGGAATCGGCGTATCTCTGGTTCACCTTATCATTATTACAAACTTAGAGTTCGTGAGCCGTTTCCTATCGTAATATTAATACAGTTGATGGTGACGTGAAGGGAAGGCTACAGGTGACTTAGACGCCACAGTAGTAGCCCAATGTTTAGCACCCAAGGTTTTTGTTAGTTCACTAAATAATTGGCTTTCAAATTGCCTACCTTGGTCGGTTGTAATGCTTTGGGGTACTCCAAATCTAGCAATCCAGGTTGTATATAATTGAGTAGCTACTGTTTATGCTGACATCTCAATTAATGGAATTGCTTCTGGCCATCTAGTTGCACGGTCAATCATCGTAAGGAGGTATTTATGTCCTTGTGATGGGGGTAATGGACCCACTAAATCTATGTGAAGGTGTTTAAACCGATCGGTTGGTCTAAACCTTTTAAATGCAGATCTCGTATGTCTGCCAATTTTGGCTGTCTGACAATTCAGACAGGCACGGGCCCAGTTGTTACAATCTGAATTTATTTTGGGCCATACGAATCTCGAGGTCATGAGTTTTGTAGTACTACGAGGTCCAGTGTGTGATAGGTTATGCACACTGTCAAACGCCATTTTTCTGTATTTTAATGGAATAAATGGACGTTCTTTACCAGTTGACACATCACATATTAGTAGTAATTTTGTGTCAGGGAGTTTTCTCAGTTTTAGTTTAAGGCCAGTGGTGTTGGAAGATAGCAATTTTTGCAATTCTTCGTCTTCCAGTTGGTCTTTTGCTATTTCGGCATATGGTAACTGAGATGGAGTTGTGATAGCTTCAATTCGACTTAAGGCGTCAGCTGGTTCATTCAGCTCTCCTTTGATGTACCTTATGTCAGTCGTGAATTGACTAATGAATTCAAGCTGTCTTATTTGGCGAGGTGAGGCATGCTCACTTCTTTGCTCAAAGGCATGTGTTATGGGTTTATGGTCCGTATACACGGCGAAACATCTACCCTCTACATGGTGTCTAAAATGCCTTATTGCTGTATTTATTGCCAATAACTCCCGGTTGTAAGTACTATAATTTTTCTCAGTTTTGGAAAGTTTCCTCGAGAAAAAGGCAAGTGGTTGATTGGTGTTATCCTTTATTTGGTATAAGGTTGCACCTATTGCAAAATCAGATGCGTCTGTTGAGATACAGAGTGGAAGACTGTCATCCGGGTGAGCCAGTAACGTTGCGTTGGCTAGCATGTTTTTTGTATTTTCAAATGCTAGTTCTGCCTCTTCAGTCCATTCAATGGGCGTTTTGTCGCTCTTTTTATTGGTTTTAATAAGGGCGAACAGTTTGCCTTGTTCTGAAGCAGCGTTTTTTATGCAACGTCTGTAAAAATTGATCATTCCTAGGATCCTTCGAAGTTCTGCAACGTTCTTGGGTTTAGGAAATTTCAATATTGGCTCCACCTTTGTTTTCAGTGGGGCTATACCTTCGGGTGTTATTTGGTACCCGAGAAAGTCATTACTGTTTCTAGCAAATTCGCTTTTAGGTAAATTGACCGTAAGGCCGGCAGTGTGTATACGCTGTAATACGGCTCTTACGTTTTTCTCGTGTTCATCAATTCCACCTTCTGAGCATATGCATATGTCGTCTAGATAAGCATATGCGAATGGTAAGTCCCTCAATAGCTGATTCATAAAACGTTGGAAAGTTTGAGCAGCATTTCTAAGTCCAAATGGCATTTGCAAGTATTCCAATAAGCCAAATGGAGTGATGAGTGCTGTCTTGCAGATATCTTTTTCGGCCATTGGTATGTGGTGGAAACCCCAATTAATGTCTATTTTAGTAAACATTGTTTTACCTTTCATATTGTTATTGAAATCCATTATATTGGGTACGGGGTATTTGTCTGGAATGGTTTTAGCGTTCAGGGCTCTATAGTCCCCGACGATTCTCCATGTTCCATTAGCCTTTTTGGTCATATGTATTGGTGTAGACCATGAGCTGTTAGAAGGTCGACAAATACCTTCTTCTATCATTTTAGAAAATTGCTTCTTGGCTTCAGCAAGTTTGTCGGGTGGCAATCTACGTGCCCTTGCTGAGCAAGGCTGACCCCTTGTTTCTATTACGTGCACTGTATCATGTTTGTATTTCGGATGTTTCCTTATTGATGGTAATAAAATACCTGGATATTCATTCAGTATTTTTAGGAAATTTTTATCTATAGTTGCACAACTTCCAATGGAAGTATCTAGTAATTTGTAATTTTTTGTTATACCTTCCACATATTTGCCAGTGGTTAAGTCGATTAAACGTTTATTTTTTAGATCGACTACCAACTCATAGTGAGCAAGAAAATCTGCTCCAAGTATTGGTTGTGATATATCAGCTATTGTGAAATCCCAAGACATGTCCCTATGGAGACCAATGTCTATTTTGCAATGTTTTTTGCCATATGCAGCGAATGTATGTTTGTCAACTGCATTTAATTAAGAGATGACATGAGAGTTTACTCGTGTCTCCTCAGATCGAAGAATTAACACCATTCGACTTTTTCGGATAGTATATTTTTCTTCTTTTTTTTTCCTCCACACAAATGATGAGCAACCATATTCGCGAAAAGACGAACTACGACGCTAAATTACACGAAAAACTAAAGGTACTATATGTATATCTCACTGTGGAAAATTATTATCGTAATGCTTTTCATGGGGTATTGCTTCTTTTTTTTCTTTTCTTTTTTTTTTTTTCAATTATAATGGAAAATAATTTAATTTTCCGACCCGACATCCGTGGTGTCACTCATTCATAATCCATTTTGTTGATTTGCATGAAACTTTCAATGACGACTTTTTATGTCGTTATACATTTTCAAGAGTGTTACGAAAATAATTTTTTTCTACCCTCATGTTATGAAATATTTCTCTTTTTCAAAATGGCTCGAAAGGCTAAGTGTTGACGCATGAATTTTGAGCATTAGATCGTATAATAGCGGGCTTACGAATGCTTTCAGACGGCGTGTGTGGTTGGAAAGGAAAATTAAGAGGAAGCATAACATTTGAGATTTTTGAAATTCACAGTATTTCAAAGCAAATTGTTTAATAGAAGAAAAAACAATACACGAAAAAATAATGGTTAGAATTTCAAGTTTGAAAACAAACAAAAAAATTGAAAACAAATCAATAGAACGACGAAAAATCGAGATTTGAAAGGTAAGAAGAAAAATTCTGAACGGATGATGCTTGTGGGTTCACCTCTAAAACCCACAGGCGAATGGATGCGGACTTGCGTGTTCGGATATTACCAATTTGGTAAGGCAGCCAACCTTTTATGCTATCCTGAACCGGCAACTAGCGAAAGACATCGCCGGTGTATAAGCTAGGCTAAACACGCACGTCATCCGCAAGTATCGAGAGATAGGCGCGCGTTTCGTGTTTAGCCTAGACCGCGGCACGTGCGTATTTGTATGCACGTTCGCGCTAGGCTACGCTCGTAATGCGTCGGCTAAACAGAGAACGAATTTCGTCTGTTTAGCCTAAGTGCTACGAGCGCCTAATTTGTTTTACGTCCGTAGACTTTATTATGCGGACTTGGTGATGGACCAAGTCCGCGGTCTGTCGACTGGGGCTGAGCCCCGAAGGAAGGGAGGACATGGTTCCCACAATGCTTTAAAATGATATTTTAACCTCGGGTTCAGCGCTAAATTTGAGAAACGGTCTTCTAAACAATTAGATACTTACCTAATATTTGTACTTAATATCTACCAGTTAAGACGAGGAACGGTTTCTTTTCACACTTTGCCTAATTTATGTTTGATGTTTCATGAAATACAAACTGTTTAGGGATTTTATAAAATTAAGGATTCCACGCTAGATTAACCTGTAATGGCTGCAACAAACACGAAAAAAGGTGTTCGACACAACACTCACCAGTCAGTCATCATATCTTAGGCAAAACCACTGCACTAATTAACTTAAAATTTTAAAAGTATATTCCTATAATCTTGTAAGTGCTCACTACGGGAGGATTTTTTAAATTTCTACTTTTGGTGAAGTGAAAGGGAGTGAAATGTGTTTTTGCATTTTTTTTATTCAATATTTATTCAATGTGATTAGAATACATACAAGCAATTTTTACTTTAAAATGGTAATATTATACTTCACTTTTTTTTTTCTTTTAAGTATAGATTTGAATTTTTCAAAGGGGAGAAGAAAATAGGTGCAATGTGTTTTTACATTTTTTTAATATTTCTTCAATGCCGCGAGATATCGAAGAGATTTTTATTCGCAAATATTACTTTACACAATTTTTTAAAAATTAATTTTTGAATTTTTTGAAATTCGTCCCCTAAATATTTTATTCATTCCTTAAAAATTAATTTCTGGATTTATCGAACTTCATCTTCTGAGGAATGATATGGGGTGAAATATGTTTTTACATTTTTCTCAATATTTCCATAATATAATGAGATATCCAAGTGATTTTTGTTGGTAAAATTATTTTTCATTCCCAAAAAATAAGTATCCGAGTCTTTCAAACTTTATTCCCTAAGGGAATAAACGTATCGCTGTCGAATCCGTGGCGGGATTTTTAGTGTAAAAATACATAATTTAAATATTTTTGCAAAAATAGGGCGATAAATTCAGAAAATTAAGTAAGGCTATTTTTCCAAAAAAAAAAAAAAACCTAATTTATTCAGTTGTAATTATTCGGATTGAAATTCGAAATGAAATCGCGGATTATATTGATCCATTAACTATTGTGAATTAAATCAGCGTCATCAAATATTTTCAAATAAGATGATTTGACTAACGTAATAAACGATTTCATTCTGGATGTCGAACAACTTGCACATGCAATTAATTTTTCTCATTTGTTGCTTGTAATTCAGCAAGCTGACTCACCGACCGTCTGGAACCGAACTCAATTCCAACTGAAATCTTTCGATTCTTATTACATACCTATTTCTTTTCGCCATTAATCAACCACCGACCAGCAACTTACTTTTCGACTACAGAATTCGACGTTCGACATCATGGAAAAGTTTTCCACCTTTGTCGGTGCGAGTATATTTATAACCACAAATGTGGGTTTATTTCGAACCTCAATAAGTTGACCCTACTTTAGCTAGACAATCAATAATAAATGACTTTGTCATGATTATCGTACCTACCTATCTACTTGAGCAGTCAAATCGAGTGTCGATAAAATATCAGAAAATGTTAAAAGGGTACCTAGTATAGGATATAATATGTTTTCCTCATCAGAAGAGAGAATTAGGATATTTCTAATGTCAGGTAGTACCTAGTTTATGAAAATCGAACATCTAAAATAGCTAAACTAAATTAATTAATTTAATGAGAATCGGTGGAATTTTGGATTAATTTTCTTGCAGTAGTCCTCGGATCGATAATATTAAAAGCCCCATGTAGGCCGGCAGGATGGGTATTCGAACTGGAGACCTGCAGATCAAAAAGCGATGACACTACTCGATCGGCTAGGCAACTGCCAATCGATTAGCTGAGTTTTCGTATGTATACGCGTGTGTATGTGTCACATCCCCACACCCCATTCCCACCTTTCGTACCAAATTCTTTAAGTGATAGAAATTAACCTCAAAAAAGTTTTCTTTTTTAATATTTATTAAGAACTGTTCCATCTGCATTAAAAAAGTACCTACTTCAAAAATACCGACGCAATAGAAACACATATTTACATTTCTTGAGGAATGTTTTTCAACTAATTGAATAGGCAAGGAAAACCATAATTGGATTGTTAACGTTAAAATAATAAGCCCAATTATTTTTTTCTCCCTTTTCAGTTACCTATACAATTTCGATTTGACGTTGCATTTAGGTCAGTCAGATTAGATGTTTTCACTCTGTAAAATCAGGAAAAAGATTCTTCTTCAGAATCGGATAATTTCATATGCCCTTTTAAATGTATTGAAAATCTCCCGAAATCTCACTATGGCTTCTTCCCTGAGAATCCTTCGCCCCAAACAGGTTTTTAGTTATTTCCTCATTTCCTAATAGAAATACGAAAAATTGTTCAAACCAACAATATAACATATAAAATTGTCAACAACAACGGTGTCTTGATATTTTTTTGTAAGTGCCATAGAAAGCTTAGAAAATGACTGAAAATAAAGGGTACTGTACTAGATGAGGCTCAGTCTCCCCTATACATACTAAACCAATATATCCAATCAGTTTGATAGACTTACCATAACTAATATATGGAAATAAATAAAATTTTATTTTTTTGAGTGCGTGTTTGGGTGTGTGTCTATGTGTGTATGTTTATTTGCAACAACATAACCACTCAATAAAATAAGCATTATTAACTTTCTACGCTTATTTGTTATATACCAAGAAAGGTTCTAAGTAAACTCGGAAGTCTGTAACTTCCTTGGAGGCTAAGTTATGGATAAAAATATAAAATTTAATTTATATGTTTTAGTCCAAATATCAATGAAAAGAGACGTATTTCTGAATAAATAAAGTTTACTATTTTTATCCATAACTTAGCTCCCAATGGAGCTGAGGACTTCTGAGTTATCTTGAAAACTTCTTTAGAATAAAACAAAAATGTACAGAAAGTTCATACTTGTTTTATTTATTGGTTCTGAAATAATGGTGTTGCAAATAAACATACAAACACAAAAATAATTTTTATTTATTTATATGTGTTAAATATATGGTAGATTTGTTAAATTTACTAGGTATATTGGTGCGGTATATATTATAGGGGAGACTAGGCTCCATCCAGTACAATACCCTTTATTAATGGAATGTGCAAACTTTTGAGTCATTTTTTGAGCTTTCTATGGCACTTCAAAAAATATGTCCAAGCACTTTTGTTATTGACAGTTTTATACACTATAATATCCATAATTTGTTCGAACAATTTTCTGGTATCGCTATTAGTAAATTAGTAAATCACTAAAAAACTATTGGAGGGTGTGGAATACCTTGTCGTGAGAGATATTCTCACCAGAAGGAAATTCTACAGAATTTAAGCGTGTTCAGCCACTTCATACAAATGTATGGGCAAGCCAAAACCAAACCGAACACTGGCGATTTTAGAGCCGGTTCTGTGAGTTTTTATACCGGTTTTGGCGGGTGCACACAAACACACGTACGTAGTAAAATACGTACGTTGTTTAAGTACGGCCAGGTCGCATCATCCCCTACTATCGTAGGTGGCGGCTGGCCGGTTCGTGTACGAATTGTGACATTGATTGATGGATGACGTCACGATTCGTACTCGTATATTATCTGCAAGTATTTGCAGGTAATTACGATCGAACGTAATTCTGTGTGTTGGTTTAACGTCGCAAGGACGATAAGTTGCCTGCCCTATGGGGCGGCGACTGTCGTCGAGGGGTCCGAGCCCCTATACCTCATACCGATGAGTCCCCACAGCTACTCCCCCCCAGTTTTTGCGCCGCAAAGACGATCAAAAATGCGCAAGGCCTGGGGGACGTGCGGGTTTACTTTCGCCTCTGGTCGGCCTCCCACTTCGCCAGAGCACTGCCCACCGCGGCCCCAACGCACTCGTAGGATTCCCTACGGGCGTTTGCTCGGGCCAGGTAGTTCGCCCGGCTGCCTTCACCCCTATGCCTCGGTTTCATGTTTTTCGTTTGGGCATAGGGATGTCGACGGGAGTGAGGGGGCAGCGGACGCCTGAATATCGGCTTCCTGTGCATCGGGGAGTTTGTGTTCCCCGATGTCCAGGTGGCCATTTTTGCCCGTTCGTTCGCGGCCCTCTCTGCCGTGAACAGGAATCCCATACCTTCCTTCTTCTCCTCGGGTTTCGGCTCCGGCTTTGGGGGTTCCGGAGTCGGAGTCGTCTCCTTCGGGGATCGGGGAGGTGAGATGACCGGAGGTAGAGGAGTCGTCATTTCCGCCAGGACATCGTCAACCGGAGGAGCCGTGTCCATTAATAGCTCCTCCTCAATCCTCTCCAGCTCCGTTTTCGTTTTAGTCATCTGCTGAGCTTTTGCTTTCTCAGCAGATTTCTTGGCGAATTGGAAGCTGGCGGACATTGGAATCGGGATTGGTAATCGTGACATAGAGTACAGAATGGGTTGTTTAGGATAAGGCACCAAAAATATCTCAAGAAACACGACCAAGTAATTTGGTGGTTCTGAAACAGATAATTTTACTTCATTTTTCGATTTACCATTACAGTTATTTTTCTTTATTTTCGGATCTTCTTATCTGCACGTAGAGGGGATAGCGCTTAAAATTCTCGGCCGTATACAAGTTTTCCGGTTAAGTTCTGATCGGTTTAAGCAGAGTTATGCCTGAAATAAACTCAGTGAATATTATTTTTCGAATTTTCAGTACAAAGGAATCTCCGTTTGTGACGTCACGTCGTAGAGATTATCTTTGTGGTTAACGGTACTCGCACGTTGCAATGTTTTGTTTTCGTATTGCACGTGGATTTGTTTATTCCTGTCTTCTTCTTTTTGTTGGCATTCCTCGTTTGCTTATCTCCGGAGTTTCTTTGTCTCACGGAGTTCCGATATTCCCCGTATGTTTTTAGCGGGTTTTGACTTTTACTACGGATATTACTTTTCGGGAGTAAATTTTATTTTCTTCGCATTAACCTCTCGGACGTGCGAGAAGGATGTGAGTTTTTGCGTTTTTTAATGCCTGGAGGCCTGCCTTTTTTACGTGGGCATAAGGGGGCCTCGGGATCAAATATTTTAGTGATCACATCATCCGAAAATTTTACTGTTTTCTTGGGTTTTTCTTGATGTGAGGTGTTTTTCTCACATTTTTCGACGAATTCTTCCGTTTTTGTTTCGGAATTCGTCTGTGTATTTTCTGGGTTCTCCTGTTGTAACCTTCTTATTCTTTTATCGTCACTTACCAAATACGCAGGCTTCAATCTGTCGATTGAAATTGTTCTTGGTTCGCCTGCGATGAGTATCACGAAGTTTTTCTCGTCTTGTGATACTACTTTGTAAGGACCGGCGTATGGTTTCTCCAGCGCAGATCTCATTTTTTTGTCTCTAACAAATACGTGTGACGTATTAGCCAAGTGTTTCGAGACGTAAATCTTGGGCTGGCCATGACGAGCTGCCTGTTTTAGGAAATTGTTGGCATCATTTCTTATGTTCTGTACCATTATTTCGGGGCTAACTTCTTTCGATTTTGTGAAGAAGTCCCCTGGAAGGCGTAGCTCTTCGCCGAATGCTAATTGCGCTGCAGAATGACCTGTATCAGTTTGCAGGGCGGATCGAAGGCCTAAGAGGATGGTAGGGAGTACTTCTACCCATCTCTTGGTATCATGAGACATGATGGAGGCTTTGAGAGCTCTATGCCATCTCTCTATTTTGCCATTGGCTTGAGGATGGTAAGCTGTGGTATGACTGTGTTGAACACCAAGCTTATTTGCCAGCTCTTTAAAGAGCGAGCTCTCGAATTGGCGACCTTGGTCTGTGACTATGACTTCTGGTACGCCATACCTCGCAATCCAGGTATCGTATAACCTTGCAGTTACTGTTGGAGCTGACATCTCGTGAAGAGGGATTGCTTCCGGCCATCGTGTTGCACTGTCTATTATCGTCAACAGGTATCTGTGTCCTTGGGATGGTGGCAATGGGCCTACCAGATCCATGTGAACCGTTTTAAACCACTGTGTTTGCTTGAATGATTTGAGGGGCGAGCGAGTGTGTCTTCCTACTTTGGATTCTTGACAGTTCAGGCAACTGCGAGCCCATTTGTTGCAGTCAGACTTCATTCGTGGCCATACAAATCTTTCTGAAATTAGTTTAGCACTACATTTTGGCCCAGCATGTGACAGATTATGTACACTGTTAAAAGCCAACCTGCGATATTTTACCGGTAGAAATGGCCTGTTCTTACCTGTACTGATGTCACATGTTAATAAAACATCAGTACCGGGAATTTTTCGCTGTCTCAATTTGAGGGTAGTATCATCGTTCGATAACAGCCCCTGCAATTCTGCATCCTTAAGCTGTGCTTTAGCTATTTCAGCGTAAGGCAATTGGACAGGAACCGAGATAGCTTCGATTCTACTCAAGGCATCAGCTGGAGTGTTAAGTTCTCCACTTATATACTGAATGTCGGTAGTCAGTTGGCCAATATAGTCTAACTGTCGTGCTCTTCTCGGAGATGCCGGTTCTGCTTTTTGTGTGAAGGCATATGTTAGGGGTTTATGGTCAGTATACACAGAAAAACATCTACCCTCTAACTGGTGCCTGAAATGCTTCAACGCAGCAAAAATTCCGAGCAATTCCCTATCGTATGTGCTGTAATTCTTTTCTGTTTTTGAGAGCTTCCTCGAGAAGAAAGCTAGCGGTAATTTGATGTTGTTAGTGTCCAGTTGGTACAATGTTGCACCAATAGCAAAATCCGATGCATCGGTACTTACGCATAACGGCAGACTTTCGTCTGGATGAGCCAACAGAGTTGCATTTGCCAGTGTTTCTTTGATATTTTCAAAGGCCTGTTCGGCTTCTTCGTTCCATTCGAGTGGAGTTTTATCTTTCTTTTTACTTGTCTTTATTAGTGCAAACAGCTTACTTTGTTTGGCTGCTGCATTCTTCATGCAACGTCTGTAGAAATTCACCATCCCCAAGAAACGCCTAAGTTCTGCGACATTTGAGGGCTTCGGGAAGTTCAATATTGGCTCTACCTTGTTCTTCAAGGGGGAAATGCCTTCGGTCGAGACTTTGTAGCCGAGGAAGTCAATTTCGGTCTGTGCGTATAAGCTTTTGCCTACGTTGATAGTGAGTCCGGCTGCGTGTATATGCTGTGCCACGGCTCTCACATTCTCCTCGTGCTGATGCTCACCGCCTTCTGAGCAAATGCAGATATCATCCAGGTATGCATATGCAAACGGCAATTCCCTAAACAGTCTGTTGATAAATCTTTGGAAAGTTTGTGCTGAGTTGCGTAGTCCAAACGGCATTCGAAGGTATTCGAATAATCCAAAGGGGGTTATAACCGCTGTCTTTGGAACGTCCTGGTCGGCCATAGGAATTTGGTGGAATGCCCAGTTGATGTCTATTTTTGTGAACATCGTTTTACCCTTCATATTCGCGTTGAAGTCCATTATGTTGGGGACTGGGTAGCAATCAGGAACTGTTATGGCGTTTAAGGCCCTGTAGTCGCCAACAATTCGCCACTCTCCACTTGCTTTCTTAGTCATGTGGATAGGGGAGCTCCATGAGCTTTTTGAGGGGCGACATACGCCCTCCTCAATAATGCGATGGAAGTACTCTCGTGCTGCTTTGAGTTTGTCAGGTAATAACCTTCGTGCTCTAGCATGGCAAGGCTGTCCTTTGGTTTCTATGTAGTGAACCGTGTCGTGTTTGTACGTAGGATGCCTGCGAATTGAAGGTTGAGTGACTCCAGGATAGTCTGACAGGATCCGTAAGAGTTGTCCGTCGACTTTAGTACAGCTGGATATGTTTGTGTCCAGTCTGTATGCTAGCGTTTTGCCTTCCACACTTTTGTTTTCACTATTGATCAATTTGCCGTGTTTGAGGTCAATGATCAGACCGTAGTGTGTGAGAAAATCTGCACCCAGGATCGGGTTTGGAACGTCTGCAACCGTGAAGGACCACGTCATATTTTTGCTGAGTCCGATGTCGACTTTGCTTGTTTCAAGTCCGTATGCTGGAAGGTTTTGACCATTCACAGTGCGGAGATAGTATTTCGGAGGAAGTACTTTTTGGGTTCTATTTACTGGCAATATGCTCAGGTCTGCTCCCGAGTCGATTAAGTAACGTCTCCTGTTTGTCCTGTCCTTGATGAACAGGCGGCGTGAGTATTTTTCCGAGGGGTCTTCGGCCGCACAGATGGCCCCTCGTTCTAGTTTGACGCTTCCTTATTAAAGGTTTTACCCCACCATCTGCACCTGTTGTTGCATTTGGTGGCCTCCGCGCCAAACCTGTTGTGAAAAAAGCAACTCTTATCATCCCAATTTCGAGACTGGGTTTTGGGAGATGATGTTCTAGGGGGAGTTGAACTCTGACCCCTGTTTCCGGAACTAGATCTACGGTCTCTTGACCGGGACTGTCGTCCTCTGCTGCTGTTGCTATTGTTGTTGCTTCTGCTTTTCGATCTTTGTCGCCAGCTGCTGTTGGGCTTCGTTGAGCTTTGGCTTTTGTTCCTCTTTACTTCTTCGGTCAACTGAGCTATTTGGGCTCTAAGTTGAGCGAGTTCCCCAGTCTCTGCAGATACTGCACTGACCACCGGCTTTGACCTTGTGTATTCGAGCGCATTATCTGCGGATTTCGCAAGGAAGTCAAGATCCGCGGATGTATTGATTACCGTGGAACCAACGGCGGCTAGGCACTGCACAACACTTTGTGGGAGCTGTTTGCAGAACTGGTTGCCTATGACAGAAGGGGCTACGATATTGTCCGCCTTCTGTCTTAACTTCGCCATGAAGATTGAGGGTTTGTCATCCCCCATCTTCATACCACCCATCACATCGTCTATAATTTCATTTTTTGTTTTTCCAAATACTTTCTTTATTTTTCTGACGAACCAGGCATATTTATCCTCTTCTGTCGAAGGGCATTCCATAACGTCCGGAATGTGGCGGATTATCTGTGGGGGCATGCCTCCACAGATGTGTGTATACCGCTGGTTCAGTGTTATGTTCTCTGTTCTGAACCTGCCCTCTAATAGTGTCAACCATAATTCTACCTCATTCGGCAGAAATTCCGGGATATCTATCCTTCGTCTATAGAGATTAGGGTTCTGTCCTGGTTGCATTTGCAGGAGTTGCAAGATTTGAGCCAGAACTTCGGGTGTCAGCTGTGGCTGATTACTACCTCCCTGTGGTGGTTGTGGGTTTTCAGTTGGTGGTGGAACCATTGCTGTGTCTTTTTGTTGACAAGCGTATTCCACAGTACCTTCCTTGCTGGTCGAAAACACTGGCTCCTGTGTTTGTAGGACAGGTGTTTTCGGGTCGGAACTTTGGCTTAAAGTCCGACCACTTCTCAACGTTCTGACTGCAAGTTCTTCTTTATTTATTGCAGTTCCCAGTCGTGCTAATTCTGGGTGTTGAGGGCCTTCTTCTATGTTTGCTAAATTCAATGAGTGTCGAGTCGAAGTCGGGGGAGTTGGGGGATGAGTCCAACCTTCTTCCTCCAGGTCTACTGTCTTGTTTCTCTTTATTTATTTATTTTAAAGAGAGGGGTATAAATTCCCACTTCAGTGAACTCTTACTTCGACGACCAAAAGGTGTCTTAGTCTGGGTAAAAAAAAAAAATATTTTTTAATTTGCCGAGCAAGCGAGAATCTCGCCAGCGCTACTGCGCCAAGTTGTAATAGCGCCGAAGCGCCTAAGACTCCTCACGACGTGGCCGAAATCACGTCGGGGTCACCACTGTGGAATACCTTGTCGTGAGAGATATTCTCACCAGAAGGAAATTCTACAGAATTTAAGCGTGTTCAGCCACTTCATACAAATGTATGGGCAAGCCAAAACCAAACCGAACACTGGCGATTTTAGAGCCGGTTCTGTGAGTTTTTATACCGGTTTTGGCGGGTGCACACAAACACACGTACGTAGTAAAATACGTACGTTGTTTAAGTACGGCCAGGTCGCATCATCCCCTACTATCGTAGGTGGCGGCTGGCCAGTTCGTGTACGAATCGTGACATTGATTGATGGATGACGTCACGATTCGTACTCGTATATTATCTGCAAGTATTCGCAGGTAATTACGATCGAACGTAATTCTGTGTGTTGGTTTAACGTCGCAAGGACGATAAGTTGCCTGCCCTATGGGGCGGCGACTGTCGTCGAGGGGTCCGAGCCCCTATACCTCATACCGATGAGTCCCCACAGAGGGTATGAAAAATGGATTTTCAAAGGTGAAGCCGTGATCAGATTTTGAAGGACTTTCAATATGTTCAAAAGGGCACTTAAAACTACTGGTTTCCATAGAAAAATCTTTTCCCTGATTTTACTGATTGAAAACATCGATTTGACTGGCCTAATTATGATATAGGTACATTTTTTTTCGCAATAAAACTACAAAACAGAAAATTGCGTTTAAAAAGAAGAGAAAATGTCGCGATAAAACATATTTTTATTACTTATACGAAATATTGTATCATAATATCGTTCGCGACTGACTCATTCGTTTGTGCTTAATCATTTTATGTGTGAAGTTGAATGAAGTTAACTGAACATTTGATGAACGAACTTATGACTTTGATGAATCAATGTTATCAGTAATTAGAATTAATAAACGAATCATTAATTAAAACTCAGTAAAAGAACGACATATTAAACAAGGCCTTGATTTATTGTTAAAGTGTAACAGCCACATCAATGTACGAACAAGAGCAGGAATATTTAAAAAGAGAAAATCTCAACTTAGTTTTAAAGGTTATCACAGTCAATTTACAAGTCACAGACTAGGCAAACAAGAGTCGTGAACGAACAAATTGTTATTCAGAGATGACTAGAAGAGTCACATGATTTGTTATTCTTCACATTATGTCATGTAGGGATGTGCACTATCGGATATGAAAACTATCGATAGTACTATCGAAACATTCTGAAAGAATGTCTATGGTGGCGTATAAGGTCTAGCAATTTTTGACATTTAAATTAATCCTTTTTATTCATTTTTTTTTTTTTTTTTGGTTATCACGTACGGAAACGTTAATCCTGACTTACTGAATTACAGCCTACATCTGAAATAAAATTTTTTCATGATGTAAAGTTTTTTTTTTGACTCACCACATTAAGAAATATTTGTCTTGGTCCCCTAAAAAAATTTTAAAGAATATCTCTGTTTACCATTCAAGCTAGTAGGCCATCAAATTGACATCCTGAAATTACTAAAAAATATAATCAACAAGAGGGAATGGGGAATTTTTGAATCCATTGTTATGCAAAAAACAAAAAACTGGTGAATACAAACCTTTCACTTCTAGAAAAGTCAATATTCCTCTACACCCGTTTGCAAATCTTCACAACTCGACCCTCTTAAACTAGACAGAATAAACCTTAATCTAGCTGCCCTCTCATTAGCCAATATTAAAGACCAATTTTATAACTAAACCAATATTTACCACATTGATAATAGATTATCACCAACTTTAGGATTTTAACACTGATAATAAGTTTCTTACATAGGTATGCTGTTAAAGACCATATGATAATCAAAAAGCACTTCGTAATAGAATATTTTGCTGTGAAATTTTTTACCAATAATCGATTTACTCCTTAATAAATTTCACAGAATTTATGTTTAAATATAGAACCTATTTTCGTACTTTATCAAGATTAGTTCATAAATAATTATACATAACTTAGGTAGTTAAAAAGAAATAGAAGTAATTATTAACAGTTACCTCTCAGTGCTTGGGAATTCAACTTTTTGAAATAATAGATGGGTAATTAATCGCTTATAGGTACTTTTTTTAATGACCACTTCATCATTTTTCCGTCATTATATTTCATAAGGATTGTTAACCTTGGACGATGCGAAATAGATTTCTTACATTAAAAAAGTAATATTTGATGCATATCCTGGCACAAAAGTTAGAATGAAACTCAAATTCAAAAATAGGGTTGGAAAATTTATTCTGAAGAGAGACATTACTCTTATAATAAGCCAAATTACACAGTTGATTTCTTCCTAATGAATATAATATAATACAAATTCATATTCATTAAATTTGTCGGTGAAACGACACTGAAGAGATTTTTTTCGTTATATTTAATCGCATCTTTCTCTTTGTTACGGCTGCAGAAGAAATTCAGCTCAGACCTGTGGAAAAATTGTTAATACGAACTATTCACTCCCACTATAAGTGATTTACTGTATACTTTCAAATTTGCCTCAGCGTCCTTCCCAATCCCAAGGATATTATATTTTCTTCATTCGGCTATATTATACGACAGAGTCGGTTGCGTTTTATTCGCCATTTAGCTGGAGAATTAGTCTTTTCACGTAGCGTCTAAATGACTTTTTATGGTCGACAAGCGTTTTATCGCATTGCCTGAAACAGTAAAAAGACAGTGCTTATAACTTTTTTTTCCATGTTAAAAATTGTTATAGGTACCAATACACATTCACTATTAAGCCAATAAACATCCACTAAAAAAGCAAAAAAAAAAAATAAAATAAATAAAAGAGGAGAGTAAGAAACTAAGAACAATACTCGTTAGTGTTTTTATATTTTTACGAAATTCTGTAAAATTTTCGTGAAAATTTTCTCGAATGACGCTAACACCATCATTAATTGTCGTGGCTATGTACAGTACCAACAAAATTCGTTTAAAAGACGCCAAAAGGTTGGCGCAATAAGTCGCACATTTTTCTTACATTTTTCCATCAACATCCTTTCCGAATTACCCCTTTCATACTCCCCCACTGCCAATATAGAACATTAAAAATGGCGAACATACCTAATCGAAGACCAATAACTAAGATCAGACTTTTCCTTGCTTAACGCTGTGTACGAGGAAGTCACATTCTGTCGTATCCTCGTGTGCAGTCATCTCCAATGTATCATTAATTATTTTCCACCATTGTTCGACCCCTTAATTTCTCTATACGTGAAATTATTTCATTGTATTAATGCCGCCTTCGCGTTTGTTCGACGTATACGTATATAGTTAACCGCCTTTTTGCGACCTTTGCGACCTCGTCCGAAAATAATTCTTCTCTTTATGGCTTTTTCTCTGCGCCAGATCTTTTTGCAAAAGTGTATTGCTCAATTTCGCAGTGATCGTCATTGTGCCTGCCTACTAATCGTAGGAGAAATTCTTTTTCGTAATTGCAATCGAATTTTTGCTGGAGATACCACATTTTGTTTATCGTTGGGCGTAATTTTACGCAGCCTTACTGCATTAGGGCCTATTAGTATGTCTGAGAGTGTGTACCTAAACCCACGCGTAAAAGTGGAATAAATTTAACAATTAAATATTTAATGATTCGATCGATAGATCTCTCGTCTAGAACTACAAATATTAAAGGTAGTTATTTGAGATAAATGGCAATTTATGGTAGCGAATTCAATAAATGAAAACTGAAGAAGAAGAAAACATCAAGAATTTTTTCAACTTAGCTTCTACTTCTTCGGAGACCTATTTTAATTTATTTATTTATTTTATTTTTTTTGGAGGATAGGAAGAATACGTAAGGTGGTATCTACAAACGTTCGTTTTATTAATTAATGATTAGACTTACGTACCAAGAAAAATCATCGACTTTTTCCTAACACGTAGCTAGTCATTAATTTACTGCAGAGTGCAGACCATTTTGTATCCTACGCCAGCAAAATGAATGATATTCGTTTCGATCCTTCAATTTATTGTATCGTCGGTTTATGGACACCTTCGTTTTCCACATATTCGACCATATCTGCAGTAGACGAAAATTGAATACGAATAAGTGAAAGCCCCTTCCCCATTAACGGACGATCGTGTATCAGAAAACCGTAGAATCAGACGACCAACGTATGAAATTTACGAGTTAAATTTCGCAGAAAAGAGGAAATAAGGTTTGAAGTCGCGGTTAAATATAAATAATAACAACAGATTCGAATCTTCTCGCATATAAACACCGAAACCTATTATTAAAGGCCTTCGAACGAAAAGGGGGCTGTATGAGAATTGGTAGGTATGGTTGAAAGCTAAGAAAACACTTTGTTCGTCGAATATGGCAAAAGATACGCATAACAAGCATTATGGAATAAATTTACATGAACGTAATGGTGTTAACGTGTTACTTGCTTATCTTAGCCGTCTATCGTGAAGGAGTTGTGAAGGAGTCGAAGAGAAACTCTACCGAAGGATAGCGTGATCGGAAAAAATTGAATTCATTCGAATTCGTGTGTTCAAAATACGAGATTTCTGTTCAAGGAATGTGGCGGGGGTTGGTTGGTTGGACTGCTTGGAATACGCATAGTTTTACGAATCAGAAAGGGGTAGTGCGGCTGTCCCATGTTATCCTTGGATTCAAATACACAGCTAGTCCTGCACAAAAATGAATGTACCCGCAGAATTTTTGAAAATAATCGTACAACGGTCATGACAATGAGGCCAATCTTAAAACATGAGATTTTATTGCACGTTCGGGCGTGAAAAACAGTTTTTTGCAACATGTGTAAGAATTTCTGTATTTTCGAGGTACCTATCTAAAGCTTGGTGAAAGTAGCCGATTGCACTGCTCTCACTTGTCACCCACTTTCCTCGCTCCTTCTATTCTTTTTTTCACCACTTTACTACTCTTTCTCACTCCTTCGAAATATCACCACCATCTTATTTTTTCTCAAGATTCACCGACTACTTAGTTTTGTGGTATGCCAGGGGGGGCTATTTTGGTGATTTCTCTACAGTTTCGACAGTATTTTAAGTCAAAAATCCTACAAGACCACGGACTTTGGCAAACACATTTGTACGGGACAGTGGCCAAAGAATTACCACTCCAGGTGTCCTTAGAACTTAAAATTTAAACTATGTATGAGCGATGTGTAACGAATATGTTCGTCATATTTTAATATAGACGTACATATTTCGTTCACAGAAAAATACATTTTTCTTACTAAGCAAATTCTTTCCCTAATATGTACTGTCAACTGGCGAAAATACCGTTACTTCCTGCCAACAACCACTACACGTTTTCTAACGGAATATTCGAGTACCTGAACATTCTGGTACTCGAATATTCTAGAAATAATTAAATACCTAAATCAGCGAATCCCTACTCTACTCACAACGCCATAGAAAACCATATACCTTGACAGGTATATAAACTCTGGTTTTCATTAAAATAATGGTATTGTATAGAATTGTAATTGTACTCTTGACACTGCGTAATAGTGTAATATATTTTATTGTAAATAAACTGGTCAGTCGTATACTGTACCTGCAATATTCTTCCAGTCTTAGACTGTGAATGAATACTTGTAAATTTAATATTGTGTTTTAAAAGTAAAGTGATAAAATTTATTGTGTGTTTCAATTTAATTAAAGTCTTTCATTTAGTTAAGGTCCACAATAGTTGTGGATAATAAAATTCAATTAGTTAAAATAATTCTCAAATACTATAATATTCCTGTGAATATTATCGTATATCGAAGAAAGTGTAATAGCTCCAAAAGAGGTTAGTTTCCAGTACTGAACCACCTCTTTTGGCCGTTACACGATGTTTTTTATGCTCATAAACCATAGGATCAGTTATTCTCCATGGCATTAGCTTACCATTGCAAATATTTCAACCTAAAATCATGGAAAACACCAATGAGTTTAACCCATTTGCCCAATTAAAACACTCAACACATGATTATGGAAAAAATTATGTTGAATATAGAATCAAAAATACATCCAGAAAACATAAGATTATAAAGGTTGTTATTCCACGATGGTACAAAATGGAGTGAACAGATAACAAAATATAACGATGAAAAGTCCGTCTGTCTGTTGAAATAAAAAAGGAGTGGTGGTAACAAAAACTGGTTTTTGAAAATGCATCGTCATATTATACAATTCTATAAACCGTTTAGACTAGTAAGGAAAGGAGAAAAAGAAAAGGAGAAATAAGATAAATTCAATATTCCAAGGAAAAATGTATGAGAATATGGAAAAAAGCAAGAATTTACATAAAAGGAGTAAAAACTTTGTTTTCTGTAAAGGGGGTCTCCAAGGAAGATAAGAAAGGAATATAGTGTAGGAAAAAACACACTACCTGAGGAAAGTCTCGCGTATGTTTTTAGGATAGTAAAAACGAAAAAACTGTACAAATGTATTGCAGGTGGTATCTCAAGCGCATTCACGGCGCAATTTTAAAAATTTTATATGTTTTATTTTTGTAAGGTTGGCCGGATGTGTCAGTTTCCCCGCACCTACCTTTCAATGGCTTGCTCCAGCCATTTAATTTATGCTACTAGTTTTATTTTTATCTTAAAAATTCTTTTTACTCGATCAGGATTTTGAAACCTCGGCCCACGCATTGGTAAGCAATCACTCTACGAACTAGGCCTACAACAACCAGACACGAGTATGATTCGAGAGTTTTATTTTATTTGTTTGCATTCTTTAAATTTTTTTCAATTTTATTGATAATCTGCTTATATATCGGTGTTACAAATGAGAATTTTCTTTGGTTGCTGGGGGGGGTTGGAGAGGGAGGTTTCGGATTTCATATTTCTATATTTATTTTTACTAATTTCTTTCTTGATTTCTACTTTTTCGTCATTTTTTCACTTTTTTCCTAAAATTTTATGATTTTTTCACTCATTTTCCCTGTTTTATTCCCCCAGACTCAAATACAGCACTCGTACACGTATTATAGAAAGTACTGAACGTAACTTGGTCGGAGTGAGCAATTAACAACTCCTGCAGTTGCTGCACTCACCTGCAACTTGTGCTAACAAACACCACACTTGTTAGGAATTGTTCACTCTCGTTTCTGTGTGCAACACTCAACTGAAAAATACGTTTTTAATCTCCCTATTGGGCGTATGCGCACTTTTAAGTTGATTTTCTTGCAAGTTCAGTTACTTTTTTGCTCATCTCGATCACTTTCATCGCATTGCTCGACTACTTTCTCAGTTTTTGGTTTTTTCTAAAGTAAAATTCATATGTTGATTTTTTGGTTCTAAGAAAAATTTTGAAATTATTTTTTCAGGGTTTTGGGTTGGAAGGGTGAAAAAATCGTTTTATTAAAATAAGGTAAAATTATTACTTTTTATTTGGTTCTAAAAAAAAAGAACAAACTGATTCTTATTTTTAAGGGGAGGTGGCTATGTGGCAAAACTAGTGTGTGACATGGCGAGCCCTGAAAATCATACCCGTATCAATCACCTACTTTTTGCAGTTATATCACAAACAAAAAATCATAAAATGCTGTATTTTTGAGGCAAGTATGGCGTGATGAACTTCAGAGGTTAAATATTTTTCTTTTATTTAAACTAATTCAATTATTTTCTTCAAAATTTTCCCTGTCGTAATACAGATTTGACCGAGAAATCCACAGGTTTTTTATTGCTCCTGGCTCAAATACTGTATTTCTTGCACTCGTTGCAAAATATTACATTAAGTAATAAGGGAGAAAGGTGAGCAATTCCCAATAAGTGCGATGCTTGCCAGCATAAGCCACAGATAAATATGGTAATCGCACTAGTTGTTAATTGCTCACTCTGACCTAGTGGCATACAATATTTTTCGCAACAAGGTACGAATGCTCTATGTGAGCCTGGGAAATAAAAAAAGGAAAATGAGTGAAAAAATCAGAAAACTGAAAAAATGTGTGCTTCAGTGCCTTTAAGCAAGAGGAGTAAATCATTTAATGTGGTACATATTCCTATTTTTGAAGCTGGTAACACTGTATAATTCTCTGTTACGTTGAAAACAATGAAATTCATATTTTTTTGTTAATGTGCGTGTGTTGAATACGTTCAAATAAACACGAAAACTAACAAATTTTTCTTACCTCTTTTTTTCCTTCTTTAAAATTTGAACCAAAGCTTGCACCAAAACTTGCACAAGATTTGTGCAAGCTTCTTTTACCTTTAAATTTTATCTATAACCTCTCCTGGCTCTCCATCCAGCAATCAAAGAAAATTCTTGTTGACAGCTGATGTACAAGCAGATTATCAATAAAATTAAAAAAAATTAACTGATACAAATAAATAAAGGGAAATTCCACCATCATATCAACTAATTTTTGTAGGCCGGTTGGAAGAATGCCTACCTAATAATCTAAGGTTTGAGGGTTCAACCTGTATCAGAATAAAGAGAACTTTAAGGAAAATAAAATAAAATCATTACCTAATTTGAATAGAAGAGAAGTCTATTAAAAGGTGTGGGGAAACTAAGGAACGAATTAGGCGGGAGAAAATAAATTAAGAGGCGAGAAAAAGAATAAGGGGTGAGAAAAAGAAATGACGGAGTGAGAAAAGTTAAAGTACTGAAATTGGCTACCTTCGTCAACCCATATATGCCTCGAAAATACAGCATTTCATACACATGTTGCTAAAAAATATCGTAAACAACTCGGTCGGAGTGAGCAATTTATCAACTCATGAAATTACTGCACTCGTCTACGGCTTGTGCTTGCTAAGATTGCACTCACTGATAAAGTGCTCACTTTCCTCTCTAGTTGCGCCATATGTATACGAAATTGTCAATTTATGATGTGGTTCGAGAACATATTGTTACGTTTTTTAATAGTTTAATTTAAATAAACGGTGAAAAACACTTTTCCACGAAAAATCGAACGACAATTGAAAAATAATGGATTTAGAAAGAAAAAAGGAAGTGCTGACTGAGATTATTGAAAATATATTTCACTAACCTTCTGAAACGCTTCGTTCTGAAAATTTTCCAAACACGAAAAAATTAACGCATATTTTCACAGGGTTGGTAGGTATAATAGTGTAAATTTTGAAAAGTTTATGTTTTTTTCCTTAAGCGACGTGAGGAAAAATAAATTAACTTCAACTTGATTCCCGGTTTAAACACTTCTAACTCAAAAATTGACGTTTATTGGACAATTACATTGGCACAAAAATTTTTCCCATTGGGAATAGATGAAGATGAATTTCCGAAATAACATGCCTAAAGTTTAACCCCACAATCTATACTTGTTACAATGGCAAATGAGGGAAATGTGCTTCGAAAATTAGTTTTCCGCTTAATATATTTCCGTTAATATATTGATTTTATCTCCAAAATATTTCAGCGAAGCAAATTTTTAGCCCTCATTTCTTATGAAACAAAATATGTTACTTCTAATTTTTGTTTAGTTGGGCACTTATATTCTTTTCAGAACTAAGAAAATTAAGTTTAAAATCTCCCCTTCCTGCTAATTTACTGACTGCAATAATTACAGAAAAACGTTCTGAGAAAATTATAAGAATTAATGTTTTTCATTCCCATGATGTGGTTTAGTGGTTTGTACACGAATGTTAATAGGTACCTAATGACTATATAATTTTATTGTTTCAGAAACATATATAATGAATATTTCCTCTCAATACAATTTTTGCTAAGAAATTAGGCACTTAACTAATTTAAGGAATATTGTAACGGCATAAAAGAGTCTTGGTTGTATGTGATGAGACCACTTTATGTGTTACATCTTACACGAGTATATCAATATTATACTGAATATTAATACCTCTAAATGTGAATTGTTTTAATTAATCATCCACACTCATATGGTGGACCTTAACTTTTCTGGATTTAGTCTTTAAATAGAATACAACACAATTGATACTTTAAAATATAATAATTTTGTATATTCTGTACAGATAATTTTACATAATACAATTTCAGCAACAAGTGATGGAATGAGTTCCTTGTAATAATCAGCATCGTCTACATAAAAATGTGAGTTTATTTACACAATTAGATAAATTAGTATTCACTGTAATTAGTGTAAAATAGGTATTAGGGTGTGTGTATAAATGGAAAGAAAGAAGAAGAATTTGTTGGAAGAAGAAGACTTGTTGTAAAGAAAAAGAAGAGTCTAATTCATAAACAATGCATTATTGTTTATATAATTTCACATATTTTCGTTCATGTGTACGAATATATTCGTCAATGAAGTAATAGACGAATAAATCCGTTACAAATATTGTTTGTTTTTTTATAAATGCCATCAAAGGCAAGGTAGGTAAGAATGAGACTTTTATTAAATTATTTTAAAGGTTCTTACCCTTTCTATTTATGAAGACAAAAATTAGGGGCCATTGTATCAAAAGGTTTCTTTGACCTAAAAATCTTCATTTACAATTTTCTCGCATACTAGTCTTTGACTGAGAGATTTTTTACCCAGTTTGCTTGTTTTAATTAAACTTCTGATGGAGTGTTAGATATAGGGAGTGAGCTGGTGAAAGCATGTAACAAGAAAAGCATCCCTTCATGAAAATGCCGTCACTAAAACTGTGGTGTTAAGTTAGCAAGACCAACGAACCAAGGAACCATCAAACAAAATACAAAATAGAGGGCCAAAAGTGGTAAAAGAGAGGTAGTGATGTATGTGTATGGGTGCACAACTTCTATTTTTTTGGTTGTTTTTTTTCCCAACCCTTAAATTAGTGGTCTGGATACTTCAAAAAAAATAAATTATGTGTATCGTTACATCACATCTGACTAAAATATATCGATATACTCAAAATCGATACCAGCAATATTGATATTTCAAAACAAAAAGGTAAACCTGAGGAATTATGCTTTTTCATTGAGTTTTGCTTTTTGGTTTCAAAGCTAAAAAAAAAAAAAGAAACTGAATAAATTCTAAAAACATTGTTTTCTTTGAGACACTCACATATATAGTTCAAATCAGCTTCTATTTTGACGCATGCGGCATCTTGAAAATTCAAAATTATATAATAATAGACGAAACTTTAGAAAAATTCCCCAATGAAATCGACTGTCCGTGGTTTTAGAAAATAAGTATTGTAAAAATTCTCTCGTAGCCTAGAATCTTAGGCTACGTGTATTTTTCTGTCCGTTTTTTTCCCGAAGTTATATAAATTATTATTCTTTCTTTCAAATACATCTCCGTGGACTGGTTTCTTCATTCTTCTCATGCATTTCATGTTCATTCATTTCACCTTTTTCGTCATATTTTTTCCTGTCACTCATCTCTCTATACTTTTTTCATCCTTCTTATCTTTCACTAGTTCATTACTCTTTCCTTTCATCGTTTCTCACTCTCTTCACCCCTCGAGGAAATCGCCGCGGTTCCATCCATAATAAACTGTTACGTATATTCTGACTCCCCTCTTCCCGTCTTCCGTGGTTGCTGCTTCTGTTGCTGCCGCGGAATCGGAAATTCAACCAATAACAAATTTTCTTGTACTCCCACATTAGTTTTTCTTCCCTCTCTTTTTCCACGGACTATCTGCTCTAAACTAATTTTATAAAATATATTATATTCACTTCCGTTTCTCCGTTTTTCTGCTCCGGACATATAATTTTGTACCTTTGATTTTTTCATACACTGCCGTTTTTATGCAGTTGTATTATTATGTATATCGTACACGTCTGTCCTAAACGGATTTAATTTGTGACGGAATCTTTTATGTGTTAAAATGTATACTGGTTCTTATTTTTTTATTATACATTCTAATTTATTGACGATGTGTTGATTTATTTAATTTGGCAATGGGGTAATTCTAGGTATGTATGGTCCGAGGTATTTTGATTTAATATGCATGTAAATTGAAACCTTCGCGGACTTTGAAATAGCCGAAACATAGGGAAATTAAAATTTATTCCGTACATGGTCGAAATCCGGGTCCACGGACACCTGGCAGGCTATTCTGGGTTGGGTGGTGGTAATTCTGTGGCCACCATCCAGTGTAGGTGGTTTTACCGAAGTCCTGGATGTGTGTCAATGGTTGTATAAAAATATTGGTTGGCCCTGCGGGTAGTGGTGGCCGTTTGTGACCCCCCTCGCATACCACAATTTTCCCTGATAAAATAGTGAAATCCCTCACCTGGAGTCACATGGACCATTCCGTTTTTTCACGTTTTCCACTTTCACCAAACCCTACGCACCATCCTGATTCACGGAGACATCTGTGAACCACTCATACTTCTGCTTCAGTATTCTTGGCCGCTCTTCTTGCTAGTCTCCCCATTCAGGTAAATTCTACCTGTTAAGACGTAATAAAGTACCTAACTCTAAGAACTTAAAAATGGGTAGGTAGGTATCTTAGTTGAATTTTCGTAATAATTCAATAGGTAGTATCTATTGTAATGAAAATTTTTATGAATCGCTGCAACTGTTTTTCCCATAGAATTCTTTACATAACTAGTTGTAAGGTTCATCATCTACAAAACTATGTACCTATTTTGCCATCTGCAATGGTGAAATGATTCATTTGTAGTATACATTGTCTTCATTTTCTCTAATTTCATTCATTTTTCAGTTCACTTCTAATGCCCATTTGTAGATTCTGCTATATTTTTTTATTTTTTTGAATAGAAAATTACGTATAGGTACTCTACGATGACTTTCTTTACGGCACTTAGCAAAACATTTGCCCTTTACAATAAATTCGATTAATAGATAATTTTTTCTATTAAAAAAAATAATCTTCCTTTTTTAACAATTTGACCATGTTTTCCCAAAGGACAACTTGAGTGTGAATCGGTTATCGTTTTACCAAACCAGTAAACATCAGCGAGGTACTTCAGCAGACTGCATGTATGAACAAGTCTGTGGATGGGAATTTTGTTCGTATTTTCGAACCAATTAAAATTGACGATGTTAAAACGCTGACATAGGTACCTAAAGACTAAAACCAACTTTGGGTAAAAATTAATCGATAGGAGCGGCATTATTGTGAAAATGAGTTGCTGTTAAGTATATATTGTGTGTCGAATGCGAGCCACACTTTCGTAAATGTAACAAAAGACATTGCTAACGATGTTGCAAGTGTTTCTTTAGTGTAGACAAAGCTCCTTCAAAACTGAAGAGTGTTTTTTTTTTTTTTTTGTCTCCTCAAAACCACAAACCTAAATTTATGCTCACACAATTCTACGATGATTACAGTTCACATCGAATCTTCTTCGGGTTGCTGATTAGTAAAATAGTATGGGCTTTAATTTCGTTAAATTTTCTACGTACCTAAATTCGTTCTTAGAAATTGGTACAGGGAAATGCAATTACTAATTTTTTTTCTCTCAAAGTTCTCATTTACTAACTGATTATGCCTGTTACAGAGGAAGAAAGAAGAGGCTTAAGTTTCGTGGTGAAATTTTTCTCACATTTAGTGCTTAATCTTTATTTCCTTCTCATATTCCGGACAAAGAAAAAATACACGCAGATGAACAATACCACGATTTACCGTCGCTGTGGTTGCAGAAACAAAAAGGTGTAGGTCTGTTCTTTTTTATCGAACCATTTTTTAAAGTATCTTTGAAACAACAAGTCATATACGAGTCAATTCTTAATTTTACTAGCCATGAATACAGCTGCGCATAAATGCATAACGTCTAATTTTCTCAGTCAGATGCAATGCCTGCATATAGGACTGAAAAATTAGATATCTGCATGAGAGTATTTTCTAGAAAACAAGCCTGCACTCCAAACATCTCGCTTAAACGAAATATTGGTCAATTTTTTGAAGCTAATTATGATGTTTTGCAATCTCAATCGCAGTATTTAATCTGAAAAGTGAATCAACAAAGAACTAGTTAAAGAGGGCTCTCCAATATTTCAAGAAAGTCATTTTATGTGGCAAAGGCGTACAGCTTGATCGTAAGAAACGAGTCCACGTCTTTTATACCGACCCTCGTAACCATTCTACCGCTAAATTACCACTACCAACAACAAAAACCTCCTATTTAAAAGCCAGTTACACAATAATTTTAGGTGGTGAAAATCATAGCCTATACTTTCGCATATGCTATCAAAAATCTCAGTTATTAAAAAAAAGACAGAGACAGATAATTCGGCATCTTCATTCATGGTTGATTGATTAACTGCAGTGGCGTAGCCGTAAAACAGTTAGAAGGGGATGATTGACAAAATATTTTTTGAAAAGAAGTTCTCAAACACAGGTTCAATCAGGTGATAATGGTGATGATGTAAAAATGTCATTTTCAGTGAATTCTGTAAACAGTTTGCATGCAATTTCACCCAAAATGGGTTCTTAAATGTCATCACTATCATCACAATATTAGTCTAATTAGCAAAATGCGTAACTCCATTTTAACCAATTTTACCGGAGTAGGAAAAAAACTGTTTTTCAGAACAAAAATTCAATATTTTTTTTGCTTCTTAATGCAGGTTTATAAAGCCATTACACGGAAGAATAATTTTTGTTCATAGAATTTTGTAATTATGCTCATAAATAAATACATATTTATAATAAATCCATATAGAATAGGTTAGAAATAAATGGAGACACGCACTTTTCCACGCATCAATATCACATTTTACTTAAATTATTCTCTTCAAATTGTACACAATACCTTTTTCAACTTAGGAGAGACCTGGTAGATACGCATATTTCCAATAATAATAATAATATTTGATTTTTTTTGGATGTTGGTACCTACATATTTCGCTAATTAGGCCAATGCATGGGTACCTATATTTACAGAGTCTTAGACTAACTTAAGATTATTTTCCGAAGACTTGGATTTTGGAAAAAAACATTAGGGGTAGTTGACCCCATCTCCCCTATTCTTATGCCACTGGTTAACGGTGCATACTATTACTAATTTATTATGTTTGTAGATGTAGGATGCCAGTATGACCTACAGATTGAAAAGGAATGGCCCTACTCGATCAACCCCGTCACCGCCAATCAATTAGTTGAGTGAAACTGTTTCTGCGTAGGTATATGTCACATCCCCACAATAGGAAAAAAAATATGGAGTCAAAACTAAATAAATGAAAATTATAAAAGGGTTTATCATCAGTACCTACGTAAATTACATAGTCGTCTTTAATTGCCACAAGAATGGTTGCTAAATATTACAAAAGTATCGTTAAAATAGAAGAAATTCAGTCATAATTGACATCAGTAATAGCTACAACCGAAGCCTGACGCTGATTTCAACTTCAACCATTCTTATCGAACTAAAATTAATATTTTACTCTCAAATTATATGTGTTTAGACAGTTAAGATTTATACAGACCATTACAATAAATGTTGGCTTCTTTTATTTGACCCAAAAATTTTATCCCATTTTTAGTGTTTTTCTCTATACTTTTTTTTTTTTATTTTCATTAATACATACCCTACGTATGTGCAATATTTCCATTATTATAATAATTATTAAGGTGAAAAAAAAAAAATTGAAAAATTTTTTTGCAACACCTGTTCATAAACTTTATTTTTATACGCACCTTGATGTACAAAAGAAGGCGATTTTAGAACCATTTAGGACTGATGTACAAAGTATTTACTTTATACACATTGGTCTTTAATTTATACATCGTCTTCGGCGCATGCGTAATTTTGTAAACTGATCTTGCTTACTACACCATAGTCTACGTCTTCATTTTCTTTTATTATCCATTTATTTCAAAATAGGTTTTTGTTCATAAAAGTTTCCTCTGCTGTGAGGATTTGAAACTCTTACACTACCATTGGAAGGGCTAGCACCTTAACCACTACATCATGATTTCTGGCTGAAATTAGAAGGATAGTTTACGCTTATATGTTACATAATAACAAAAATATTTACTGTGGAATACCTTATGGTGAAGAAGTATTCACACGAGAAGGTAATCAACAGCTTGTATGGGAAAGCCAAATCCTAGGTAACACTGGCAATTTTGTAGCCAAATTTGTGAGTTTATATAGGAAAATTAGCACACGCACACAGATACACATACATACATATATGTGAGTAGTTGCATTATCGAATTACGTCGTTTCTTATTACTCATCTGATAAAAAATGACATATGATGTTTTCTACCAGTCTGTGACATCTTTGATATTGTTATGTATTGATTATTCATGGTCTAAATGTTGTATCTTACCTATGTGTACATACAGGTAAGAACATATAAATGTACAAGTGTGTACTTATTTCATTTAACGTTATAGAGATAAATAATGAGCCAGCATTTTGGAACAACTGTCATCAAAAGGTGAGAGCTCCTGTACCTCATACGAGTTGATTATCCCCACATTTATTCATCTAATGTTTGTTTGGTTTTGTTTTTCAGAGGGAAAGGGGTGTTGCAAAAAATATTGTGTGACACACGTGTATATAGTAGGTGATTGATACTTGTGCGATTTGCAACATGAACCAAACACTCAAATCAAAATTACCTACTTTATACACTTGTATCACAAATCACTATAAATTTTTTTATAAAATATGAAAAATTTTCAATAAACTACACAAAGTGCATTACAGATACAGGCCAATACTATACCAGCAGAATTTAAAAATTTTTTCCCTCTCATACTCTCTTTTCCACCTAACGTCCTCCAAACTACGGGTATTCGATAGTGGGTATATGTGCAAGATTTTCTTTCTTCTAAGATTATAAATTCTAAAGGAATGCGAACAATGGTAAGAGATATGAAAGTCGGATTATTTATTTCGACGTTTCCCTCATACAGATGATGAAGCATCATGTTGTCGGCTTTTTGTTTCAACGTTAAATATTTCCGGCCAAAGAGAATGTACTCAGCTAAGAGGTGATATTTTTAGGCGTCAATTTAAATGTCTACGTAGGTACTCTTGTGCTGTTTTACTCAAGTTATTTATGATGAGCAAGTATATAATACCTACGTGTTTCTTTTCACTCATTTTTGAAAATTATATCCAATCTTACGACATGTGAAGAAAAATTCGCGTAGGTATTACTCTTATCTGCTTATGGAATAAGGTACATATCAAATGCGTCAAGTTACTTAAACAAAATGGTAAGTATCCGCATTTATGTAACCTAACGTATAATATTCGATTCGATCGTGAGTACTAAAAACTGATGTAACCAGGTCATAAACTTTTTATTTTCATTTTCGAATATAGGATTTCACCGGCAGATGGAATAGTAAAAGCCAAAAGAAAAAAATGGTGGCTATATTAAGACTCTTTACTATCAGGTAAGCGCATAAGGGTGATCAGAGGTGAGCCGCTATTTTTTGAGTTTGTTTTGTTTACATTCGAGAATATAAAAAAATACACAGATTTGTTTGACATATTCTATAGACGAAATTGTGGGTTATTGCTTTTTTGGAGCGGGGACTTACCCAAAACCAGCTACCTACTGACTAATTTTCATGAGTTTGAGTATAATCGCGGGTTATTTTATAAAATTAAAATTTACCAATTTTACCAGCTTTAACGCATAGCTTGATAATGCTACACTCTTGTGTAGGTATTTTTTTACATAATGCTATTTGTTATTAAAGGAAGTTGTATTATTTTTTGTTGAATTTCTGTTATTTTTCGTGAGAAGAGCACTGGCAAGACGGCACGGAATATTTTCCACAAATTAAGTTCGAAAAGGAGAGATTTACCGAAAAAAAAAAGAGAAAATATCAGAACGTCATCGCCTCGACGAATTCTTTGAATAAAAAAAAACGAAAAGAAACAAAAAATATGCGCTAACTTAATCAGCAAAAAATTAATTCCACAAAAAAAGCTATCCGAAATATGGAATGGCTTCCACATTTGTAATTTTAGAACATAACTAAATGAATTTTCCTTCACTTATTTTTCATTTCATAATATCCTGTGCAAAAATAAGTGCTATAATGTCGGAATGTGCTGAAAATAAAGGATTACAGAAGTACACCTACCTCTACCAGCTAAAGTGTTCGTATTCCGCGCAATGAATCCTCTTTCAACTCTTATCCCTTCTTTTTCTCTCTTTCCAGACCAGAAATAAAATAAAAAAACTAGCGCAGCAAGCTACGCTAGAAAAGCAGGTTTTCAAAACTCATTAAAAATCATTCAACAGTTTTTTCTTCTTTTTACAATTCTTTAATTTTTTGAAAACTTTTTTTTTTTGTATTTCGTTTTATATCTAATTCTACATAATGCTGATGTTATTTTACATTTTTTCTAACATATCATTTTGTGCCTCTTTTACATCTCTCTAGATAAATTTTGATTTTATATTAAAAATTAAATTTTTGTTTTTTCAGTATTGATTTTTTTAAAAATTTGGAAGCATTTAGAATGTTCAGAATCACCTATAAACCATATTTCAGCCCTATATAATGATAATTACATCTTAGCCCCATTAGTGGAACTTTTGTCAACCCCTATAGCTAGAAACAGCTTGACCAATTTTCATCAAACTTGATACCAGATTTTATCATGTTCAAAACAAACTACTGACCAAATTTTAGCCCTATCAAATGATAATTAGGTCTTAGCTCTCATGGATGACTTTTGTCAGCCCCCATGTTTAAATCGTTTTACTGGTTCTTTATTCTCATAAAACTAGATACCACTTTTCATTAAATTTGAAACCAATTACTTACAAAATTTCAGCCCTGTAGAATGATAATTAATTACTAACCTTCGTGGGTGAAACTTTCACCGCTTAACCAGTTCTCATTAAACTTCATAGCAGTTTTCATTAAGTTAAGAATCAACTACATACCAAATTTCAGCCCTACCATATGATAACTACATCTCAACTCTTATTGATGAAATTTATTTTGGTCCCTTCATCTTGTCCCCTCAACCAATTTGCACCAAATAAAAATATTGTGGGTATAGGTGTGCACGCACACCTATAACCACAAACAAGAGAAGGTGCTGCGGGTTCATTTAATGAAGACCATAGTGTGTGTGTGAGCCTAGCTTAATATTCAAATTGGCAGTACAGACAATGTAAAGCTGTGAGTGCAAAAAGGTTGTTTGTGAACTGTATGTCCATTGGTTTGCTAGGTGATTGACAAGTGTGCAAGTACACTTGTTTGTCTCAATCACTCGTCCCCACAAATATCATTTGAAATTATAGCCAAAACTATTCCCATATCAAATTTTAGTCCTATTGCAACCGTTATTATGTTTACAAGAAAATCTTATTCATACCTATACATACACATATTCATACAAGCATATGTACATATATTGTAATGTGTAATATATAAATAAATTTACAGGTAATCTGGTGGACTTTTTGATCCACCAAATTACCAGTCCTTTTTTCTCAGGAAAAAATGAAGATAATACTTTGCCCCTTGGAAGTTTATTGTATTAGAAGGCCAACTGTATAAAATCAAATACTTATCACCTTCAAAGTTTATACTCCCCCCTTAGCCCCCAAGATGTTTTGAACCATACTTCATAGTTGTTTTTGTGATTTTCTCACCTTACGGTCAATCCTAAAAAAATGTTTAGGCTTTTTAAAAAATTGTTTAATAAAATTTTCAAAAAATTAGGTAATTTACACATTTTTTATAGGTGCCATAGTTTTGGAGTTGAAAGCTGTCAAATCTTTCATTGAACAAACTGTTTTTATGGGGCTGTAAAAGGGGTAGCATTAACTTGTGGGTTGGAAACATTTATGTTTCATGATGTCCATTACCAAACACACAAACTATGCATAATACTTTCCAAAAATATTTTTCAAAGTCAACATGTAATATGGCGACATAAAAGCAAAAAAGTAAACTGTTCTCTATGCAAAAATATCAACGTTAGGAAAAAAGAGGGCGAGATCTACTCCCATTTTGGCATATCTGCGAATGAATATAGACAATGAATATCAAGTCCGCTTCTTCACCTCTTATTTTCTATATTTATATAATTATACATTTATACATGGGTGTATAAATTTACGATTTTAAAGTCGAAAGTCATGTTTTTATGAAAAACTATCTTAATCCCAACTCCAATTTCTCTAACTTACACGATCTTAAATAGTAGTTTTGAAACCTGCTAAAAATGGAAGGCAAAAAAGAAGTATAGGTATGTACTTACTTTTTCGTTGACGTATACTCGTTGAGAAAACTTTCTACTTTTTCAGAAACAAAAATTTCTTCTCGCATTAGGGAGTCGTAAGCTGTAATAATAACTACAATACAACGCAACTGTAAACTCAAATAATACGGCAGCACGAAGACAAACGAAAAGATTTACAATTAAAGTTACTGGCTTTTCAATACTACGTAAATTGTTTTTTCTTCGCTTTGTTTGAGATTATTAAGGAAAAAAAAAGGAAAACTCTGCAACCATGAACAATAAAAAATGTTCACGTACAAGCAAAGTTAATTTTCATTTTCATTTTTTCAGTTTTTTTGTTTTTTTGTTTTTTTTTTTTTAATCAAAAACGAAGTATTAAAAAAAAGGTGAAAGGCCCAGGGAGAGAAAATTCGCGCTTTTGTATCATTCATTTTTGTAAGAAGAAGAATTTGTCCAAATTTAGGTAATCACTGGCAAAAGAATTTAATAATAAAATATGATAAAATCTAAATTTTGGCCTATTTTTTTCCAACTTTTGGACTCATACAATCGAAAGTTATGATAATTGCGTTGGTGATTTTATACGAGTTACTCTAGAAAATTATTTATATAGTATATCTTGAAAATCTAAAATAACTTTTAATTAGTTAGTCGGCTTTGCTGAAGTTTTATAGAAATTATAGAAAATGAGAGGCGCCAATGACAAGCAAAATTTTCAGTTCGCCAAAAATTGTTACCTTTAAAAAAGTTATCACATGAAAAAACAAGGTAGCTACTGTAAAGGTTTTTTTTTGATATTTTAGCTTCATAATGATGAAAAAATCAATTTCATTTTTGGTCTAACCAAATTCGGTATTATCGAAGTAGTTCAAAAAATGACTTTTGAAGGGCATAATTTGTAGAAAGCTGAAATTCAGCACAGGTGCTTTATTATAAGTCGGCTTCACAATCCTTAATAACTCCCTAAAATTCTGAGCTTAAGATTCCCGAGCGTCTTCTTAGGGAAGTGAAAATGGTGAAATAATGCAGTTTTTCACGTTTATTTTGGTTAGTTTTCATTTCAGTAAAAAATCAGGGACGTAGCAAAGGTGGGAGGCTGCCCCCAAAATATTTTTACAGTTTACAAAATTAACTAGTTTTATCAATACTTGGCAAATAGTTATAAGTACCAACCGATGACCTTTTTATTTTTTTTAGGCTATTTCAAAATTTTACAACAGTGAGCAATTTTGGCATTGATAAAACTGGCAGTTATATAGGTATCTACTTGTATTGGATGGCAAATCGTGCTGATGATGATGTTTGTTCATTTGTTTTTTTTTTCTTTTCAGAGAGGGGGTAGTTTCAGAAATTTCAGTTTGTAATTTTCATTTTTCTCCCTTTGCCCCTCAAAAAAAAAAAAAAAAGTTATTTGTTATACAAGTGTATAAAGTAGGTAATTTTGATATGAGTGTGATTTTTGCTGCATAAGCTGAAGTCGAGGCAAGCATCTGCAATCAGACAAAGAGGATGTTCTTTAGGGTGTTTCCAGTTGCCTCCATAAACAGACGACTGATGAAAAAATATAAGACCTCTGCTTGTTTAAGTTTTTTTTTTTAAATATAATAAACAATTGGCTAATCCACTCTGGAAGATACAACGTGAAATTAAAATAAAAAAATAATGAAAAAATAAAATTACAAAAAACATTTTCATTGCTATAAAAATTCGATCACAGGTTGTTGAAGTGATAGCACTAATTACATAGCAAGGCGCCACAGAGAAGCATAAAAATTCGTTTTTCCAAACATCACTACATAAAACACCATCCTAAAAACAACTATTATAACCTATGATAATGCAAATAAAAATATCTTCTTTGAACGTAGATATTTCTGAAGGCAAGTGATGCACATCACACGAGTATCAATCACTTATGTGGAATACCTTGTCGTGAGAGATATTCACACTAGAAGGTCTTCAACAGTATTTTGCGTGTTCTGCCACTTCATACGATTAGGTATGGGAGAGCCAAATCCTCGGCGAACACTGGCGATTTTTGAGCCGGTTCTGAGAGTTTATATACCGAATTTGGCACACGCACACGGACACACATGCATACGTATGTATACGTAATTATGTCATGCGTTGCGTCGTTTCTTGTCTCCGTTGAGATGATAAGAAACGACGCAGTGCATTTGGTACCGAGTCGTGACATTACTGAGATCGTTATCAGGTAATTGATCTCGACTCGTACGATGTATCTTACCTGTACGTACGTACAGGTACAAACATACAAACGCATTCGTGTAGATTGGTTTAACGTCATAGAGACGATTATTGCCAGCCTTTGGGCGCGACTGTCGTCGAGGGGTGCAAGCCCCTAAAACCTCATACGAGTAATGTCCCCACAACTTACTATATTGTATTCACCTGTAACGAGAATACTGGTTACAAAAGTAATTTAAGTACTCGTAATTTGAAAAGGTTATATTATACACAATATAAAACAGTGAACTCGTAAGTTTAACATAAAAGGTAATATGATAAAATAAAGAAGAGATATGAGATATTAGACAGATTAGACAAAATGTACATGGTTACATGAGTTTTTATAGTTAAGTGTTTTGGGAGGAGAATATGGCGATTTCTTGGAGAGTGGAAATGGTAGTAATATGATTGGAGAATTATGACAATACAAGTTTAGAATTGTCCAATAGGAGTTTAAGGAAATGACATAAATGGTGAATTTGGGTATTTGCAATATCTGCAAAATGGTTTCATAGAAAAGAGTTGTTATGAAAAGTGTATTTATGTTTGTTTATAAACACAATATGTAGAACAAATGAGTCAGTAAAGGCAAGTAATGACTTGTTTACATGACGTCATTATAATAAGAATTGTTTTAGGTGATTGATATATATATGAAATATATATTGAAGAGAGAAATATTATGAATGATACGAAATTATCATTACATCACCCTTGTTACATCCTATTTTTTGTAACAACCCCTAGAGAAGCAAGAAATAAAAAAAAGTTGAATGAAGTATTTATTTTCATTTTCCATCATCTTCTATCATAATATGAATTGTAACTGCCGCACTCTCCTGTAATCTGCTTTCACATCAGCCTGTGTATGAATAATTTATAGCCGATGCATGAAGAAACGCATGCGCACAAGGCAGTATAAAAAGTAAAAAATTATGCTTAAAAAATTTACATTATGAATAATTGTTCTAAAATTGTCGATTTAATATACCATCAAGGTGCATAATAATGTATACTTTATAGACAGGTGTTGCAAAAAATGTCTTTTGCTACATCTGTGCAAACAATTATTTGTGAAAAATAGAAATAAAACTTAAAAATCTGTATAAAAGTATTCCACACGTTGCCATAGTTTTTGTATCAATTACTTTTGAAAATAGGTAGTTATCTTTCTGTTAATATCTGTTCAATATTAGGAACTGACATGTGGACATGGCTAATTAAAATGTGGGAAAATTTGTGACAGTTTACCAGCAGCTTTTGAATATAAACGTTCAGTTTGAATTTATCAGATTGAGTTGAAATTTTGGTAAAACATCGACACATGTCAGCTGAATATCCGGCGAAACTTTGGCTGAATTGGTTCCATTTCCAAGCATAGGAATTTTCCAGTCACGCGTGATGTTGCATTTATTAACTAGTTGCCCATCTCTGAAGGTTTCAGAAATTCATCTAAATGTAGTCTAATTTAAGATGGTAGATCCAACAACAAAGAAACAATTAAATAGAGGCATTGAAACCGTCGACGTCATTTGTCTTGCGGGTTCAATTTTTGTTTATATCGAACTTGGCTGACATGTAGAGATTTAGATTTTAAGGATTTTGAACAAATGCAGTGTAATGCATCATCAGTAATATAGTAATAGGTACAATAAATACCTACGAGCTGTTCAGTTGGTCAATAATTTCATTCACAGTATATCTAGACTAGTTGTTTTCAAACTTTTTTTGGTCATGTTCCCCTAATCTGGTGACAACACCTCTGCATCCCTTGGTCGATTCATACCATTTTTATTGCATTTTTGTATAGTTGATATTTATTGTTCTTGTTTTTGTAATAGTGTCTCACGCCCAACCAATCAGAAAATCGATGGCGCCCCCAGTTATGGAATCACTGGTATAGTTAGAAATGTTAAGTGAAATTCTCCCCTTACCTTACCACATTTCAGCATCACTCCTATATTGATTTTTCATTAGATTGTGTGCAAGATACAGCAGCATAATAAATTATGTATTTGTGGTTTATATTATTTGACCGAACTGTATGAGGAAGGTATAATTGTTTTGTAAGTTTAAAAACGTTTCAATAGCTCAACATTCTTCGTGGAAAAGTATTGAAAAAAAAAAATCACTAATTTACTAAAAAATAAAAAAGTGGGAAGGAAAAGAGTCGAAAATTTCGATCGAGATAATTCTCCACGGTATTAATCAGTGCTCATAATGTTCATTCTTTTATAAATAATGTTTTTATTTTATTTATTTATTTTTTTTTCATGAAATTGTTAAGTTACCGTCAACAGTTTGACAAAAACTGTATCTTACCAAAACTTTGGGGGATTCCTCGAAGTTAAAAATCGCTAACCATTAGACACGTACCATACGAGATGAATATAGGCGAAAAATATGTATTAAAACTCGACGAAAAATCCACAGTCCAACATCTATTCTTTATCCAGTGGATTTACGATATTGCCTGCCGCCTTTTACAAAAGACATTTTTGCGGTGTACGAAAGATGCGCAATTATCGCCTTAATCGCGGCCATTTTCCTTCCCGAAAATCGTTTTCCAACGGCGAACAATGGCAAATCCGAGCGTAAAATTTCATAAACAGCTACCCGAAGTGAAAGAGAAAACTAACCAAAAACTGCACTGCAAATATCCCCCCTCCATTCGTAGTCCACAATTTCGTCCAAAATCCGCGTGCACCCATCCAAAGTGTGTGTGTGTGTGCGCGTGCGTGCGCCCAGTAAGCCCAACAACAAGAACATGCAAAATGAACAATAAACGAGGCCTATTCCAGTCATTTTTGCTCGTAGACTAAAAAGAGAAGAGAAAAAACAAAGAAGGCAAAAAAAATAAAAAAAATATATGTACATTGCCGTCTAAATGGAATGAAAATCGAAACGATTTTCGGTCTCAAAATTTCTGTCGACTGTATAAGTTCAAGGTTTTTTTTGGGTTTTCTTTTTAGATTTTTTCTTTTTTTCTTTTGTTTTTCGTAAATCGTGTTAAAATATCTCGTTACTGTACGAGCTTAATTCTTTAATGGAGTCTGTACGAGTATTTTAAACATATTCTGCTGAATACATATACGTACGTATACATACAAATTACACATACAACCATATACATAGCATAGTCGACGATAATGAAGTTCTTGATGTTTAACGATGCGAACACATACGATGCAGAGTATAGGTACGTTTAAAATTCTGCAACTCTCCCACACCATTCGCACATTTTCCTGTTGGCCCCCTCGCCAGTCATTTGCCTGAATTTTAATTTCCTGCTCTTATGATTACTCGTTCAATTTACTCGAGGGTTTTACTTGTATCTGGAAAAGCTTACTTCTACGCCGGCACACTTGCACACCAGACTCGTTTTATATGTATACGTTGCACAACAATGTGACGTTCAACTTTCACTATCTACATTGTCATAGTACTTGCAACTTTTTGTACGAATGTGTGTTTGTGTATATTATGTGCGTGTATATGTGCGTGCGCGCGAACTATACACGTACCCGGTACACCCATTTTAAGTATTCTCTTGGGGTTAGACCGAAAAAGATTAACTATTAGCTTTTTTTTAACGAAGAAGAAATGGAAAAAAATTAATGCCTTCGTACTCAAGCATTGTTACTAATCATGGTGAGACGACAAAAGTGGATGCTGACGCATTCAACCTCGAAGTAGTAGAAAGTTCGATCATTTGTGGAATTAAATATCCATAAATGGTAAAGTTTTAGGTTTTTGTGTGCATCAGTTTATATTCTCCATTAAGGTATTGAGTATGTATACAGGCGTATATATTCCAGATGTGGTGGGTGGAGATGTCATAGTTTCAAATTTTTCTTAAGTTGAAACGTAGGTACCTACTGTTTATAGAATAAAATGGTCCCTTGCCCATAAAAAAATTGAAAAAAACTTGAAAATAGAAATTCAGGTACAATTAATTTTGAAGTGTATTTTTAACACATTTTTGTCCTTCTAGTAAGTGACATGGGGTAGCTGAATTTTATTATGTTATTGTGGAGGGTTCTTCGACTCGTTCGTGGTGAGAAAAGTTCCATAAAAATTTTGAAATGTCTTATTAACAAAAGTTACATATTTTTGTGCTACAACTCTTACTAAGTACGCAGGTATTGCATTTAGGTTTCGTTAATAATGAAACTAGGTAATCTTTTTACTTTTTAGATAAAACTTTATCTCCTTATCTTTATTTTGACACAAATTGTGACATAGTACCGTATTTGTGTCAACTGTTAATAGAGTTCAGGCCCGGTTTCGGGAAACGATTGATACAATTTTCCCGTTTTGACCTATTTTTATGTAGATTTCCGAAGATTTTCTTCATAATTGTTAAAATCAATCTGGTATTGAGACACAGGATCGAGGGGAGGTTTCTTTTTGGTCTCATGACCCCAAGAAACTTTTGGCACCATCAGCTAAAATTCATATACGTATTATATTATACTTATACATATAATAATTATATACAGACATTTTGATTTGACTCATTACAGGTCATAATTTTCATCCGATAGTCGTGAAATTTGGTGTACACATTTGGATCTAGACAAAGATGAATACCCTATTGTTTTTGCTCTAGATTGGCTGGATGGTGCGTCCGGTACATCCTATTATGTAGAATTTTTGGTGCTTAAATTGTTATAAAATGCATAATTTTCTAGAAAAAATCACGAAATTTGGTGCAGTCATGGAATATATTATATTCTATTATTCTGCTAAATTTGGTTTTAATCAGAACGGTTCATGCGTGGAAGGGATTTGAAAAAATCCTCAAATATTGTTACGAAAAGTAATTTTAATAGATATAAATAAAATAATAAATCGGTGTGGAAAGCAGGGTTGTTGGAGCACGTATTTTATAACTCTGATGTACAATTCATTATAAATTTCCTTGACACCTAATCAAGTATAATGTTTACCCAGCATTCTGGCAAATAATTTTTGATATTTTCATTTTTTTATCGCATTTATTTATTTATATATTTAGATTTTGTTGGTTAAGAAAACCTACATTTTCTAGCATAGCTCGCAGCTCTAGAGTTGTTTTTAATGTGTTTATGTATAATTGTAATAAGTATAATATTATATAGCTTATATACATTATTATTAGGTACAAATATGTACATGAAGTATATTAACTTATGTAAGTACATGTAGGTATGTATCGCCCAATTTTTATACTCACGTTTTTGAAGAAACCACAAGAAAGTATATGGCTGAAAGTTTCATGAAAATTGTGTAGTTTTTATTATGAAGCAAATGTGATAGTGTGAAGAACAAAGTCACGATGATGAGAAACTGAACAACACAACTCAAATTGTTGAGTGGAAAACAAACGATATCAAAAGAACATCATTAAGTGAAACTTGAAAGAACAAATAAAAAGTAAAAAGACAAAATATTGAGCTCAATTATATTGCACATAAAATAACGTACGTTGATTGATTAACAAATATAATATTATTAGATACTGTGAAGAAACACAGAATCACAGATGATGTAATACAGAATATGTGAACCTGCGAATGAGAACTGTTTGTCACAGATGATTCAAAGTGGGAATGATTTGACATATATATATATATATATATATATAATATACTCACAGATGGGTGTTTGATAACTATTGGGAGTTTCCATAGCCACTAGGAGCAATATAGTCAACAAAAAAGAGAGATTATGGTTTATGTTATTAACAATAGGTCTGTTTGTTTATAACGGATTCGGTTAATGAGCCATTCACAGAATCCTTTGCAAACAAACAGACCTCTTCAAATTTTTGAACAAATTCTTGGTGTTTTGCTGTTTTAATATTGTTTCGGCACCTCTAAAAAGACATGTGTCTGCTTCCACACCAATATATTCAACAATTTGTGGATAAATAAGTTATATATCACTTACTCCCTCAAGACAAAACCAAGAAAAATCAAAAAAAAAAATGAAACTTACCTAAGATTTACATTGTTGGTAACATACAACATCATTTCTACTTTAGTTTATCAAAAATCCACCTGATGTCAGCCACTTTGATGGAAAATCCTAATTAATTCAGTAATTTCTGAGAAAATAGGAAAACAAAAAAAAATCACGGAACAGTGGTTTCTCCAGGATTTTGAAAAAACTACGTAAGGGTTTCCGTTGAGACTTTCACGAATGATAGTCCTCATATACTGATAAATTTGACAGAATATTTTTAATTGGTATAGGCAGGATTTTAGTTAGGGAGGACTCATATAAATATTCCCCAGAATACACTCGCTCCAAAAAAATAGTGGGTAAGGATAGTTTTAAATTTTTATTTGAAAACTATTTTTCTTTTTTTTTTTTGTAAATTTAGAGGGGCTGCACCCTGGCTATGCCTATGATAATGTTGTCTATTAGTCATGTAGTTTTTGAGAAAAGTAAAACACAAAAATCTCCTGGAGAAAATTTTGTTCTCTTGGTTTCGAAAAAACGACGACGTGGAGAGAGATAGAATATTCACGAAAGATAGTCTTCAATATAGGAACGGGCCTGATAGGAGTTTGGTACTTATTAGTTCAGTAGTTTGTGAGAAAAATATAATGCAAAAAATTGCAGGATAAAAGTAAGTTTCCAGGGTTGCTTGAAGTATCTCTTTTCGTATTCGCGGCACAGGTGATTACGAGAGTTTTTTCTGCATTTAGCTGCGATGTTACGGGGCTCTTCAATTTAATAAATTGTATTTTAGGAGAAAAGGAATTCCGGCATCGATTAAAATTGGTATTTTATCCATCTATAGATAATTTAATCATTTTTCCAAAAGTTGACTCCTGTTTTGACGATGTTTTTAAAAACGTTATTGACAGTTCGGTATTTTTTGAAGAACTTTTGTTCAGCATATATATTGAGGTTTTTCTGATTTTAAGATTTTAAATAATGGATGAATTGGCGAGCTACGAGTTTTCTAGCCAGGTAGTGCGGCGTTAGATTTTTTTTTACCTTATTTGGCTAAATTAAATAGTCTAGAGTAGACGAAAATTAAATTAAAATCCGAAGATTCTATCAGTGAGCACCACATTAGATGGGGTGTCCTTAAAATTATTGTTTCGGTTCCCCTTTGCCAAATTTCTGACCACACTAAAAAACCATGATTGTAAATTGAAAATATTATTCGAACCGAAAAATTCTTGTAAATTATTATTGAACATCAAACATGAAATCATCAACTTTGGTTTTTTGAAATATGATCGTACCTCTCCCCGAAGTCGATCGCTCGCGCGAATGTAAAACGTTTTCCTAAGGGCGGTAACCATGAATGATCCCAACCCTCAGCTACATATTAGGGATGTCACACACAACAGCCAAACTGAGCAATACCTGTTCTTTATTGCATGAACGTTTGCTTAGTCTTGTCGTAGCGTGTGACATCCCTAATACTTGGAGCCGAGTGTTGGGGTCACCTACGAATACCACCCTAACATTCTTTTTTCGCTCTTTCCTCCTTCGACCATTTCAAACTAATGAATTATACGTTTGGCTGGTTCACGTGTACGTACGGTTAGCGCCTGGCTACACTAGTTCTGCGAAAACAATCATATCCTGTATCGAGGGTAGTATTTGGCGGCGACAAAAGGCGCAAGTTTAATCAAAACTAATCCTACATATCGGTGCTCGCGTGTGTCTGTCCGCGAATATAATTAAATGCAGAGATTTTCGTTTTCAAAGCGAAAGGAAACGGCAACGTAGTTTAGGTGAAAATTTATGTCCTCAAAACGTGTTTCACCAGGTAAATGTACCGGTGGCGTCCGCTATCGCAACAGATCTAAATTAATTTTAATTGCCGGCCCACCGTTGGAAAATGTTTATTTAATGCCTTCCTACCGACCTTAAAAAACATCGCAGATAATGGAAACGAATGACTTTTTCTCATAACAGTATTTTTCACTGCTAATTTAACCGCACGGTCGTAGACTGTATTCATGTGGCCGTACGTATACCGTATAATACTGTAGTCGTAGGGTTGGTAACCGCCCCAAAAATCGGGCTATTAGTGCGAGACTGATAAAAAAATATACATATACATTTTTTTGTGGGAAAACTCGCGTTCACATATCGGCTGGAACATCGACCAAAAAAATAGCGACGTGAAAAAAATACGAGGACGATTTTATGAAACCAAAACATAGCGTCGTTGTACGGTGGTCTAAAATCGGATGATATCTTAATGCGGTAGAAATTAGGCAGGTGGCTATGATATTTCACTCGTGGTAAATCATTGTAGAAGCCATTTAGAGCTGTTTTGGTATTTATTGGACAAAGTCGATGATTTTTTTTTCTTTTTTTTTTTTTTTTTTTTTATTTACCTACGATTTTAATATGAGAGAATTATTTGGAACTGGGGTCAATACGCCATCCTTTGCTACAATAAGCAATTTTCTAATTTTTAAATTAATTGGAGAAATGAAATTTTTTTTTTTTTTAGTCGTATATGTGTTGAACGTGGAATTCGTCCATATTTGAATCCTCCGACTCATTTACTAAAGGGATGATGCAATAATAGCACACAATTGGTTTTTTCGTGTTTGCTGAGTTTCGCAAATTTGTGAGGGAGGAGGGAAATGCAAAAATGGAGAAAATGACAAAACGAATTACTAATCGCAGACGTCGACAAAGCTGCAGGTAACATTTAGTAAGCTATAAAGTAGGTTACATGCACTAATTCCACTAACTTACCATTGACTTCACCTAGTAGCTAAACAATTAATCGATGAAATATCATATTTTTATTATCGATAACAAATTAAAATTAAAAATCGAAGATAGCTGTTCAGTTAAAATAGCTTAAAATATGCTCTGCTCTATTTTTAGTTCTAAAATGTGGCCTATATTCGTCTGAGGTGGTGAAAGATAGTATTTAAAGTGGCTAAAGAAGGGAAGCAGAGGCCAAAAATGGTAATTTTAGCTATTTTCTATAATTCAATTTTTTTTAAATTTAAAAATATTTATTTGTGAATTTCCGTACTTAGGATAGGCTAGCTATTATTCTAACTTTGAAAAGATTGTGACAAAAAGATAAAGAAATAAAACACAGATTTAAGGAGCTGTTAAATAATTTATTTTTATAATATCTGATCAGAAATGCAATCTTTACAATCGTATTTGGCACGTAAAAAGTAGTGTTCATCATTGATGAGTGATGTAACTCAATGTAAAATGATTTTCTATTAACTTCGAGTTTTTATTCTCATGAAAAATTTACCGACTTAACTGGGATTTCAACCTGCAACCCTTGCCTTATTGAGTTGTTATCATACCAACTATGCTACAAAACGTAGTTAGGAGGAGGAAATCACTGTGATATAGGTAATTATTTTTTTATTTTAATTAATTTTTCGCGTTGTAGTTGTTAAAAATTACAATTTAGTAGTTATTAATGGTTCTATTCCAGTGATTTTTTTGCTCTCTGATCATTAATTATAAAAAATATATCCCTCAAAAAGATTTGAAAGTGAGTTTATAATTATGACTCGGGCATTTGCTCTCGCATGTAAACCCTCACTTTCAAACCTAGGTGCGTAATATAATATTACAGCTCTAAGGTGGGGAAAAGTCCAAGGCATAAAAACCCCACCTGGCATATAGATACACTTTAATATAAAAGCACTAATTAATTAATACACAATATACTTTCTCTCTGTACGCTCCACATTTCACTATGCACAAGTAAGTATGAATAAGCTATTTTAATAGAAGATACGACGATTTAAAAAAAAAAAAAGGCAGTTATATGAATACATAGAGAAGAGGAGTGTGAGTTCAGTTTTTTCATTCACTTTTATTCGGTTTTGTTCCCGTTTGTTCATATTTTGAATACCATGAGAAAAACGTAAATGCTGAATTTTGTTGAAAATGAACAACCTTGCCAACAGAGGAACTATAGTCTTCGAAACTGGCTTCAAATATTTCTTAAAATAATACAAGTTGTGGAATACCTTGTCGTGAGGAAGTATTCTCACCAGAAAGTAAATTCTACAGAATTAATTGCGTGTTCTGCCACTTCATACCATAGGTATGGGAAAGCCAAATCCTTGGCAAACACTGGCAATTTTAGAGCCAGTTCTGAGAGTTTATATACAGGATTTGGTACATGCATACATACACGTGTGTACATATACATATGTATGTGTGTTGTAGAAATCACATCATTTCTTATTCATTGCTAAAGCAACTGATAAGAAATGACATAATGCATTCGTGTACCATATCGAGATCCTTATCTATCATTTTGTTATCCATCGAACATTGCATCTTACTTGCCTGTGTGTGCAAGTAAGAGCATATGAACAAACAGTGTGTATAATATACTGTTGAATATAATACATCTGATAAAGAATGACGTCTACAAGATGTATAGTCCCCACACAAGTCAACCCTGCCAAATTTCCTCTTGATCTGTTTAGCGGTTTTGTAGTTATGGGCAAACAAACATAGTTATTTTGAGTTTCATTAATGTTTATAGATTTTATGCTCTGAAATAGTGACACAAACATAATTGAGACAAAAAGTAGCCATACACATGACCAATAAAAAAGCAGCAACATTCAATATTAAGTAGAAAATAAAAAAGTTTCCCTAAGTTTGGTCTACATTCTTAAAACCACTTTGACAAAATGCTGTGACCATAAATTGTAAAAACCTTTATCAACATCTTTGACCACAAGTTGTCTAAAATCGGAATTCTTCGACTAGTATTTATTTAGCTCTCCAAGTACTGGTTTACCCTAATTAGTTAATGAAATTTTCAAAGTTTTTCGTTTCCAACATAGAAACCCATAAATTATCAGTTCAATTATTGATCTATTCAAAGCACCTTTGCAAAACACTGTGGTCATAAATGATAAACACATAATTAACATCTTGGAGAATTAGTAGCTAAAAATTGGAATTCTTGATATTGAACTTTTAAAACTTAGCCACCCAAGTTGATTGATGAAATTTTCAACCGAACAAGATAGAGCGAAATAATATTGTAGTGAACCATTTTTGTTTCTTGTGGTGAATATTAGGGGTCTATGAAGACAAATAAGTTAATTTTAAGATAAGTTTCATTTTCATAATGTCTTGCCTTCAGAATAACCAACTCAAGCGTTAAACACATGGCACACGTTTAATGAACATTTTAATCTCTGGCTCGATCTCAGTTGGAAATATCATAATGCCTTTGGAAAAATGTTACTAATTGGTGATTTTAAATTAAATTTCACCCCGTAAGTTCCTTGGGGGGCCATGTTAGAGTGAGATAAAGCTTTTTTTTATTATTATGCCGTTAATTAATAATCTAATACCGATGAAATTTTTTCGTTAATTTTCTTGGATGGGCTAACGACGGGGTCAGGAAAAAGTTACTAGTCTTAAAAAGTCCACCTTCTCTTACATAACAGAAATACAGAATTCAGGCAAGAAGCACGCTAACTAAAAAACATTATTGTAATTGATGGAAAAATATTACTGTTGGAGATTTCATGTTGTTCGAGTATTGGTTGGTCACACTGCTGCTGTTTACGTCTAGTAGTTGTGAATATTCTTCTGTTCTGTTCCATCATTCTTCTTACTAACTCTCTTAGGCCCGGTTGCACCAACTTTTAACTATGGTACAAAATAAATTTAAATGATAAGACATATGAATAAATAAAGTTAAACCCTACTCATTGGGGGTTTAACTATTTGGTTCATCCAGAACTTATTATAATACTCTCAAAGTTTCACAGTTGCTTTTTTTCAATGCATATTCGCTGATCCAGTATACTGCGTTTGTTGTGTTCAACTAGTTTTGTGATAATTATTTCTCATTCAGTCCTACGAACTTATTACTCCTTTTTTTATTTTTCAAAAAATTATGACTAGTCTCTCTAAAAAAAAAATGAAATTTATGAAAACATTTCTTTTCTTTTCTTGAAAGTTATCCTTTATTTAATGTTGTCGAAGTTCATTTCTCTATAGTATTTAAAGTATGTTGGCACCTTTCTTTTCTAACATGGTTCACATTTATTTGAACACTTCAAATTAATTATCATTTTGTGATTTAAGTTAATTCATTCAGTATGCGTTCTTTCTATGTTCATTTGTCTGTTTTAAATATAATTATCTTCATCTACAAAATGTACTAATTTTCTTCATGAGTTGGTTCAAAATGTAAAAGTATGTACGAGATATGTGTGTGCACTTGGTCCCATTAATTTGGTTGCTTAGGCTTGGAAATAATGTATGTTTCCACAAATTTATGACTCATCTGGTTAAATTAAAATTATCAAAATTATTTAAAATTTAAAATTCATAGTATCTGCCCTAAATACATCTAGATATACAACTTGCACTACCCAGGCTATTTACTTTTTCATTTTTTCCTTTCAATTAACCCTCATCCCACTTCTTTGGTTTCACTCAAGGTTTGTGGTTGATAACAAAATTCATATACCCACCTTTTTCATAACCTGTTTTTCTTTCCCTTTCTCTATTTTTTCTGTCAAACAGATTGTTAAATCTCTTTATGTTCACCTTTTCAAATGTTCGTCACACAACATTTTCTGTTCATTCAGGCAGGAACACTTGTGTATTATTTTGTTTTATGTGATACGATAATGTGTTTTTACATTCAATATACTGAGTAATTTTATAATCGTGGTTCGTTGAATTTCTTTAGTGGCAATGGCCACTGGTGGTGATGTTCCTAGGAACGGCTAAAAACTAATAATCTCAAACTTTAAGTGAATACACCAAAGTACATAGCCAATGTTTTTGATCTTTTTCAAATTTGATCAGCATGGTTTCGAGTCTTACAAATTACTGGCAGGCTACACCAGTTGGGTGATGCTGATTCTATTGGAATTATCCAGTGTAAGTGGTTAATACCTTGGTTCCTTGGTGCGTGTTCCATAGGGTTGAATATATTGTCGGGATCGTAAGGGGATCACTGAATTGGCCGCCTTTGGCATACCACATTTACAAATTCTATTCTATTATTTGGAACTTTTTAATTTTAATTGTTAATGCACTCTTGGTTGGGTTTTCACACACCACAGTGTGTTATGGATAGTTAAATTATAAAAATAAAATTTTTACATTATAATCCTGTCACAAAAAAAAAAAAAAAAAAAAACAACAAACAAAAAACACAATTTGTAATTATTTATTATGAGGCCCAACATTTTTCTCAAACTTCTTATATTTGACAGAAATCAAATTCGTTTTCTGCACAATAAGACTACAGTCCTATTTTCTAATTTCATATAACAAGATTCCTATAGATTTCTAGGTTGGATGTTAGAACGTAGACTATATATTTTACGATACCACATACATATTATAGTATACAGGATCAGAGATTTTATGAGCGAAAAATTAGAGACACATGTTAGGCCTCCTACTTGCGTGGTAGCGGGGTTTGGTATATCATTGTCTTCGTTTTTTTTTTTTTTTTTGTTTCTTCATTTTGTTTCGTCTGTTTTTCTTGTCTTCTTTTTTACGTGGGGTTATTTTCTCCTCCGGCCTATCGTCGACAGTCTAAAAGATTTATTTTTTCATTCGTCAAGCTTGTTTCGAATTCCGCTCATATCGCGTGCGAGCAAGAAAATGAAGAAAATTTATCTGACAAACAAGCTAAAAAAAAAAAAAAAAAAAAAAAGAAAAAAGGAAGGGTAGCTGGTGGTGGTTGTGTCGGTCGGTGGGATAGCAAAACACAAGCATCGTTCCTACGAGGTTTTAGAAGAAAATAAAGCAAAGGAAAAAAAAAATTTGTAATGAGTCTAGGCGTCGAAGGGGAAAAAAAAAAAAAAAGAGCATCAAAAATTGCGAAACGTTCGGTTAATCCGATGAAAATATTTTAGCGAAAAGTACGAAGGTGACAAATTTTCAGAAGGGCGTTTTTACTTGGCGAAACTTTTTTTTTTTTTTTTTTTTTACTTTTCACTTTTAGCTGCAAGTGTATGAGGAATGTCAGCGTGTGCGTGAGTGTCGTATAATATTATATGCTCAACTCGTATATATTTTCCTGGATACGCAAGCATATTTTCACGGTGAGAAGAAAGGAAAAGAAAAGAAAGAAAACAAAAAAAAAAAAAAAAAAACAGGAAAGAAGACAGCAGCAAGATTCTACGAACCGTGAAGATTATTAAACCGAAAAGTTCGCTATATTTCGATTCATATATATGCCATAACTTTTATATAGTACTATACAGGGATTCGACTACTTCCCACTCTTTTTCCATTCGGGTACAAGACTTTTGGGAACGAGAGTAGAATTTTAGTTTTTTATTTTTTTTTTATTTTCAATCTAGTGGAGTGGGTTAAAAAGTTTGAAAACGCTCGTTACCCTTCAAAATTAACGCCGAAGTATTAGGGTAAATTTCGAAATAATTTGATACACTGGCTGGGAATGGGATACGTGTACCTACGTGTCTGCATATTGTATAAGTATACTGTATATTTATGCTGTATACAACGAATAGGCTAACTACCATATTTTATGGTACATGTATAGCTGTACTATTTCACATTTTATTCGTGTCACATTCGCGTTAACTAGCGAAAACAACGCGGCACGCCGTTATTCTAATTACATCCCTCTATGGTTTTAACCTTCAATCATATTATTGCAACGGCGTATACTAACGCCGCCCTACCCTCTCGGCGACGTATACTGGATACGAATGCGAGACGTAAAATTCGAATCAAGAAGTGTGTAAAACGTTATAAGTTGGTTGAAATGCGAATTCATACACCTACATATGTATAATTGCGAGTACACCGGCTGCAGCGAGTATTCTTAACTTTTTTAGGAGCCGAATGTAGTGTACGACGAGGGGTTAGAACAGCAGTATTACACGTAGATATCGCGAATGATCAAATTTTAAGTCGCGAAATAAGCTGGGGAAAAATGTGACGTGCTAGGAATGTGGTTGGTTAACCAACACGATTCTTCACGTCAGTGGCAATTAATCCCTCGTCCCATAGGGGAAGGTGTACCTGATGGTACGCACTTAGTGGGAAAATTGTCGCTACTCTTTTTGCAAATGAAACTGAAACCTTGTTTTTCGTGTGCATACGGTAGGTATTAGCCAAAATATGTAGTTGGCTATTTTCGACCGAAATTTTATTTCATTTCGTCGAGTAATTCATCGGTTGCAAGTGTATTTGTAAAATAATTAAATTTTTGAAAAACAAAATGAAACCGACTGCCTGTGGGTACATGAAACGTAATAGAACTAAAATGTTGAAAACAAGTTTTCCAGGTTTTATAATAGTAATTTTTTTACAAAGTGGAATTACAACCAACGCAGTCGCTGGAAGAAATGCTTTCTAAGTCACATATTGTAAATATATAATGTATGATTTTTGAATGAAGCAATGTACATCCCTTCATATTAAATATTTCCCTGATGCAATTTTTTGTAAATTTAACATAGATTTGACAACCTTGAAATACATAGCCTTATTACAGATATTCAAAACATCAGGGGATTTTATTCATTAAGTATGTTTAAATTCCTTAGATGTGCTGTCAAAAACTCTTCACTTTCCATTTGATTTCAATCAATTTCATATTAGGCTTAATGATAGGTACTTATTAAATCAACATTCATTTAAATATCATTTATTGCACAATTTAATTAGTGAGAACTAAACAGTATTGATTTTAATGTTTATATCAAAAGATATTTCTATCAACGACTGTGTTAGTTGTAATTCCACTTTGTAAAGT